>JAVIAB010000139.1:76065434-76115434 GCA_032433765.1 Megaustenia siamemsis | reverse complement strand
ACTATTACTACTACTATTACTACTACTACTACTATTACTACTACTATTACTACTACTATTACTACTACTATTACTACTACTACTACTACTACTATTACTACTACTATTACTACTACTACTACTACTACTACTACTATTACTACTACAACTACTATTACTACTACTATTACTACTACTATTACTACTACTACTACTACTACTATTACTACTACTACTACTATTACTACTACTATTACTACTACTACTACTACTACTATTACTACTACTACTACTATTACTACTACTATTACTACTACTATTACTACTACTACTACTACTACTACTATTACTACTACTACTACTATTACTGCTACTATTACTACTACTATTACTACTACTTTTACTACTACTATTACTACTACTACTACTACTACTATTACTACTACTATTACTACTACTATTACTACTACTATTACTACTACTATTACTACTACTATTACTACTACTATTACTACTACTACTACTACTATTACTACTACTATTACTACTACTATTACTACTACTATTACTACTACTATTACTACTACTATTACTACTACTACTACTACTACTATTACTACTACTACTACTATTACTACTACTATTACTACTACTACTACTACTACTATTACTACTACTATTACTACTACTACTACTACTATTACTACTACTACTACTATTACTACTACTATTACTACTACTATTACTACTACTACTACTATTACTACTACTATATACACTACTACTACTACTACTATTACTACTACTACTACTATTACTACTACTATTACTACTACTATTACTACTACTATTACTACTACTACTACTATTACTACTACTACTACTATTACTACTACTATTACTACTACTATTACTACTACTACTACTACTACTACTATTACTACTACTACTACTACTACTATTACTACTACTACTACTACTACTATTACTACTACTTCTACTACTACTACTACTACTACTATTACTACTACTACTACTACTACTACTATTACTACTACTACTATTACTACTACTATTACTACTACTACTACTACTACTACTACTATTACTACTACTATTACTACTACTATTACTACTACTACTACTACTACTATTACTACTACTATTACTACTACTATTACTACTACTATTACTACTACTATTACTACTACTATTACTACTACTACTACTACTACTATTACTACTACTATTACTACTACTATTACTACTACTACTACTACTACTACTATTACTACTACTACTACTACTACTACTATTACTACTACTATTATATTTTTGGTGTTTGGGTTAGTATCACGCCAGACATTTACCTCCGAGAAAAATTTCTGGTACCCATTTTTAAAGGCTGGGTGAACCCCGGACCCTTGTCATTTCAAGAAAACATCCGCCACTTAAAGTCGAACCCGGACCCTTTCTGATCAGAAAGCGAGCACACTAATCACATAGCGACCGATGTTCCTTTATAAGAATTATAATCATCAAGTACAGGGCCTGTTAGCGTAGGTGATCATGTCTCTCCACAATTTTCGATCTCGACAGTTATTTATCATTTCTGTTGTTGACCTTCTGCCAAGCCATTCTATTAAGCTGTCTGGTATCTTTTCTCTTTGCTTCCCTCTCTATCTCTTCTTCCCTAAATTTTTCCAGTTGTTACAATATATTCCAGTTGTTCCCTTCTCATTACATGACCAAAAAATTATAATTGTTTCTTCCTAATATTGGAAATTAGCTCTCTTTTTGTTTTGGCCTCTTTCAGAACGTTTTCATTACTCTTCTTAGCTGTCCCTGGTATTCTCAATATTCTTCTGTAAAACCATATTTCTACAGTCTCCAGTGATTTTCTTGTTTGTTGTCCTATTGTCCATGGTTCACATCTATATGTTAAGACTGGCTCTACATAACATTTAAGAACTCTTTTTCTTGTTTCGATTGTAAATTTATACGAATCACAATCGATTTATACGAGTAGTATTTTAATAAATCAGCAAGTTATCAATTTGTGTCCTATTTTCTGTAACAACTTTCACCCATTTCTTCTGTTTGTTTTTTTTAAATTTTCTTCTGCTTTCTCTTTACCTTCTCCATCACCTGCTCCTTCTGGTCCGATTTCTTCTCCCCGACCTTCTCCTGCTTCATTTTCTGCTTCCTCTTTCTTTCCTTCTTCGTTTTCTACTTCTTCTTTATTCATCTCTTCTCGACAACATCTCCGCCATCTTTTTTTCTGCATTCTCTAGATGATTACACATCTTCATTGTCCGCCCTTACAAGGAACATGGGCGCTGGTTGCGTTGTATCGTAGCAAGTTGTGACATCTGCGCCTTTCAGCTCAACACATGCGAATTCAACAGAGCATTTTTTGGGTGTGTATCGGATTTGCTTATTTGCTCTCTGACCTCTACTCGCTTAGCTAGACTAGTTAGTCTGTCTGTAAATACCACCAGGGGGTAGAGTTGAATCTCTATCATTTCTAGTTCACTGATCCTGACGCCGAGAGTCAGCCTAGAGTCACAACCATTTTCAGTTCATACTCCTGTCTGGCGCCCCCAGTTCCAAACTAATCCTGTACACAATCAGTTCTATACTTACACACGCCCAACTAGGACATGTAATAACATACGGTGTATAATATAAGAGCATTCCAAACGTACACAAACGTTGTATTAACGAAAGTCGTAGGTCAATAAATGTCACGTATTAAATGTACCTTGACTGATATATCCAGAAATATCTAGTAGGCTGTTGTAAGCTTTCTATAGTTCCAGTATATTAAATGAGAATTATCTCGGAAAGTTAATCATAATTTTTTCACAACTTTTTGTTACTGGTATTTTAGTTGTCTAGCTAATTTGAAATTTTAGAAAAATAATTTGTTGTAGTTTTAGCAGCATTAGCCTTAGTGGGAGCGACTGAAAACTGTCTTTGGACGCACCCATTTTTTTAGCACAATATTATATATATATATATATATATATATATATATATATATATATATATATATATATATATATACATATATATATATATATATATATATATATATATATATATATATATATACCAGTTGCAACAAATTTAGTGATTAATCTGGTATTTCTCATAGTCTTTTCACGTATAATACATACATATATAAATATATATATATATATATATATATATATATATATATATACATATATACATATATATATAAACATATGTATAAATGTTCAGGAATAGCTGCTCATTTTACTTGCAATAGTATAATATATTTGTGTTAGAAAATTTGCATACAAAACGTGCTTTGTAAATTAATAAGCAAACAAGAAACACCGAAATTGAAATGAAATTTCCACTTTTTTCCACTTCCATTTCCACTTCAAACTCTACTCAAATAATTCCTGTTCAAATTTTAACTAAAACTATTTTATCTTCATTTAATTTACGGTTTTTTGATACAGAAGAAACAAGTTGTTGTTGAACTACCGCTGAGCGAAATTTTGTACAATAACTTGGTTGCTCCAATGGCTCCAAGATTACTAAGGGTTAATAGTAACAGACGGATTAGAGAAGTCTTTGGAGAAGGGGCGGTGGCTTACTTTTCAAGCAGAACGTATTGGTTAAAAGTACGTTAGTAGTAGTATTAATAGTAGTAGGAATAGTAGTATTAATAGTAGTAGTAATAGTAGTATTAATAGTAGTAGTAATAGTTGTAACAGCAGCAGTAGGACAAGTAATAGTAATATCAACATAAGTGGTAGCAGTAGTAGTAGCAACAGTAGTAGTAATAGTAGTAGTAATAGTAGTAGTAATAGTAGTAGTAATAGTTGTAGTAATAGTGGTAGTAATAGTTGTAACAGCAGCAGTAGGACAAGTAATAGCAATAGCAACATAAGTGGTGGCAGTAGTAGTAGCAATAGTAGTAGTAATAGTAGTAGTAATAGTAGTAGTAATAGTTGTAGTAATAGTAGTAGTAATAGTAGTAGTAATAGTTGTAGTAATAGTAGTAGTAATAGTTGTTTCAGCAGTAGTAGAAGTTATAGCAATAGTTGCAGTAGTTGTAGTAGCAATAATAGCAGCAGTAGTAATATCAATAGTAGTTGTATTATGTAGTAATGTGTGTTATGTGGTAATAGTAATGTGCGTGTTGTTTGTTTGTTCCTGCTGAAGGTCTATTGAGCTGAATCATCGTTCAAATCTGTGTCGTCTACTAATCACGTAATGCTTTTACCATACCATTTTTTCTATTTTTTTTTCAATTTTCCCTAGTATCAATAGTAGTAGTAATAGTTGTATTAATAGTATTAGTAATAGGTGTATTAATAGTAGTTGTAATAGTTGTAAAAGCAGCAGTAGAAGTTATAGCAATAGTAGCAGCGGCAATAGTATAGTTGTAGCAATAGTAGAGGCGTTAGCCGTTGTTGTAGTAGTAGTTGTTGTTTTAGAAGTAACATCTATACTATACTATATATCTATAGTAGTAGTATTCTCGATAGTAGAAGCAGCGGTACTAATAGTTGTGTTAACGACAGTAGACGCACCCGTATTATTTGTTGTGTTAGAGGTAATAACAGCGGCAGTACTAATAGTTGTGCTAACGGTAGCAGCAGCAATACTTGTAGTTGTGTTAATGGTGGCATAGCAGTACTCTTAGTTATGTTAGCAATAGCAGTAACAGCAGCAGCAGCGGTACTTGTAGTTATGTTAATGGTAGCAACAGGTGGGGTAATTGTGTTAGCGGTAGCAGAGCCTGTACTAATAGTTGTGATAGCAGTAACAGCTGCCGTATTAATAGTGCTAGCGGTGGTAGCAGCAGCAGCAGCAGCAGCAGCAGCAGCAGCAGCACTAATAGTTGTACAAGCAGAAGAGTTTGTCTTCCTCTTATCCCTTCTAGTGTCATACTGTTGTACCATGAGGTACTGCAGAGATTAGACATGTTCTTTGGTTATTGAAGGCCCCGGTATCACTGCAAACGAATTAAAATCCATAATCCCGTGCCAGCGGAATCATCCGAATTACTAACTCATCTCCCAAACAAAAAAAGGTAGCTGCAGTCCCCATCATAGCAGTCTCAGCACACGCCAAAAGTCATAAGGCGAAACGGCACAGAAAGTGAACACAGCCAACTGTTCCTTGTCATACGATATCATCATTCATCGTAAACAATTGGAATATTGAAACATGATCAAAACGGATGAAACACACAGCTCACGGCGTGCACAGAGCACCTAACTCAGTAGCTCCTGCAACAAGCCTGACTTGGAATATGAGGAAACTGCAACAAGGAACACTTTCATACAAAGCCTTCAACGGTTCCTGCCGCCTATCCACCTAATTGATCGGAAGTTCACGTCCTCCTGAAAATGATGATCGTCATATTTTTTTAAAAAATGTATTGTAATGTAATTAGACATGTATAGTTTTCTGGATAACTGTCGTGATCGAAAGTTGTGGAGAGACATAATCACCTACATCAGCAGGCCAGGTACTTGATGATGATGATGAGTTTTCTGGACATTTCTAGTTGTATAGCTTGAGTAGTTATAATCTTGAATTTTTTAACAACTCTTGATTCTATTTATCAATTTTCTCATGGATCGTTATTTTGTCTTGTAACTTAACATTTTCATAGAGTACGCTCGTGCTGCAAGTTGGTTGTGCTTTATTCTGATTAGGCACTTTAGCCTTTTAATCATTTGAGGTTCCATATATTAATTAAAAGAAAATTAAAAAAAAATAATTAAAAATTACAATTAAAAAAAAAGACGATGGTCATATGTTGGACATGTGATGAGAAGAGATAATAACTGAATAGCAAAGCAAGCCCTCATATGGGAAACAACAGGTAAGAGGAAAAGAGGAAGACCCAGAGAGACACTGAGAAGAAAATTGATAAGAGAGGCAAGAGCAGCAGGATTCGGCTCCCTCAAAAAGTTAGAGCTGCTTGCACAGAACAGAGACAAATGGCGAGATTGGATAAAATATCTTTAAAAGAATTGAAAACTGCTAGAACAAAATTCAGATAAGAAAAGGAGTATCTTGGTCTACGCCCTATGGGCCGGCTACGGCTCGCAAGGTCAATAGATAGATATATATTAATTAAATTGTTTAAGCTAGTATCACAGAGATGAGATGTCTGGGAGAAGCGCTTAAAGTGACCAGAAAAGAAAAAAACAGAATTAGAAATCATGTCATAAGAGACAGAGTGGACATTTTACCAATCCTAACCTTACATTCAGAATAGAAACAAATAATATGGTTTACTCAGCGACAAGGAATACCAATCGATTCTTCACCAAATAAAGCATACATTAAAAGAGAAGGGAGAAGAGCAAGAGCCAGGCTGAGAGTGAGATGGACCGACAACACCATGGAAACGCTACAACAACATCAACTGGACATTATTGAAGCAGCAAGGAAGACGAAGGGCTAGAACTTTGTACATTCCTCCACACCCGATTCAGTACAAGATGAAGTGAACAAGAATGATTTCTTTTTTCTAAGTGTTATTTGTTGTGCCATGGTCTGATATTGGTAAAGTTTCATTACTTCACTTCCCTCCATATTATATGTTATAGGACGCCATTTTAAAGGTAATGTAAAGGTTTACTTCACCTTAAGGGGTTAAAGCAAAGAAATGCAAATGAATGCATAAAAATGCGAAGCTGCAGTAAAGCTGAATATGAGAAAAAATATAAAAAAATACAAAAAAAAAATGTTAGAAGCTTTACATGATAAGTGGACGACACAGACTAAACGACGTTTCGGCCCAATAGGCCTTCAGCAGGAACAAACAAGAAACACACACACACATGTTTCGTTATTAGTTTTTTGATGTGTATTTTTCTTGTTTGTTCCTGCTGAAGGTCTATTGGGCCGAACCGTCGTTTAGTCTGTGTCGTCCACTTATCACGTAAAGCTTCTAACATACCATTTTTTTGTATTTTTTATTTTTTTCTTTACTGCACCTTGTTAGGCGTATGGGGAATATGGTTTTAGTGACCATATTTTTCCATGACCATGGCACATTTTTGTGTGATGTGGTCGGTATCACGCCAGACCTCCTTTACTTTCCAGAAAAATCTCTGGTACCCATTATTAGAGGCTGGATGAACCCCGGAGCCTCGTCGGTACGAAATAAAAAAAAACCCGCCTCTTCTGGGGATGAAACTCGGACCCTTCTGATCAGGAAACGAGCACACTAACTACTCAGCCACTGAGGCTACTTTCATCATCATCATCATCATCATCATCATCGAGTGTCATCTCCGCAACGAAATGTTGGCTACCATGGAGCACCATTCCGCTCTGTCTCTTGCTATGATGGTGCAGATTGTCATAGGCTGACTTGTCCATCTTTTGATGTTACTCGTCCACGTTAGTCTTGATCTGCCTCTGACTCTTTTACCTTGTATTTCCCCCTCAATCCTCCAAGGCTGCTTTAATAGTAGTAAAAGGTAAAGAGCCCCCGTCACGCCAAGTGGCGTATAGGGAATATGGTGTTAGTGACCATAATTTTTACAGACCTTCGGCACATGATTTTTGGGGTAATGTGGTCGGTATTACGCCCGTGCCGCTTTACTTTCCCAGAAAAAATCAGGCGCCCATTTAGGATTAGGATCGAACCCGACCTCTTGTCCTTTGTAGTGCAGTTCACTAACCACTGAGCTATCACGGCTCCCCGCTTTAATTGTACTTTACTAGAAACACTCAAAGTGTACCCTTGTTCCCCAAGTCACGCTGAGAACGCCTCTGGCTTTGATTTGATCTTCTGATTGGATAGCTTGAGATGAAAGAACCAACAGCCGCGTGGAAAGATTGCTGTAGTGATAAGAATATGTGAGAACATACTCGTTGACTGTTAAGTGCAAATATTGAGTTTATGGCAGTTAAAAAGCTTCAGTGAATCGATATTGACTGTCGTTAAACAAATCAGCCGTCAACTTGCAGCGGTTGTTATTTGCTGAGCTTACGTGTTCACAGTTTATTTGACTTTAAGATTGTCCAGTGAAATCACAACGTTACCGCATAATTTATATTGTAAACCAGGGGGTGGTTATTTTAGAGAGACATGGACATTTATGCTGTGAACTGGAGATTTCTTTAGGGAGACAGGCAATTTATCAGATTTTAGTTGAGGGTCGAATTAATAACACTCTAGACCTTGAACAAAAACACACAAATTAAAAAAAACATCAAAGTCTGTCCATTTCATTACCTTCATCTCTATATCACCTTTCCCCTCTCACTCTCTCTCTCTCTCTCTCTCTCTCTCTCTCTCTCTCTATTTTTCTAACTTTTTCTTTTTCTCTCACCCTCGTTCTTCCACTCATTTTATCTCTTTCTCTCACTCTCTGCTCGCACCTTCTCTCTCTTTCTCTCTCTCTCTCTCTCTCTCTTTCTCACTCCTTTTCTCTCATCTTCTCTTTCTCTCAATCTCTCATTCTCTATCTTTTTTTCTCATCTTTCTCGTTCTCGTTCTATCACTTTCACTTTCCCTCACTATTTCCTTCTCTCGCGTCCCTTTTCTTTATATATATATATCTCACTCTTTCTTTCTCTATCTTTCTTCCTCTCTCTCTCTCTCTCTCTCTCTCTCTCTCTCTCTCTCTCTCTCTCTCTCTCTCTCTTTCCTAAATAAATTTAGGGAACGAATCCTGATATCTTTTACAAATCCTGAGATCAAGGAAACAATAGAATCAGATTTCTCCACACAGCATTCAGCTTTCTTGCTATCTTTACGACATCATCCCATGTCCGGGTCTGCCGAGGGGAGGGGGGGGGGGATTTTATAGGACCGGAGAATAAAGGTCGCTTTTCTAGTGCAGTCGATTTTTTTCACCACGCTCCCCCCCCCTCCCCAACCCCACTCCCTTACACCTTTTTTTAAAAGAAAAAAAGACGTCTGATCCTACCGAGATTGGAACTCGTGTTCTCCTCGTTTTGTGTCAAGATAGCTGACAAGTTATCGATTAGGCCACGCCCTCTTCTTATAGCATTCAAAGTGAGCATTTTGAAGAAGCGGCATCCATTGAAATAAAAGAAAACAACGAAAGTATGAGGATTTTGATTCCATCTTTGAAATGTAATTTCTGAACGTGTTATTTAACTGTTAATTGTCCCCTGACGGTCACTGAGGACTACAGTCGTCTTTCACTGTTCAGTGGCTTTGGAGATGGTTGATGATGCCATTACATGATGGTCGGGGGTCTCGGTGGTCTATAGGTAAGATGTCAGTTTCTGGATAAGGAGGTAAGTAAAAAAAAATAAGCGAAGAGCCCCCGTCACGCCAAGTGGCGTATAGGGAATATGGTGTTAGTGATCATACATTTTACAGACCTTCAGCACATGATTTTTGGGGTCATGTGGTCGGTATTACGCCCGTGCCGCTTTACTTTCCCAGAAAAAATCGGGTACCCATTTAAGGCTGGGTGAAAACGGAAGGTTGGGATGGAACCCGACCTCTTGTCCTTTGTAGTCCAGTTCACTAAACACTGAGTTATCGCGGCTCCCTGGATAAGGAGGTGCCGGGTTTGAATCCAGCCATAGGTGGCAGGAGTTTTCCTCCTCTGATCTGTGGTTTCTTCGTGGATTTACAATTCCCTGGTCTATGGGAAGTGCTTGCTTGCGTTAGCGCGATGACTAATTGAATACACAACTTCATCATCCGCCCTTAAAAGGACGTTAAGTAGGCGCGTCTGCGATGTGTTGTGGTTTGCAGTATAACTGTGATATTTGATTCTTTCGGCTCAACACATCCGACTTCAGCACGACATTTTTGAGTACCGGGTTGTCTTTCCTCTTCGATGCTTACTCACTTGACCAGACTAGACAGGTTAGTCTGTTACTAGTGGCACCACGGAGAGGTGGAGCAAGATCTGAATGGTTCTGGTACACCGATCCTGGCGCAAGACATCAGTTGTGGGTCGCTGACACCTTCCATCTTAGCTGGTGTGAGGCACAACTTCACCACCTCAATGGGTAGTGAAATCCGATATATATATTCTTCTCGGATAACGTCGAAATACGGTAGCCCCGTGTACACTTTGGCGCCAGTTTAAGAACCCTTAGCAGTTAAAATTGGAAAAGAGTTGGAAAGGCCGTTAAGCAAATCAACGTGTGCCGAAGACTGACGTGCGAACAGGCGCAGTTAACGTTACATGTCGTAAACTAGAGACAAAAGCTACTCATACAAATTAAAGGGTCAACTGGGGGTTGGTCTTCTCTTGGACTCGAGACAAAGAGGTTGTTAGTTCAAATCCCGACTGCACCAATTGGAATTTTTATTTGTGATTTATCTTTGCTGCAACCCTGCCCCCCCCCCCCCTCCCCGGGTCTCAGCTTAGAGGCTCGGCTTTAAACGTCAATTACTCATCGAGGGGAAAAATATGATTACCTCTAGAGACAGAGTTATCTGCCTGTACGGCAAGGGATTCCTGTGAACACGACTGCCAGGGAAAAAAAGGGTTAACACTCAAAATGCAGTTCCTAGACTCTAGAGATGGGGACGCAAAAAAAAAAAAAAAAAAAAAAAGAAAGAAAGATGTGTTGAATTTTGACCTCTCAAGGAGAATGATATTGTGTTAAAGTTTGACTTGCCAGGTGATAATTTCTTAATAACGCCATTTATGTTTGTTTCCCTCAGCAATCTCGCTTTGTCATACTCTGCGAATGGAAACAAAGTTTGAAGTAGCACTTGAGTGATTTATTAACTCTTTGCTGTGTCTTTAAATATTGACTTTGTCTACCCTGTGATCTTCTGACCTTTCACATATCACCATAATAAACGTTGATCCAGTATGAGAAATACGTTGTGTCTAGCCCATATTAGCTGTGATCTACGTTGTATTGTGTCTGTGCTTACAATGCTGGTACGAACTAATCAGCTTGTGAACAAGATATATTACATCAGCAGGTACCTATCGAAGCGTATCTATTTCGGGTGTTTTGCGTGTTTGGTGCTCTTCCTTTACATCAACACATAACAATACCTATCACCACAAAGAAACATCTTATACCGAGTAAATTTATTCCCATTATTCTGCCTCAGAACAGGACACAATCGACTCCATAGTCACATGTATACAAAATTCAAGATCGGCACCTCAACTATTTGTACATGTGGACAGGCGCCCCAGACTACTGAACACATACTTCAAGACTGCACTGAATATAGTAGACTGAGGAAAATTCAATGGCCTATAGATACAACACTACAGACAAAACTGTATCGGTCACTGCAAGAATTACAAAAGACAGTAAAATTTATACAGGAAACGACATTGCAGATATAGACAATACTTCAGGCGAACGAAAGATAGATAGATAGATTCCCATATTGTGCTATCAGGACCAATCATGGTCACTTAAACGATTAAACATAAAAGGAAGTTTGTCACTACAGAGATGATATTCTTGAGAAAAGCACATAGAGTGACCACAAGAGACAGAATTAGAAATTATATTATAAGAGAAAGAATGGGAATGAAACCAATCCTAGATTACATAGAGAAATAACAAATACAATGCTTTGCCCATCTGGAAACAATATCATGAGATTGCTTACCATAAAATGCATTTACTAAAAGAGGAGAAAGGAGAAAAGCAAGAGGCAGGCTTAGAACAAAATGGACCGACAACATCAGAGAAGCGCTACAACAACATCAATTCTATTGTCATTTCGAGCCGAAGACGGCACATAGGGCAGAACCACAATCTCAAAAGCAGAAACCTTGCATGCCAAAATGGCACATATTGCAGAGATCACCACTTCTAAAACATATGGCTCTGTTTCCGTAACAATACTTTTTACAATGACAGCTTGTCAAGCCATCGATCAACCTCCTTAGTCGCCTCTTACGACATGCCTGGAAGGTCACAGTGTCACTATTCTCTACTTCCCTCATAATGAGGCCCCGGTAACACACAGGAATTGGCAATGGGTAAAATCATCAATAGGGCCAGAGACAAATAATAATAAATGAATATTATTATAGAGGGAAACTTCCGAGGCGATAATCAGCGAATCAATTCAGAGAAAGAGGTATGTTTACAGCACTCGGAAAAAATGACTAATAATCAACAACAGAAAAAAAAGAACAATATATGGACCGAAGCAGGATCGAATCCGTACTCAGTGGCACAGCGCCTTGCCACGAACCAGAACTTTGTATGAGAAGAAGAAGAAGAAGAAGGAGCAGCAGCAGAAGAAGAAGAAGAAGATGATGAAGAAGAAGAAGAGGAAGAAGAAGGAGCAGCAGCAGAAGAAGAAGAAGAAGAAGATGATGATGAAGAAGAAGAGGAAGAAGAAGAAGAAGAAGAACATGATGATGAAGAAGAAGAAGAGGAAGAAGAAGGAGCAGCAGCAGAAGAAGAAGAAGAAGAAGATGATGATGATGAAGAAGAAGAGGAAGAAGAAGAAGAAGAAGAAGAAGAACATGATGATGAAGAAGAAGAAGAGGTAGAAGAAGGAGCAGCAGCAGAAGAAGAAGAAGAAGAAGAAGATGATGATGAAGAAGAAGAAGAGGAAGAAGAAGGAGCAGCAGCAGAAGAAGAAGAAGAAGAAGAAGAACATGATGATGAAGAAGAAGAAGAGGAAGAAGAAGGAGCAGCAGCAGAAGAAGAAGAAGAAGAAGAACATGATGATGAAGAAGAAGAAGAGGAAGAAGAACATGATGATGAAGAAGAAGAAGAGGAAGAAGAAGGAGCAGCAGCAGAAGAAGAAGAAGAAGAAGAACATGATGATGAAGAAGAAGAAGAGGAAGAAGAACATGATGATGAAGAAGAAGAAGAGGAAGAAGAAGGAGCAGCAGCAGAAGAAGAAGAAGAAGAAGATGATGATGAAGAAGAAGAAGAGGAAGAAGAACATGATGATGAAGAAGAAGAAGAGGAAGAAGAAGGAGCAGCAGCAGAAGAAGAAGAAGAAGAAGAACATGATGATGAAGAAGAAGAAGAGGAAGAAGAAGGAGCAGCAGAAGAAGAAGAAGAAGAAGAACATGATGATGAAGAAGAAGAAGAGGAAGAAGAAGAAGAGCGCCGAGTCATTAAAAAAAATCTCAAGATAATAAGAGATTTACGAGACCTGAAAATTGGAGGAGGAGAAGAAGAAGATGATGAAGAAGAAGATGATGAAGAAGAAGATGATGAAGAAGAAGATGATGAAGAAGAAGAAGAATGTATAGTCACTTTTTATTAAAAATCTCAAGATAATAAGAGATTTACGAGACCTGAAAATTGGAGGAGGAGAAGAAGAAGAAGAAGAAGAGAAGAAGATGAAGAAGAAGATGATGGAGAAGAAGAAGAATGTATAGTCACTTTTTATTAAAAATCTCAAGATAATAAGAGATTTATGAGACCTGAACATTGAAGAAGATGAAGGAGGAGAAGAATAAGAAGAAGAAGAATGCCTAGTCATATCAGAGACTTTGAAGAAGAAAAAAATGAAGAACCGTGTTCAAGTTGAGCACGTAAAAGAAACATATGCTACTGATAATCGAAAAGTTAAGCTGTATATCTCTGGCTTGGCAACATTAAAAAAAAGGGTAACATTTTTAACGTCTTCAAAATAATGGACCACTTTTCTGATATTACTCTACTTGGTCATCGCCAATGCAACGGAGTTCATGCACAGTGCTGAGATTTTCCTGTGATGACATAAAATAGAGCAGATCGCTCATGAGTATTGTCCGTGCAAAGTGATAATGGTCTTTGGAAAAAGATCATCTTCATGTTCAGTGTCTCATTGATGTCTAAAAACCATCTTCTTCTTGCCCATCATCTTCGTGTTAATGTCTCATTAATGTCTTAAAACCATCATCTTCTTGTCCATCATCTTCATGTTCAATGACTTCTTGATGTCTTAAAACCATCTTCTTCTTGTCCATCATCTTCATGTTCAATGACTTCTTGATGTCTTAAAACCATCATCTTCTTGTCCATCATCTCATGTTCAATGTCTTCTTGATGACTTAAAACCATCATCTTCTTGTCCATCATCTCATGTTCAATGTCTCCTTGATGTTTTAAAACCATCATCTTCTTGTCCATCATCTCATGTTCAATGTCTTCTTTGTGTCTTAAAGCCATCTTCTTGTCCATTATCTCATGTTCAATGTCTCATTGATGTCTTAAAACCATCTAATTGTCCATCATCTTCTTGTCCATCATCTCATGTTCAATGTCTCCTTTGTGTCTTAAAACCATCTTCTTATCCATCATCTTCATGTCCAATGTCTCCTTTGTGTCTTAAAACCATCTTCTTGTCCATCATATTCATGTTCAATGTCTCCTTTGTGTCTTAAAACCATCTTCTTGTCCATCATCTTACTGTTCAATGTCTTCTTGATGTCTTAAAACCATCTTCGTGTCCATCATCTTCATGTTCAATGTCTTCTTGATGTTTTAAAACCATCTTCGTGTTTATCATCTTCATGTTCAATGTCTTCTTGATGTCTTAAAACCATCTTCGTGTCCATCATCTTCATGTTCAATGTCTTCTTGATGTCTTAAAACCATCTTCGTGTCCATCATCTTCATGTTCAATGTCTTCTTGATGTCTAAAAACCATCTTCTTGTCCATCATCTTCATGTTCAATGTCTTCTTGATGTCTTAAAACCATCTTCGTGTCCATCATCTTCATGTTCAATGTCTTCTTGATGTCTTAAAACCATCTTCGTATCCATCATCTTCATGTTCAATGTCTTCTTGATGTTTTAAAACCATCTTCTTCGTGTCTAGAGCTCTATTTTGTCAAAAGCCTTGCTTAGTGTAGTTATATTAGTTATGGTAAATATAACATAGGGACGCTAACACTATATTTCCTGCTTGCAACACTTGATGCGTGACGAATGTTCATTTCTTTCTTTCTTCAACTTGAAACTTCCAAACATTCTTCCGGGTATTAAACTGTTATTTATTACCGATCGAAAAATGGGTCAATGACATAGTCAGAAATATAAAAAAGTCCACAGTAAGATTTTATTGAACAAATAATTTTAATTCTTCATATAGTTCAAACTCTTTCTTTGTTTCTTTCTTTATTTCTTTCTTTCTTTCCTTTTATTTGTTGGTTTCTACCGTTCTTCACATCCTCATTTTCTTCTTTTTTTTTCTTTTTTCTTCGCCCTCCTCATTGTTCCCTTCATCTCCTCTACGTCCCACCTTCTTCTCCATCACTTCTCCTCCCTCATCTACCTTTCACCCATTATCCCCTCATCTTTCTTCTTCTCCACTTTCTCCCCTTCATCTGCGCCGCATTGATAGTCCGTGCTCGTAGTCTGAGTCCTATCTGTCGTCGCAAAATGCTCCACACAAGTGCAAAGGTCACGGCGGGGTTGTTGTTTTAACCACAGTGATGCGTTATCGTCCTAGAAAATTTGCAACATTCATTTAATGAAAAG
Source organism: Megaustenia siamemsis (assembly GCA_032433765.1). Lineage (NCBI taxonomy): Eukaryota > Metazoa > Mollusca > Gastropoda > Stylommatophora > Ariophantidae > Megaustenia > Megaustenia siamemsis. Next base: position 76,100,020 of record JAVIAB010000139.1, on the reverse strand, counting down.
ACGATCAGAGGCCACAGAGATGGGATTTCTCAGAAGAATGTTGAAAGTTCCCTGGATAGCTAAAAAAATCAACGAAGAAATTCTCAAAGAGGCTAATACCAAAAAGGGAGCTCCTAAGAAACATCAGAAAGAAACAATTAATATTTTTCGGGCGCATCATGAGAAGAGGAAAGTTGGAATATTTGGTTACAATTGACAAAATACAGGGAAAGTGATATCCCAGACGACAAATTGAGAAGATACTGGATAGCTTGGTGTCATGGCATGGAAAACAGTCAACAGCAGAATTGATACGATGCACGTTAGATAGAAGATTGTGGACACGATCGCCTATGCCAACCGGTATGGTACATGATGATGAATTGATGAAGATGCCTCAAATCTAGTACATTTCGTTTATTTAAGCATCAAACTAACACTGAACAACAGGAGTGGTTCCAATTTGTGGCACTACTACACAAAGATGTGAATTTGTCTAGCTTATTATTATAATGTTTTTATTCAGTGTTTTATAATTTAACACTTATGAGAAGAAGTGTTTTACAACTGAACTGAACTAATTTAGACACTTTCTGGAATCAACTTATTTGACACTTTCTGGAATCAACTTATTTGACACTTTCTGGAATCAACTTATTTGACACTTTCTGGAATCAACTTATTTGACACTTTCTGGAATCAACTTATTTGACACTTTCTGGAATCAACTTATTTGACACTTTCTGGAATCAACTTATTTGACACTTTCTGGAATCAATTAATTTGACAATTTCTAGTGTAAAAATGGGAGCAGCTATAGCTCAGTGGTTAGTGAACTGGACTACAAAGGACAAGAGGTAGGGTTGGTCCCAACCGACGGCTTCCGGTTCACCTAGCCTTTAATAGCTACCTGATTATTTCTGGAAAAGTAAAGCGGCACGGGCGTAATACCGACTACACTACCCCAAAAAATCATTTGCCGAAGGTCTGTAAAATGTATGATCACTAACACCATATTCCCTATACGCCACTTGGCGTGACGGGTGTACTTTAATTTTACATTGTGTAAAAATAGTTCAAACACGACGGAACTATACACAAACATGTTAATCTCATATATAATAGGGCTATATACTTAACGAATTTTTATAATACAATGCTCATTATAATAACGTTGAGGACATGCGCAGTTCACTTCAAACACCAACTCTAACAATTCTTTTTGTGCTTGCCTTCGACCCGACACTTCTGCTCGGCACTTTTCAGGTTCCGGGTTTACCTTCCCTCTTCGATTCCTTCATTGCTGGCTAGACTAGTTAGTCTATTTTCGACAAACGACTGGGAGGTTTATAGGATCTTGATCAGTTCTGGTTTGCTAATTCCAACACAAGCAGTCAGCTATGAGTCGCTTCATGTCCAGCTGCTGTTGGGCATCTTGGGTTCATTCTATCCATTAAACGTGAGCACATTTTGTGTAAATGATAATGTTTATTTCGTATTTTAAAAAATTCATATCTGTGAGATATTGATTTGATCGTTGTGTACAACTCAATTTTTAGATTCCCATTCATAGCAGGTGCAAACCTCCCTCACCAATTGTGAGCTTATTACGGGACAATATAACATTCAATGTTTTGGAAAAAATGAATTAAGCAACCAAGAAATGATGAAGAGAGACAAACAAGAAAAAATTAGCACAAGGATAGAAGGAAAATGCTGAAGCTGGATAGGTCAAGTAAAAAAAAAAGTAAAGTACCCCCGTCACGCCAAGTGGCGTATAGGGAAATATGGTGTTAGTGACCCTATATTTTACAGACCTTCAGCACATGATTTTTGGGGTAATGTGGTCAGTATTACGCCCGTGCTACTTTACTTTCCCAGAAAAAAACCCGGTACCCATTTAATGCTGGGTGAACCCGGAAGCCGTCGGTTGGGATCGAACCCTACCCTTTGTCCGTGGTAGTCTAGTTCACTAACCACTGAGCTATCGCGGCTCCCCGGATAGGTCAAGTGGTTAGAAGAAATTCAAAAATAGCTACAAGAACTGCCTTCCGTGAGCTCCGTCTAGGGTAATGAGAGGTCAACCATAGACAACTAGACGGAGACAGTGTGGGTCAGACTAGGAGTACCCTCTGAAAGAATTTTGCTGTTGTCTTTCTAAACATCACAAGACCTTTGTGGACTGGCCAATGAGAAGAAAAAGCGCAGCTAACATTCAAACTATGTTTCTTTTCCCTTGAAACTACTCTAGATAATGCTGGTTGTGTGACAACAACACTGTGACCTCCACTCCAGGCAAGGCAGCTGATATTCACAGATTGTAACCACAGAAGAACAGACATGGCTGACATAACAGATCATCCTAGGCGCCAGTCTTTAATGCCGGTAAGAATATATATTAATTATTATTTGGACTTTCGCACTTTCAAAATGGCTTTCATTTTACCAGAATAATTATGCATAATTCCGAGAACATCCAATTCTTACTACGGAGATTTAAAAGAAAAAAAATTGGTTATATCTTGTCACTCGAAAGTAATTATATAGATAGAAGAGGGGTTAAGAATAGAGGAACAAAACAGATCGATTTGTCCATCAAATAGACACAGGAGATGGTTTGTTGAAGGCTTGTTCTTCATGAGAAATATATAAGTTGGTGATGTGAGTGTCTCACAAACGAATGCCCATCATCATCATCATCATCATCATCATCATCATCATCATCATCACCAAGTACCAGGCCTGCTGGCGTAGGTGTTCATGTCTCTCGACAACTTTCGATCTTGACAGTTATTTATCATTTCTGTTGTTGACCTTCTGCCAAGCCATTCTCTTAAGCTGTATGGTATCTTTTCTCTTTGCTTCCCTCTATCTCTTCGTCCCTCAATTTTTTCAGTTGTTACAATATATTCCAGCTGTTCTCTTCTCAATACATGGCCAAAAAATGATGATTGTCTCTTCCTAATATTGAAAATTAGCTCTCTTTTTGCTTTGACCTCTTTCAGAACATTTTCATTACTCTTCTTAGCTGTCCATGGTATTCTCAATATTCTTCTGTAAAACCACATGTCTACATTCTCCAGTGATTTCCTTGTCTGTTGTCCTATTGTCTATGATTCACATCCATATGTTAAGACTGGCTCTACATAACATTTAAGAACTCTTTTTTTTTGTTCCTATTGTCTATTGCGGGGTAGAGTTCTGCCCTACCAAAGGAGGAGTAAGACGTCTCCTTTCCTCCGCTAGTCTTCGGGACACCCCTGGGCAAGGTGGAGCTCCCGTTTAGCCCCCTATCAGGGTTATGTGAAGCCATTAGAGCAGGTGGTGGATGGTGTTGTGGGAGCAGCCGACAAGTAGTGCCGGTTATGGTCCCCACACCGCGATGGCTGGCAGAGGATCTCATGTATAGAGACAATGGCTGCGATCTCCGACTAGTACAGTCACTGCCAAGAAGGAAAGGAATGGCAAACTACCTTCTTAAATTGCCTGGACTAATCATGACAAATCACAACCTTATATTTACAACTGGATAGCTTGGTGTCATGGCACGGAAAACAGTCAACAACAGAACTGATACGATGCACTGTAGATAGAAGATTGTGGAGGGACATGATCGCCTTCGTCAACCGGTATGGTACATGATGATGATTGTCAAAAATGGATTGCATAGTATCTTCCTCATTTTTTGGAAAGCTGCTTTTGCCTGAGCCATTCGGCATCTTACCTCTTTTGTACATCTTCCGTCTGAGGTTAACAAAGTTGTCAAATTGCCCATTTGGAACAGATTTCTAGGACATCCTGATCTAAAGCAGAAACTATGGGACAGAGTCACGACCTGGGGGAAAAAAAAAAAAACTTAGCTTCATCATGGAAACGGGGCTGCATATTGACTTCATCAACCAAAGAACAGATGGAAGGCTCTCCCTACCAGATCGGGGTGGGTGCAACGGATAGAACTGTTGCATCATTTGAAAAAAAAAACAACAAACAAACAAACGTCATGTATGTCTATCGACGGAGTAAACCATGCGAGTAAGAGCTGCATTGAAGGCCCTATCCACGGGGAAGAACACACTGGGAAAAAAAACCCACTGTTGCATTGCAGCTCCATCGGGAAAGGGAAAGGCTATAGGACAACATCCAAGCAAAAATCACTGTCAGGGTTAGCCCAACAGGGGTAAAGGCACCAAGATGCATAGAGATGCGAAGCTGTTGTAAAGCTGATGATAATATTGAAAATTTTTTAATAAAGAGAGAAAAAAGTGGTATGGTAAGAGCTTTACGTAGGTGAGAAACAAAACAAAAGTAAAACGACGTTTCGGCCAAGCAGGCCTTCAGCTGGATCATCAATATAACTACACACGGCAGACAACTAAAACAAGTAGAGGAATTTAAATACCTAGGAAGTCTAGACACAAACAACAATTCACAAACAGCAGAAATAGACTCAAGATGCAACAAAGCTTATCAAATCATTTGACAGCTATCACTACTATTGTCCAAAAATGAAATAACTCTAGAGACAAAACAGGCACTCTACGATACAATCTTCATCCCAACGTTGTGCTACCAATGCCAGTCTTAGGCCCCAGATGCACGTACAAGAAAAAAAAAATAACCTCTACAGAGATGAAATGGGTTAGACGAATGAAAGGAAACATCCTGAGAGATAAGATCAGAAATGAAGAACTGAGAAAAAAGCTAGGAATAACCCCCCCCCCCCCCCCCCCCCCCGTCATAGAATATATAAAGAAACACCAAATTAAACAGTTTTGCCACGTGATAAGGCAGAAAGATCAAAACACAACGAGCTTTCAATAAATGTAGCGAGAACACCTGATGCAAGAGTGGACGACGAAAAAATGGAAAACGAAATATTAGAAACACAAGGAAACATAACAGTAGCAGAGGCGAACAGAAAAGCAAATGACCGCAAATTATATTTCCCGTCCACGATGAAAAGCCAACGAGGAAGGAAAGCAGAGGAAGAATAAAATAAGTAAAGTTAAGTCTTTTCCAGCCAGAAGAAGCCTGAAAGGGTTCCAATAACTTTGTATTTACCTGTCCCTACCTACAAACTCACACGGCGCTCACCCAGCCTCCAAAAATGGGTACCAGAGATTTTTATGGGAAGTAAAGGAGACCTGGTGTGATACCGACCACATCACCCAAAAATGTGCCGCAGTCATAGAAAAATATGGTGACTAACAACATATTCCCCATACGCCTAGCAAGGCGTGGAGGAAACCCTTGCTTTTTACGTGTAAATTACACATTTTACAAATAATTGAAAACTAGAATTGCCGCAAGTTTACATTCTCGTGCTATGGTTGTTGATCATGATAACACGAATATAACTACACCATAACTTAATAAGAGAGCTTGTACATTACGATTGTCAAGTCTTATCTTATGGGATGTGATAATAGAATTCCTGTAAACTTTTATCTAGTAAAAAAGTTACTGAGAATATGACAAGTAGAGCGATTATGGCGTAATAATATAACATATAAACATTACAACTATCACGGGCAGTTAGTATTGAGTAATACGACCATATTTTGCATACGTTAGTAACATTACTCGTATATGAATCTTTTACCTATCAGATATTGATTATTGATTAGCATGGGCCCTAATCCACTCCACTGTATTCAGAGCAGGCCCGGATTTCTAAATCATATTTCAATCTGCCAGAGAAGGAAATATATTCTTTTTTCTAAAGATTTTATTGAACCGAAAGAGCTTTCAGGGACTTTAGGGCTTTAGATTAGAGAACGGATCTTCTGAGAACGTTCAATCCACGGCTTCTAGGTTCCACTCAGCCTTAAATGGAAATGAAGATCTTTTCTTGAGAAATATTAAAAGGCTCTGGCGTAATGCTGGCCATGTTAGCTACAAAATCCATTGATGGCCGAAAAAACACGATAAAATATGCGAATTGTTATGAAGATGAGAACAAAAATCTGACCATAGGAAAAACAAATGAAAGACAAGCTCTCGCAAAGATCTTCTGTCGGGTAGATTCATGGGGGGAAAAAAGGGGCGGGGGTAATTTATCTTACTTCCGGTCAATATGGCGGATAGGCGACAAGAACCATAGAGGCTCTGTCTGATAAGTGTTTCTTGTTGCAGTTTCCTCATATTCCGAGTCCCGCTTGTTGCCTGAGCTGCTGAGTTTAGTGCTCTGTGTACACCGTGAGCTGTGTATTTCATCCAAATCGTGTTCCGATGTTTCGATTGCTTATGATGAATGATGATATCGTACGACGAAAGACAGTTCAGTTGAGTTCACTTTCGGTGCTGCTTGACTTTATGCCTTTTGGCGTGTGCTTTTAGCTGCTATAGTTGGGATATCAACTGCCTTTGTTTGGATCTTTCGATGAGATGAGTTTTAATTCAGATGATTCCATAGGCACGGGCGGTTGAGCAATTATGAATTTTAATTCGTTTGCGGTGACACCGAGGCATTCGACTACTCATAATCATAACTTCCATAACTTCATTTCTGACATTCATATTTTAACTATTAGTATAAGAACAACAAACACAATTCAAACAAGACAAATGCGATTTTGGAGGCATGCTAAAATATGACATATCGGCTTACTAAAAGTAATATTGGGAGGGAAAATACAAGGTGAAAGAGGCAGAGGCGGGCCAAGACTAACATGGACGAGTAACGTCGAAAGATAGACAAAGAAGCCTTTAACAATTTGCACCATCAAATAAAGAGATAGAGCGGAATGACGCTCCGTGGTAGCCAACCTTCGATGCAGAGGCGTATCTCGATGACGACGATGAGTATGGTAACAACAATAATTATATTTAACTAGCTCTTCATCATCATCATGAAGTACCGGGCCTGCTGGCGTAGGTGATCATGTCTCTCCACAACTTTCGATCACGACAGTCATTTATCATTTCTGTTGTTGACCTTCTGCCAAGCCATTCTCTTAAGCTGTCTGGTATCTTTTATCTTTGCTTCCCTCCATCTCTTCGTCCCACAACTAGCTCTTACACATCTCATAAGAAGATACTTCACAGCTTCGGCGAATCTCAAAATTAAAGATTGCTCAGATATAGTTCCCATCTTCTAATATAGATGGGAAGTTCAATCCAGTACTCATCTTTCAGTCTCAAGTAGATGGGGATTTAGATATTTTTAATTGTCAACATCTAATACCAATTATATGACAGTTAATTGTTGTTAATTATCAATATATAAATCCATTCGGGTAACAGTCAATCATGATTAAATCTTGAAACTTAGTTTTTATTAAAATACTATTTAATTATTTATAATTTCAACACATTATTCTAGTTGGATAACAGTTAATTATTTCTAAGTGTCAACATCTGATTCAAGTTGAAAAACAACTAATAATTACTAAGTGTTTGAAAACAGTTATTTGTTTCCAATTCTTAACTTCTATTCACAGCGGGACGGTGACATCATAACTAGCGGACCAGCTAACAGACGCATGTCCAGGCTGGATGCCAGACCTAGTGTACAGTACGGATTCAGCGGACGACGCATGTCCCAGTTTTCTAGGAGCAGTTTCTCTGGTCTCAGTTTTGGACTTAAAGAACTGAAAGCCCCAGCCCAGGTTAGAGAGACAAGACTTTTTTTTTTTTTTAGCAAATGTCGTGTGGTATGACTTTGGCACATTTTTTCTGGGCACATCATGAGAAGCGGAGAGTTGGAATACCTGATTACAACTCGCAAAATAGAGAGAAAGAGAGATCGCGGACGACAAATAAAGAAAGACGATACTAGATAGCTTGGTGTCATGGCACAGAAACCAGTTAATTAACAACAGTATCGATAAGATGCACCGTGAATAGAAGAGAGCCGCGATAGCTCAGTGGTTCATGAGTGCAAAGGACGAAAAGTCGGGTTCGCTCTTGATCGACGGTTTCCGGGTTCACCCAGCCTTAAATGGGTACCGGATTTTATTCTGGGACAGTAAAGCGGAACGCGCGTAATATACCGATCACATTACCCCAAAAATCATGTGCTGAGGGTCTATAAAAATTATGGTCACTAGCACCATATTCCCTATACGCCATTTGGCGTTACGTTACTTATACTGTGAATAGAAAATTGTGGAAATACATGATCGCCTACGGCAACTGGTATGGCACATAGTGACGATATCTTTTGTGGTAATTAATATATTCTAGGATCATCTCTATTAAGTACTTTAGCTCCAACATTATTTTGTTGGTTGGGATGATACTATGTGACTTAAAATAAAAAAAAAGAAACAACTTGTCATAAAGTTTCAACTCGCATGAATTAAATTCGTAGAGGCGGGTCGTCTTTTTGTGTATGTTGAGCATATGAAATTGAATGCTGTAGAATAATAATAATAATAATATTAACACCCAAAAAAAATAAGACGAAGAAGAGGAAAAGGAATAATAAAATGAAGAAGAAAATAATAAGAGGAAGAACAAAAAAATGCTAGCAAAATAAAACAGAAGAAAGTGTATAAAAGGAATAACAAAAAATGATAAAAAAGAAGAAGAAAATATTAAGAGGAAAAACAAAAAATTATAACAAAAAAAAAGAAGAAAATATTAAGAGGAAAAACAAAAAATTATAACAAAAAAGAAGAAGAAAATAATAATAGGAATAACAAAAAATGATAACAAAAAAAAAAGAAGAAAATAATAATAGGAAGAACAAAAATATGATAACAAAAAAGAAGAAGAAAAATAATAATGATAATAATAATAATAAAAATAAGAAGAAGAAGAACAAGAATAAAAGTGACAAGAAAAATAATAAGCGGAAGATTACAAATAATATTTTTTTTTAAAATAATAACAATAAACTCAATAAACTAAGTATATCAAGCTCTTATTTAAAATGTATTTTTAAAGTCAAACTTTAGCGAGAACGATGAACAACGATATCAAATATAATCGGACATTTCGATATAATATGAGAACTTTCGTCTGTAGTATCGGTCTGTTTTAAAGAGTTAGCCCATTGAGAAATACAAGAATTGGTGCAGGGTTCACTAATTTGCGAATTTCTACTGTGAAAGTAAAGGGACACGGGCGTAATACCGACCACATTCTCCCAAAAATCATGCGCTGAAGGTCTGTAAAAATTATGGTCACTAACACCATATTCCCTAAACGCCACCGTAGCGGGACGGGGCTCTACTTTACTTTAATAACTGCGAGGAATAACACTGTCTACCCTTGGATACAAATACTGTTGCCGACTATGGGGAAATTTAATACTGAACTTTATTACATAATTTTACTTAACTTGAATAAATTACTTGGCTTTTCCTCCCTAAATCAATTTTCACGATTTCAAATATTTTATTTTCTCTGCCTGCCTGGTTGTTTATTTAATTCTTCACGATCTCAAATACAAGAATATCACTGGACGCTGTAGAAATGTGGTTTTACAGAAGAATGTTGAGAATACCATGGGGAGCTAAGAAGAGTAATGGAAACGTTCTGAAAGACGTCAAAGCAAAAAAAGAAATTGCTAATTTCCAATATTAGGAAGAAACAATAATTTTTTTGCCATGTAATGAGTCAACATGAGTCCAGACAACAACTGGAATATAGTGTGACAACTAGGAAAATTGCGGGACAAAGAGATAGAGGGAAGCAATGAGCAAAGAAAGCAGACAGCTTAAGAGAATGGTTTGGCAGAAGGTTAACAACAGAAATGATAAATAACTGTCGAGATCGAAAGTTGTGGAGAGGCATGATCACCTACGCCAGCAGGCATGGTACTTGATGATGATGATGATGATGATGACCATATGTTTCCATGACCACGGCACATTTTTGGATGATACGGTCGGTTTAACACCAGGCCGTCTTCACATCCCAGAAAAATCTATGGCACCCATTTTTAGGGCTGGGTGAACCCCGAAGCCTTGCCGATCTAAAAAAAAAATCTGCTACATAGGGAAGTTTAGCCCGGACCCTTCTGATCAGGAAACGAGCACATTAACTAATCAACCACATAATTTGGACACTAACAGATAAATACAGCAAAATAATCGTCACACATTAAATGCTGAAGAGGAAAGTGAATATGACAAGATGAGACAGAATCAGAAATGGCGATATTACAAAGAAAACTGCATTTACTCAGAAAATGAATGATGTTAAGAAAGAGCAAATCAGAAGGCTTGGTCAACAGCAACCATTAATCGAAAGCTTCATCCAAAAAGCTTTACAAGTAAAGTATCCCCCGTCACGCCAAGTGCCGTTTAGGGAATATGGTGTTAGTGATCCGTCACGCCAAGTGCCGTTTAGGGAATATGGTGTTAGTGATCCGTCACGCCAAGTGCCGTTTAGGGAATATGGTGTTAGTGATCCGTCACGCCAAGTGCCGTTTAGGGAATATGGTGTTAGTGATCCGTCACGCCAAGTGCTGTATAGGGAATATGGTGTTAGTGACCCGTCACGCCAAGTGCCGTATAGGGAATATGGTGTTAGTGACCCGTCACGCCAAGTGCCGTATAGGGAATATGGTGTTAGTACCCGTCACGCCAAATGCCGTATAGGGAATATGGTGTTAGTGACCCGTCACGCCAAGTGGCGTATAGGGAATTTGGTGGTATCGACTATACATTTTACAGACCTTCGTCACATGATTGTTGGGGTAATCTGGTCGGTATTACCCCCGTACCGCTTTATTTTCCCAGAAAAATAACCGGTACCCATTAAAGGCTGGGTGAACAGGAAGCCGTCGGTTGGGATTGAACCCTACCTCTTGTCCTTTGTAGTCCAGTTCACTAACCACTGAGCTATCGCGGCTTCCAAAAAGCGTTAACACTGAAAAACAATGTGGATAGAGAAACGGTAGAAGATGATCAATGAAATAGAAGAGATCACGAAGAGCATGAGACATTAAAGAACAATGATCTCATCATTTTCTCTCGCCCCTGTAAAGCAACACATGTGGTTAAAAGTAAAATAATTAATGTCTGTATTATTTTGGACTTTATTATTTTTCTATGGCATTATTATATACTTAAAATTTTATGAAAATAGAAATGAGAAAGTGTTAAACGGTGATACATATAGATTATATACATTATTCTAATTTATGGAAGTGAATCATGGACAGTAGACAGATACATGAAACAAAATAACTATAAGAGACCACAGAGATGGGATCTCTCAGAAGAATATTCAGTTCCCCTTGACAGCTAAAACGAGGAAACTCTCAAAGAGGACAGCACAAAAAGAAGGTTCATAAAAACATCAGAAGGAAACAATCGAGATTTGACTATCCCATCATGATAAAGGAAAGTTGTAATGCTTGGCTATATGTGGCAAGATACAAGGAACGAGAGATCAGGGGGTGACAAAGAGAGAAAACACTAGTATAAATACAGATATCTTGGTACAGTAAATAGTCAACAGAAAGGATACGACGAACTGATAACAGAGTATTGCGGAAAGATATTATCGTATGCGGCACCTCCGAAGACGGCGTTATCTGCCTGTGCGGCGTGGGACACCTTGCACACAACGGCCAGGGAAAAACGGATTAACACGCAAATTCAATTCCTAGTCTCTAGGGACTTCGTCAGAGGTAAAAGCTGGCGAACGAAAAAAAAAAAAAACGCATGTGGCATCCGATATGGCAAACCATGATGGTATTTGAAATAAAAAATTTTAAAAATAGCTGTGAATATTATAATATTATAGTATCAATGCATAAAATTGCACTGCTGGCATCGAGTTAGGGATTAGAAGAAAAACAATGTATCTTTTTCTTGAACATTACTCAGTATCAGAACTCATACCGACTCGGCCCAGACTCCTCAGAGAGATTCCAGGCGTCCAAAGCTGAGAAAGTCATGACCTTGGTACTGGAGTCTTACCTTGGCGGAGAGAAGTACAACACTCAAATCTGCAGCAACCTGGTTCAGCAAATATCTGACGTCATCAAGAGCAGGATAAAAGATTTGGGATTCAGGTATAATTTTATGTTCAAGGTGTAGATGTAAATTTTTTACAATGTGTTTTTTTTTTTTAATTTTCGTTCGCCAGCTTTGACCTCTGACGAAGTCCCTAGAGACCAGGAACTGAATTTTGCGCGTTAACTCATTTCTCCCTTGCAGCCGTGTGCACAGGGGTCCCTCGCCGTACAGGCAGATAACTCCGACTTCGGAGGTACTAATATTTTTCCCGTCGATGAGTACTTGACGTTTCAAGCCGGGCCTCGCTGCTGAGACTAGGGGTGGTTGCCGCAGACAGAAATCATAAATAAAAATCCCAACCGGTGATAGCCGGGATTTAAACCCACAACCTCTCTGTCTCGAGGCCGGCGTCTTGCCTCGAGACCAACTAGTCCCCCTGCTGTTTTAAGCAGTACAGTTTTTTGTGTGTGTTTTGTTAACGACAATTGCGGTCTCGCTTAACCTAGAAGAGTGGATGGTTGATTTCTTGCCCTGTTATAAGAAGACAACACATGAAGTATGAATATTATACATTATTTTGTATTTATAAAATAATAATTGTAATACTTATAATATTAATAATGGAGGCGAAGGCGTGCCTCACAGCACCGGAGCTGGATGTTGTCAGCGATCCACAGCTGATGGCTTGCGGCAGGTTCGGTGAACCAGAACCATCCAGACCCTGCTCCACCTCTCCGTGGTGCCTATAGTAACAGATTAACCTGTCTAGTCTGGCCAGGCGAGTAGGGATCGAAGAGGGAAGACAACCCGGTACTCAAAAATGTTGTGCTGAAGTCGGATGTGTTGAGCCGAAAGGCGCAAATATCACAGTTATACTACAAACCACAACACAACGCAGACACGCCCACTTAACGTCCTTTTAAGGGCGGATGACGAAGTGGAATTTTATAGTCTACTAGAACACTCTAGAATACTTTAGTCATCGGGCGAACGCAAGCAAACAACACATTAATAATGACAAAGGTATTTTTTTTTCAAAAAAAGAAGATTACCGGAACTCTTCTCCACGTCCCACAAAACGTAAAAGTTGTGATACACTCGGTCTCTAACTTTCTGGTTGCTTACATTTATCAAGAAAAGAATCAAAGAAACGATTCAAATTTCCTGATTGTTTGTATACCCTTGTTTCCAAAGTCATTCCTTTAAATTTGAAAGATTCAACCACCTCAAATGGTTGCGCGATAAAAACGTCCTCTGTTAATTTTCATGTCTTCGAATAGCCCTACATAGCAGGATCGGTGACTAATATTGAGTAGCTTAAGCAAAACAGTGGTTTTTTAGGTTCGGTAAATTAAAATAACAAGTATGATGTGGCTTGTCTTTAGTATCGGTATATAGAAGGAAGAGGGGGAATGGATAGTAGTTGCTTTTAGAAAAGGTATGGTTGGAATCCAGAGGGCGAAGATCACCGGGCACAGTTTCGTGTCTGGTTTCGGTGCTAACACAAAATGGCAATTATTATAATAACAGTAGTTGCTTGTGTCACAAACTACGAGTTAACAACTCTAGTTAAAAAATTGCTTATAAAATATTTGTCTTGGAATCATTAAAAAAAATATACAAGTTTATAACATTTTACCGGAGTGTGTTCTAAGAAAAAAACCTCATGATGAGGAGGTGGCGGACGAAAAAGAGGAGGATTGTAATAATAATAATAGGGGTTTTGGTTTTAAACCGTTGTCTTTGTCCTAACTTACCGAAGACGACTCACTTGCACGCTACACCCACAGGTGTTTCTCAAATGGTAGTAATCGCTTAACTGGTACTACAACTATTATTATCACGACTACTACTACTACTACTACTACTACTCTTACTACTATTACTACTACCACTACTACTCTTACTACTACTACTAATACGACTTCTTCTACTACTACTACTACTACGACTTCTTCTACTATTACTACTATTACTACTACCACTACTACTCTTACTACTACTACTAATACGACTTCTTCTACTACTACTACTAATACGACTTCTTCTACTACTACTACTACGACTTCTTCTACTACTACTACTACGACTTCTACTACTACTACTACTACTACTACTACTACTACTACTACTACTACTACTACGACTTCTTCTACTACTACTACTACTACTTCTACTACTACTACTACGACTTCTACTACTACTACTACTACTACTACTACTACGACTTCTACTACTACTACTACTATTACTACTACTACTACTACGACTTCTTCTACTATTACTACTATTACTACTACTACTACTACTACTACTACGACTTCTTCTACTATTACTACTATTACTACTACTACTACTACGACTTCTTCTACTACTACTACTATTACTACTACTACTACTACGACTTCTTCTACTACTACTAATATTACTACTACTACTACTACTACGACTTCTTCTACTACTACTACTATTACTACGACTTCTTCTACTACTACTACGACTTCTTCTACTACTACTACTATTACTACTACTACTACTACTACTACTACGACTTCTTCTACTACTACTACGACTTCTTCTACTACTACTACGACTTCTTCTACTACTACTACGACTTCTTCTACTACTACTACGACTTCTTCTACTACTACTACGACTTCTTCTACTACTACTACGACTTCTTCTACTACTACTACTACGACTTCTTCTACTACTACTACGACTTCTTCTACTACTACTACTACGACTTCTTCTACTACTACTACGACTTCTTCTACTACTACTATGACTTCTTCTACTACTACTACTACGACTTCTACTACTACTACTACGACTTCTTCTACTACTACTACTACGACTTCTACTACTACTACTACGACTTCTTCTACTACTACTACGACTTCTTCTACTACTACTACTACGACTTCTACTACTACTACTACGACTTCTTCTACTACTACTACTACGACTTCTTCTACTACTACTACGACTTCTTCTACTACTACTACGACTTCTTCTACTACTACTACGACTTCTTCTACTACTACTACTACGACTTCTTCTACTACTACTACTATTACTACTACTACTACTACTATTACTACTACTACTACTACTACTACTATTACTACTACTACTACTACTATTACTACTACTACTACTACTATTACTACTACTACTACAACTGCATCTACCATACGACTACTACTACTACTACTACCACCACTACTACTACTTTTACAACTAATATTGCTACTGGTCTACTACTGGTAATAATAATAATAATATTAATATATTTTATACTAATAAATAATTTAAAAAGGCACACACTACTTTGAGATACAACAACATATAATCCTCTTATCTTCTAACTGTATTTCAGCTCAAGATACAAGTTCGTTTGTTCAGTAATTATTGGACAAAACATGCATCAAGGGGTTGCTGTGGCAAGCAGAAGTGTGTGGAACCCTGAAACTGATAACTTCGCTTCAGCCTCGTTCTCATCCGGAGACCTCTTTGCCGTGGCCCATATCTTTGCCACATATTTTGAGTGACTTGATATTAGTTCCTTCCTAACAAAATAAATAATTATATAAATCATTGCTTTTTAACAATAAACTTTTTATTATTGCTATCGTATTTTACTTTTTATTGTTATTATATATTTTATATGGCTGTAATATATTTTCTCTAACATCAAAACAAATAACAACAGGGCTAAAACTAAGAATAAAAGTAAAAAAGTAAAGAGCCCCCATCACGCCAAGTGGGGTATAGGGAATATGGTGTTAGTGACCATAAATTTTACAGACCTTCAGCACATGATTTTTGGGGTAATGTGGTCGGTATTACGCCCGTGCTGCTTTCTTTCCCAGAAAAAAAAATCCGGTACCCATTAAAGGCTGGGTGAAACGGAAGTCGTCGGTTGGGATCGAACCCTATCTCTTGCCCTTTGTAGTCCAGTTTACTAACCACTGAGCTATGACGGCTCCCAAAACTAAGAATAGCGAAATGTTACATCTTCTCAATATTTCTGTATTGTGCAGAAACATGAACATTAGACAAGAAAACAGAACAGAAATTTGAAAACTTTGAAATGTGGATTTATAGAAGAATAGGTAGAATTGGATGGAAAGAAAAGAGAACAAATGATGAAGTTGTAATGTAAAACAACTAACAACTAAAAGAGAACAACTAAACACAATTAGAACAAGACAAATGAGATTTGGGCATGTTAAAAGACACAACAGCCTACTAAAATTAATGTTGGAAGTGAAAATACAGGGTAATAGAGACAGAGACAGAGGCAGACCAAGATTAACATGACGGGTAACATCAAATGATGGACAAGACGGCCTATGACAACCCGTACCATCAAAGCAAGAGACAGAGCGGAATGACGCTTCATGGTAGCCAACCTTCGATGCGAAGACGGAACTCAGTGATGATGATGATTTTCTATTCGGGTTCCACGATTATTACTACTATTTATATATTCCTATCAATGTACTACTATTTATATATTCCTATCAATGTACTACTATTTATATATTCCTATCAATGTACTACTATTTATATATTCCTATCAATGTACTACTATTTATATATTCCTATCAATGTACTACTATTTATATATTCCTATCAATGTACTACTATTTATATATTCCTATCAATGTATATTTTCTACCTTCTGTAATATTATTTGTGCCATAAGCTTTGGAAGCAGTGACCTCTGCAATATGTGCCATTTTGGCACGCAAGGTTTGTGTTTTTTTTTTTGAGATTGTGGTTCTGCCCTATGTGCCGTCTTCGGCTCGAAAGGACGATAGATAGAATATTATTTGTATTTGAAAGCCAAGAGAAGGCATGTAGGGAGTATAGCGTTAGTGGTCGTATTTTCTGATAAATTCTCGCAGTATGCTATTATTTTTATAATGTGGTCGGTATTTTGCTAGGATCGTCATTGAGTCAACATGAAAGCTGTCGAATGGGATCGAACCCAACTTCTTGTTCTTAATAGGCTAGTTAATTAACTGCTGGGCTAACATTGCTCCGTATATTTAACACTGCTTTGTTTACTCTGTAACTGCTGTATATTACATTTGACTGGGGTTTTTTTTGTATTTTAACATCGAACCACAAGTGTCTTCACGCGTCACACGGGGCTGGCATTGTACTTCGTTGTCTTTATTCTGGACAATTTTTTTTCAATCTTGGTAAGGGTTTCTTTACTTCTCTTGTCAGAGAGATTATTGTTGTTATTTATTACTTGACACTGACATGGATTTTCCTATCCTACTGTAAGTCTGTTTGACAGAATCCAAATGATTTCAATTATAGAAAAGTAAAAATATGTGCTTGCGACTTGACATGTTTACTAATGGCAATATGTAAATTGTTGAGATTATCACAACCATTTTTGACCAAACTGTTTCTCTTCACAAAACATAAGACAAGGCCAGCAAAAGAGTTTATTTAATTTCCCACTTCCTGCAATCAATTGGCTTTTCTTTATTGTGATGTTTGTCCGAAATATTCTCTTTATTTGTCTTTATGAGCAGCAAAAAGTTTTGAAATCTCAGGACATGGTCGCTCGCGCTGTTTTATGTTTAATTTTCCTTGTACATTGTGAAGACCAAAATGGATGTTTCAGTGATTGTTCAAGAGGACGTAACGAACTACTCATTATAAGTCAATGCTCACAACATCACGTCAGATTACATACAAAGTATGTTACACATTAATATTCTCTTACAAATAAACCCTACAAATAAAATAATCAAAGATCATAAACACAAACACTGTCAGAAGCTGCCTCAATTCTTTAACCATCGTTAAGTTAACAAATAAATTGACTTTTTTAAACACACTGGAAGAACTGAAATCGCAAATGCGTCATGTCTCGTTGACAATTATGAATACAGCGCTTCTTCATGTAAAAGTGTATGTGTGGCCGACATGGGAGAGAAATCTGTCCACGACCTTGTTGTTATCGCATGCGCCAGTAATACAAATTGTATTAAATAATAAAATAAAACAATAATAAAAATAATAATAATAATTTTTGGGGATAAATACGAAACATGATATCCAACATGATATTAATATAAACAGAAGAGAATATATAAAGAGAAGGAAGGCTCTGTACGTATGCGGTGGGTAGAGTCATTGCAGAAGTAAAAAATACGTAAGGTCACCTTTGTACACGTCCCAGGACATACGGGAGTGCGGGGAAATGAAAGAGCGGACAGGTTGGCTAGCTGTGCTATTGTTGAGGACGGTCAACCAATGGATCGGGCGGACATTATTAATGTTCTCTGGGAAGTGGAAAGGACACTGGACTTCGACAACCATGCGTCCACGTCACTCCTTCTGATGAAAGAGATGGGAGTTAAGATGGACACAGCTAGAAACGTGAAACTTAGTGGCCGTGTAAGAAGACTAAACAACCAACACAGAACTGGAGTCGTCAGTCGCTGGACTCTGCGAGCCTTGCTTAGGAGGGGATCTGAGTACCTATGGGCATGTACGGAATGCAATTATGATGACCCGCAAATAACTCGATAACGAAACAGCACATACAATTACATTTTATTTTGTTGAAACGTTGAGTCTGAAGTTGAAAACAGACAATATAAATGTGACTTAAGATAGTCTTACGTACGGACATCATGCCTAGAATGCTTCGAGTCCACGTCACTGAATGTCTATTATCTATTCTATTCCTGTTGTATATTGTTGTGATTTCTTGTTTCTTTTATATATATATATATATATATATATATATATATATATATATATATATATATATATATATACATATATATACATATATATATATATATATATATATATATATATATATATATATATATATATATATATATATACCAACTTTGTGCTATGAAAGTCAAACATGGACCCTTTATAAATCCCATTTAAGAAAGATCAATACATGTGAGATGCGATGCTTGAGAAATGTAACAAACAACGCAAGAAGAGATAGAATACCAAATGAAACCATAAGAAAAATGGTAGCAACTAAACCCTGCCAAGAATATATAGAACAACAACAACTTAAATGGTTTGGCCACCTGGTCAGAATGAATCCTTACCAATCACCATCAAGGGCGTTCTTCTCGAGAATGCATGGAAAAAGACCAAGAGTCTTATCAAGAAAAAGACCCAGAAGAAGATGGATAGATGCAGTGACAGAGAAATGTAACAACAAAGGAAAATCACTAATTCAGACAGTTAGAGCAGCTCAAGAACGACAAATGATATAACCACGACACCTTTTAGGTATCAGTGACAGAGATATGTAACAACAAAGGAAAATCACTAATTCATACAGTTAGAGCAGCTCAAGAACAACAAATGATATAACCACGACACCTTTTAGGTATCAGTGACAGAGACATGTAACAACAAAGGAAAATCACTAATTCATACAGTTAGAGCAGCTCAAGAACGACAAATGATATAACCACGACATCTTTTAGGTATCAGTGAAAAGAGAAAAGAAAGAGGAAGAAGAAGAAGATATATTCTTTTATTGTGTTGTTATATATTTCCTACTACTTTTATCCATGTTTTTTTTATTGCTGTATTTTCTATTGATAGTGTGTATTTTTTATTGTTGTGTATTTACTATTGTTGTTGTGTATTTTCTATTGTTGTGTATTTTCTATTGTTGTTGTGTATTTTCTATTGTTGTTGTGTATTTTCTATTGCTTTTGTGTATTTTCTATTGTGTTTTTTGTAGTGTTGTGTATTTGTTGTATATATTATTTATTGTTGTGGTATATTTTCTATTGTTTTGGTATATTTTATGTTGCTGTTGTATATGTCCTTTTGTTGTTGCATATGTTCTTTTGTTGTATATTTTCTCATGATGCTCCCCCCCCCCCACTGATTATGGGACAAACAGGGGTTAACTCGCAGAATTGCTCCATTCGTGTCAACATTAAAATGATGTGCTCATTAGTTAGAAGGCCTAGCTAATTACCATCGAGGCTACTACATGTGAGCTCAGTCTGTTCTGCAGATAACAAAGAGTGTACATGTTATATTATTTGTGATCTGCTGTGTACATGTTATGTTATATTATTTGTGATCTGATGTGTACGTGTTATATTATTTGTGATCCCATGTGTACATGTTATACTATTTGTGATCTGATGTGTACATGTTATATTATTTGTGATCTGATATGTTACATGTTATATTATTTGTGATCTGATGTGTACATGTTATATTATTTGTGATCTGATGTGTACATGTTATATTATTTGTGATCTGATGTGTACATGTTATACTATTTGTGATTTGATGTGTACATCTTATATCATTTGTGATCTGATGTGTACATGATATATTATTTGTGATCTGATGTGTACGTGTTATATTATTTGTGATCTGATGTGTACATGTTATATTATTTGTGATCTGCTGTGTACATGTTATATCATTTGTGAGCTGATGTGTACATGTTATATTATTTGTGATCTGCTGTGTACATGTTATATCATTTATGATCTGCTGTGTACATGTTATATCATTTGTGATCTGCTGTGTCCATGTTATATCATTTGTGATCTGCTGTGTACATGTTATATTATTTGTGATCTGCTGTGTACATGTTATATCATTTATGATCTGCTGTGTACATGTTATATCATTTGTGATCTGTTGAAATCCATTTTCATTGTCCTACCAAAGAATGATGGAATATTGAATCTCATATTCAACTATAGAATTATCAGTCTTATGAGTCATATTACCAATTTCTTCTCCGTCTTAATCCTCTGAACTCCGGTCGGAGCATAGGGCACCCTATGCCCTAGTCCAACACCCACAAGAGATCTCCACCCAATCCGGTGTGGACCAAGCATGGACAACTCTCGCCTGGACCTACCAGCCTTTCGTTGCCATGTCCCCAATGGTCTGCAACTTCTTCGTTTGCGAGGTGATGTCCATGATAATGAGAGGTACGGATGCCTGGATTGTTACAGGCCGCGATGTTACAGGCCACGATGTTACAGGCCGCGATGTTACAGGCCGTATTGTTACAGGCCGTGATGTTACAGACTTCTATGTTACAGGCCGTGATGTTACAGGCCGCGATGTTACAGGCCGTGATGTTACAGGCCGCGATGTTACAGCCCGCGATGTTACAGGCCGCGATGTTACAGGCCGTGATGTTACAGACTTCTATGTTACAGGCCGCGATGTTACAGGCCGCGGTGTTACAGGCCGTGATGTTACAGGCCGCGATGTTACAGCCCGCGATGTTACAGGCCGCGATGTTACATGTCGTGATGTTACAGACTTCTATGTTGCAGGCCGCGATGTTACAGGCCGCGATGTTACAGGCCGTGATGTTACAGACTTCTATGTTACAGGCCGTGATGTTACAGACTTCGATGTTAAAGGCCGCGATGTTACAGGCCGCGATGTTACAGGCCGCGATGTTACAGGCCACAATGTTACAGGTCGCGATGTTGCAGGCCACAATGTTACAGGTCGCGATGTTACAGGCCACAATGTTACAGGCCGCGATGTTACAGGCCACAATGTTGCAGGTCGCGATGTTACAGGTCGCGATGTTACAGGTCGTGATGTTACAGGTCGCGATGTTACAGGTCGCGATGCTACAGGCCACAATGATACAGGCCATAATGTTACAGGTCGCGATGCTACAGGTCGCGATATTACAGGTCGCGATGCTACAGGCCACAATGTTACAGGTCGCGATGCTACAGGCCACAATGTTACAGGTCGCGATGCTACAGGCCACAATGTTACAGGTCGCGATACTACAGGCCACAATGTTACAGGTCGTGATGTTACAGGCCACAATGTTACAGGTCGCGATGCTACAGGCCACAATGTTACAGGTCGCGATGCTACAGGCCACAATGTTACAGGCCACAATGTTACAGGTCGCGATGCTACAGGCCACAATGTTACAGGCCGCGATGTTACAGGTCGCGATGCTACAGGCCACAATGTTACAGGTCGCGATGCTACAGGCCACAATGTTACAGGTCGCGATGCTACAGGCGACAATGTTACAGGCCGTGATGTTACAGGTCGTGATGTTACAGGCCACAATGTTACAGGTCGCGATGCTACAGGTCGCGATGCTACAGGCCACAATGTTACAGGTCGCGATGCTACAGGCCACAATGTTACAGGCCGCGATGTTACAGGTCGTGATGTTACAGGCCACAATGTTACAGGTCGCGATGCTACAGGCCACAATGTTACAGGTCGCGATGCTACAGGCCGCGATGTTACAGGCTGTGATGTTACAGGCCGCGATGTTACAGGTCGTGATGTTACAGGCCACAATGTTACAGGTCGCGATGTTACAAGCCACAATGTTATAGGCCATAATGTTACAGGCCGCGATGTTACAGGTCGCGATGTTACAAGCCACAATGTTACAGGTCGCGATGTTATAGGCCATAATGTTACAGGTCGCGATGTTACAGGCCACAATGTTACAGGTCGCGATGTTATAGGCCATAATGTTACAGGTCGCGATGCTACATGCCACAATGTTACAGGTCGCGTTGTTATAGGCCATAATGTTACAGGTTGCGATGTTATAGGCCATAATGTTACAGGTCGCGATGCTACAGGCCACAATGTTACAGGTCGCGATGTTATAGGCCATAATGTTACAGGTCGCGATGCTACAGGCCACAATGTTACAGGTCGCGATGTTATAGGCCATAATGTTACAGGTTGCGATGTTAAAGGCCATAATGTTACAGGCCGCGATGTTATAGGCCATAATGTTACAGGTTGCGATGTTACAGGTCGCGATGTTACAGGCCGCGATGTTACAGGTCGTGATGTTACAGGCCACAATGTTACAGGTCGCGATGTTATAGGCCATAATGTTACAGGTCGCGATGTTACAAGCCACAATGTCACAGGCCGCGATGTTATAGGCCACAATTTTACAGGTCACGATGTTACAAACCGTAATGTTACAGACCGCGATGTTACATGCCACGATGTTACAGGTCACGATGTTACAGACCGCGATGTTACATGCCGCAATGTTACAGGCCGTTGAGGTATAGGGAAATAGATGGACCTCTTCTGGTTAAATTAGTGTCCCTGGCACACACTGTCTGAAATTAAAGATATGTATATCTCCTACCTTTTGGCCTGACACACTTGCTTTCATTATTTTAATTGGACTTGTCATTCCTCTCAGTTCGATTCTGTAACATCTTGTGTTCACTCGTTCATGGTCCATATCGAGAGCTGTTGGATATTATGTTTCACTGTGCAATAGTTCCACTGTTGGTCTCGTTCTGCGCTTTGCTGCCAAACTATTCATACAGCATCGTTTCCCCACTGTCTACCTCTACTTTTCTGACCTTCTATTTTCCCTGTTGTTAAGTTCTCCAACCCACCACAGCATCGTTTCCCCACTGTCTACCTCTACTTTTCTGACCTTCTATTTTCCCTGTTGTTAAGTTCTCCAACCCACCACAGCATCGTTTCCCCACTATCTATCTCTACTTTTTTGACCTTCTATTTTCCCTGTTGTTAAGTTCTCCAACCCACCACAGCATCGTTTCCCCACTATCTATCTCTACTTTTTTGACCTTCTATTTTCCCTGTTGTTAAGTTCTCCAACCCATCACAGCATCGTTTCCCCACTATCTATCTCTACTTTTTTGACCTTCTATTTTCCCTGTTGTTAAGTTCTCCAACCCACCACAGCATCGTTTCCCCACTATCTATCTCTACTTTTTTGACCTTCTATTTTCCCTATTGTTAAGTTCTCCAACCCATCACAGCATCGTTTCCCCACTATCTATCTCTACTTTTCTGACCTATTTTCCCCGTTGTTAAGTTTTCCAACCCACCATGCGCTACCGGGGCTCGAAAGTGGAGTAAATAATTGTGGCACTATTCCCTATCAGACATGTACATAAGAGGCGACTAAGGAGAGTTGGGCATGGTACTGGCTATCCTGTACTGTAACAAAATAAGCCGAAAAAAAGCTTCACACATGCACCACAAATCTGAACTGCATTTTCCTAATTTTGTTTTATAATCATCGCCTTTCATTTTACCTGTTTTATTACCAGCTCATTTGATTTTTGGGGCGTTGTCTACGGTACCTTAAACATTCTTGTCACCCGCCCCTTTTTTATAATCTAGTATCTTCCCAGTTTGTTATGTACTGTGGGTGCTGCTTATTGTTCAAAGTACTTTTTATTGATACATTGATACATTGATACATTGAAACATTGATACATTGATACATTGATACATTGATACATTGAAACATTGATACATTGATACATTGAAACATTGATACATTGATACATTGATACATTGATACATTGATACATTGATACATTGATACATTGAAACATTGATACATTGATACATTGATACATTGATACATTGAAACATTGATACATTGATACATTGATACATTGAAACATTGATACATTGATACATTGATACATTGAAACATTGATACATTGATACATTGATACATTGATACATTGATACATTGAAACATTGATACATTGATACATTGATACATTGAAACATTGATCCATTGATACATTGATACATTGATGTCTTTTAATGTTTTTATTATTTCTGATTGTTTGCACTTAGGCTTACTTGAAATATCGGCACTTTTTTATTTTAACATCTTTAGCTCTTTCCATCAGTGTTCATAGAATGCGCTGGTATATTGTGCTTCATGTAGCTATTCTCTCTACAAAACCAGACGTCTTAAATCTCATTGCTATTCTTATTACTGACACGTTTCATTGTTATATAAATCAGTATATTGGTAATAAAAGAAATCTCTTCTTCAACAGGGATGTCAGCCCAGACATTCAATAGACTTAGAAACATCTGGCGTTCGACTTATAGTCCCAATCTCAGCACTAAGCGCATAATTTATATGTCAAATGTGCAATTCATACTCTTATATGCAGCAGAAACGTGGAAAATGAACCATAATATAGAAAGTCGATTTGAAGGTCACTGTCCTAAGATTTCAAACATCCTTTGAGATCAAAACATTACAAACAAAGAAGTCGCCAGAATATCAGACATTAACAACGGCAATCAAGAAGTGAAAAGAAGACGTTGAAAATGGTTAGGCCACGTTATATGAAACGGGAGCCGCGATAGCTCAGTGGTTAGTGAACTGGACTACAAAGGACAAGAGGTCGGGTTCGATCCCAAACGACGGCTTCCGGTTCACCCAGCCTTTAATGGGTACCGGATTCTTTTCTGGGAAAGTTAAGCGGCACTGGCGTAATACCGACCATCTTACCCCAAAACTCATGTGACGAGGGTCAGAAAAATTTATGGTCATTAACACCATATTCCCTATACGCCACTTGACGTGGCGGGGGTACTTTACTTTTTTACTTTTACGTTCTATGAATATTGTTGATTGCCGGGGGGATGAGACAGGCGACGGACATCGCATTGAACGAAAGTGGGCAAGAACAAGTAGCTGACTGTTTAACTCAAGAACTCTGAACCACAGCTGACTAAGATCTCATTTCAACTTTCCATTGTGTATCCGATTTATCCGACCGTTTATTGACTGAAGATGGAAGTCAAACTCTAAATCTACAAATGGCAGTATTAAAGTCTCATGCGTTGAGCCGAAAACGTGCACATTACAGCTTGCGTTGTTCCATAGGACAAAACAATACGTCCACAGCTTTCACTCAGTCTTTCAGAAAATAAAAACAAATAAATTGTGACACATTTTTTTATGTATTGACAAAATTATACAGAATCGATGATTCAATCGGAAAAGTATTGAATACATAGCTGTTAATGAAAATATTTTTTGTGAATGGTTTTCGAATATTTTCTGTTGAAAATTACAGCGGCCTAGTGTGATACTGACCACATTACCCATTATTGTACTAATGGCTATAGGAGTTAAGGACACTAACAAAATATTTTTCATAGACCGCTGCATGCCGGTACTTTGTACTTTATTTGGATGAATTCTGGAATTTTATTGGTTGTTCCTTGTATATTCAAAATTTATTAAGAGAAACTGAAAAGGTTTGGCACAAATATTACATTTCCTTTAAACAAAAAGGGAGCCGCGATAGCTCAGTAGTTAGTAAACTGTACTACAAAGGACAAGTGGTAGGGTTCGATCCCGGTTCCGGTTCACCCAGCCTTTAATGGGCACTGGATTTTTTTTCTGAGAAAGTAAAGCGGCACGGGCGTAATACCGACCACATTACCCCAAAAATCATGTACTGAAGGTCTGTAAAATTTATGGTCACTAACACCATATTCCCTATACGCCACTTGGCGTGACGGGGGTACTTTACTTTTTTAAATATTTTTTTTTTAAACAAAAAAAGAATGTTTTATCTGTTGAATATAATAGACAACATATCCACGTGATTTGCCACGTGATGAGACAAAAAGTTTCAATTCTGACACAAGGTATCAACCACGCTATAAGAATTTAACTACATACAAAGGCCAACCGCGAAAAATATAAATTCAGTGATAATTTAAAAAAGTATAGAAGCAACATTATAGCAGGGAAGAACAACAGAAGAACTAAAGACCGATAAAATGTAAATGAAGAAGGATCGAACAAGAAAACTTGTTTCCAGCTCAAATAAAGCGTTAACCAATAATTCCTTACTTGAAACAATAAAGAAGAGGTGTTGACCATTATAACACCAATATTTTAAAAAAAAGTAAAGTAGCCCCGTCACGTCAAGTGGCGCATAGGGAATATGGTGTTAGTGACCATACATTTTACACACCTTCGGCAGATGACATTTGGGGAAATGTGGTCAGTATTACGCCCATGCCGCTTTACTTTCCCAGAAAAAAACTCCGGTACCCATTAAAGGCTGGGTGAACCGGCCCCCGTCGGTTGGGATCGAACCCTACCTCTTGTCCTTTGTAGTCCAGTTCACTAACCACTGAGCTATCGCGGCTACCATAACAACAATATAGACGAGGAAAATGATATCGTGAGGGACTCGAACGTAATCACTAAAATTGTCAAATTACAAACTTCAAAGAAAAACACAAATGGGAATTAACAAAGACAGTCTGGCGACGTTCGAGGGTGATAGGTGAAAGTCATTACCAGAACTAGAGCAAACTTAGAAAAATGAGCCATGATTGAATACAGGTGGCCCTCTGATTGAGGCAATGTCAACTGTTTGAGTAGTTGCCCCTCTGAAAGATAAATGCGCATATTTTGCGCAAGACCTATACTCCACAGGGAGCTGAAAGTGTTTGTTGAAGACTTATGCTGCATATGGAGCTGAAAGTGTTTGTTGAAGACATATACTCCACAGGGAGCTGAAAGTGTTTGTTGAAGACCTATACTCCACAGGGAGCTGAAAGTGTTTGTTGAAGACATATACTCCACAGGGAGCTGAAAGTGTTTGTTGAAGACATATACTCCACAGGGAGCTGAAAGTGTTTGTTGAAGACATATACTCCACAGGGAGCTGAAAGTGTTTGTTGAAGACATATACTCCACAGGGAGCTGAAAGTGTTTGTTGAAGACATATACTCCACAGGGAGCTGAAAGTGTTTATTGAAGACATATACTCCACAGGGAACTGAAAGTGTTTGTTGAAGACATATACTCCACAGGGAACTGAAAGTGTTTGTTGAGGACCTATGTTCCACAGGGATCTGAAAGTGTTTGTTGAAGTTCTATGCTCCACAGGGAGCTGAAAGTGTTTATTGAAGACATATACTCCACAGGGAACTGAAAGTGTTTGTTGAAGACATATACTCCACAGGGAACTGAAAGTGTTTGTTGAGGACCTATGCTCCACAGGGAGCTGAAAGTGTTTGTTGAAGTTCTATGCTCCACAGGGAGCTGAAAGTGTTTGTTAAAGACCTATGCTCCACATGAAGCTGACAGTGTTTGTTGAAGACCTATGCTCCACAGGTAGCTGAAAGTGTTTACTGAAGACCTACATAGGGAGCTGAATGTGTTTGTTGAAGACCTATGCTCCACAGGAAGCTGAAAGTAAGAAAACGAAGAATAATGTCCACCTGGATCATCTCCCTTAAGCTGGTATTAATAATTGTCTGCAATTTCCTTGTCTTTATTATAGGATATATTTAATTAAAATTGTATCTCTCTCTCTCTCTCTCTCTCTCTCTCTCTCTCTCTCTCTCTCTCTCTCTCTCTCTGCGATCAAGTCTCAATCAGAGTAGGATTCCAGACTCTCTTATGAAGTCAGCTGTCAGTTTAAGTGATTCGATTGCCCCATAGCTTCTCTTTTATATAAGTCTCAATCGGAGTAGGATTCCAGACTCTCTTATGAAGTCAGCTGTCAGTTTAAGTGATTCGATTGCCCCATAGCTTCTCTTTTATATAAGTCTCAATCGGAGTAGGATTCCAGACTCTCTGATGAAGTCAGCTGTCAGTTTAAGTGATTCGATTGCCCCATATAGTTTCTCAGATAGTATCTGAGATCAACCCAGTAAAGATGAGTAGTAACACGCATTTGCGATGACGTAAGCTGCACAAATCGTATCGCGTCGCTCTAACGTGACATGGTCTGGTATTACAATCTGTTTATAAAGTCGCTGTATAATGATTTGAAACAACGGAAAATATGTTCTACAGGATTGCCCTCAGTACACAGACCTGAGAAGTACAATGTGGGCCACATCCACCTCCCTGGAAGAGAAACTATACGGGGCAACCGAATCACTTCAACAGACAGCTGCCTTCATGAGAGAGTCCGGAATCCTACTCTGAAAGTCATGATCGCAGAAGAAGAAAGAAGTATTTGTGAAATTACGTCATCGATGTATGAAATGAACGTCATGATATGCTGTGTCCACAATCCAGTTTGTAGTATAATACAACAAGCCGTTGTTATACTCACGGTTTCATTGCTGAAAGAAAATGGAGTTGAAGATCGAAAATATGGTTTATTTGGTGAGAATGTTTTCCGTAATGGTAACAAATATACTGACGAAGATATTCGACATTTTGTGGCGAAATTTCCGACTCACTTGACCATTATTTGTGGGGTGAAAGGAAAGGTTTATCTAAATAATCCACAAACAGTTAATGACCCGAAGGCAGAAATCGTCACCTTGATCCAACTAATATCACTGGTCATTATCCAGAAGGTTTTCGAAAAATATAAAGGACCGAGTCAACAAATGTCTTGAGGCCCGTTTTGGACATTTTGAACACATGCTGTAGACACACCTTCATTGTGTGAACAGCCACATTACCAAATACACGCCAGCCAAGAGCAGTGGACTCTAAATGAATAATACAAATTTATATTACAATTTCCTGTAATTTCAAAAAATATTTTCACTGCACAGCGACTTTACAAACACCCCGTACAATGTTTCCTTTGTGTGCTGTGTTTCATTTTCTCCTCTCTTATTTTTCATCTTGACAGTTGCCTGCTAATCTCTGTGATTCCAAGTTTTCCGCGTTTATGTAGCTTTGTGCTCACGCCTCTAAGGCAGACACCCTCAAAACGCAGCCTTTTGGCGACGAACAAAAATTAATGAATGCCTAAATAAAGATAAATAAGAGCAAATCAGCTGAAAATATGGTCTGACTTGCGTGGTTTGGAACCAGCGGAAAATAGTAACAGTCAAATGTTGAGAGAGAGAGAGAAAGAGAGAAAGTGAGAGAGAGAGAGAGAGAGAGAGAAAGAGAGAAAGGGAGAGGGAGAAAGAAAGATAGAGAGAGAAAGAGAGAGAGAGAGAGAAAGAAAGAAAGAGAGAGAGATAAAAAGAGAAAGGGAGAGCGAGAAAGAAAGATAGAGAGAGAAAGAGAGAGAGAAAGAGAGAGAGAGAGAGAGAGAAAAAGAGAGAAAGGGAGAGGGAGAAAGAAAGATAGAGAGAGAAAGAGAGAGAGAGAGAGAGAAAGAGAGAGATAAAGAGAGAAAGGGAGAGGGAGAAAGAAAGATAGAGAGAGAAAGAGAGAGAGAAAGAGAGAGAGAAAGAAAAAAGTGAGAGAGAGAAAGAGAGAGAGAAAGAGAGAGAGAAAGAAAAAAGTGAGAGAGAGAAAGAGAGAGAGAGAGAGAGAGAAAAAGAGAGAGAGAGAGAGAGAAAGAGAGAGATAAAGAGAGAAAGGGAGAGGGAGAAAGAAAGATAGAGAGAGAAAGAGAGAGAGAGAAAGAGAGAGAGAGAAAGAGAGAGAGAGATAAAGAGATAAAGAAAGAGAGAGAAAGAGAGAGAGAAAGAAAAAAGTGAGAGAGAGAAAGAGAGAGAGAAAGAGAGAAAGAGAGAGAGAGAGAGAGTTAATAATAGATTAAATAGAAACATAGCTGCATATACAAATATGGAAAAGTTGTATATGTGTAGGAAAAGTTTGTTGAAAAATCTGTGCGCCAAGGGGGGAAAAATGTTAATAATAATGATTGTAATAATAATGATTGTGAAAATAATGATTGTAATAATAATAATATTAAGATTACTCTAGTCCCAAATATATCAAAAATTGCTCCTTAAAAGACGCAAACGGTGAGCCTATCAGTGACAAAACTAAACAGCTGGAATGAGTGGTCGATCATAAGTTTAAAAAAAAAAAAAAAGGTAAAGTACCCCTGTCACGACAAGTGGCGTATAGGGAATACGGTGTTAGTGACCATACATTTTACAGACCTTCAGCACATGATTTTTGGAGTAATGTTGTCGGTATTACGCCCGTGCCGCTTTACTTTCCCAGAAAAAAAATCAGGTACCCATTAAAGGCTGGGTGAACCGGAAGCCGTCGGTTGGGATCGAACCCTACTCCTTGTCCTTTGTAGTCCAGTTCACTAACCACTGAGCTATCGCGGCTCCCAGTGGTCGATCATACTGAAGTCTATATTCTGAAGACAGACCAGCAAGCCCACCCACAGACCAGCTAGTCCCAGATTACTCAGTGCTGACTGAAAAGGACAATAAACCTACTGAGAAGAAACTTTAAGGTCACTGGGTCATGTAAGAAGAATGGCAAACATTTATATTTTCAAACAAATATTGTATGGCGAACTTAAGGAAGATAAGAGACCAAATGACAGACCAGTGCTGAGATATAAGGATGTTTTCAGAGCAGCTATAAGCGACTTCTTTATCAGTGTAAGAAATTGAGGAAATCTGGCTGCAGATCGTAGCACATGGAGAACAAAAATAAAAAATGGTACAGAAACTTTTGAGGCAGTGCTGATGTCAAATTCAGAAGACAAAAGACGCAGGAGAAAGGAGTCAATGCCAGGCACCACGAATAAATATTGTTTGTTCTACGGATGGATTTGTCTGCCCAATATTGGCAGATTCAGCTACGAGAGAAGATGTTTAGTAAAGCAGTACCCAGCATTAGATAGGTCAGTGATTAGTGAATTGGACTACAAAGGACAAGAATGGCTTCCGGTTCACCCAGCCCTTAATGGGTACCGGATTTTTTTTTCTGGGAAATTAAAGCGGCACGGGCGTAATACCGACCACATTACATCAGAAATAATGTGCCGAAGGTCTGTAAAATGTATGGTCACTAACACCGTATTCCATATACGCCACTTGGTGTGACGGGGGTACTTTACTTTTAACTTTTACCCAGCATAAGACACTAATATTTTTACCAAACTACTTACTTATCATGATTGCTACCAATCATCTTTAAAGACGCCAATGGCCATATATATATATATATATATATATATATATATATATATATATATATAATTGTAATGATAATGATACCAAAAAAAAGTTCAGCAATGTAGAGATATTTTTACTTCGAGTTGATGTAAAAACATTGATGCAAAGTTTACATGAGAAGACAAAATCTCCAAAAAGACATTCACAACGGCCCTCGTCGCAAAAGTTTGGAGACCCCTTGTCTTACCATTAATAAATATCTGCAGCACACATAAAAAAAAAAAAAATAGAAAAGGGCCGCTTCCTACGCCTTTTTCCACACCAGAAACGGACGGTCCACGTTTAAATCATTTGGACTAGCATCGGGTCCATCCCATGAAAGTTTAGGTACATATCCCAGACTTAATATTGTGTTGTGTAAGTCGGTCCACTTTTCATTATTGGCATTCCAGTGTGTAATCATGTAGGGTATGTTTATTGACTTGAGTAGCTTAGTGCCTTGAAAAGAAACGAAAGTGTGTTAGTGCGTGGGTTACAAACTTTAGTATGAAAAACTAGAGGACTTAATGAAGGAAACGAAAATGTCTTATATCTGGCTGGTATATTCTACAATACATCTAGTAATTTATCCATTCTGTCTCTTATTTAACTGGCACATTCAACAATACTTGTAGTAGTTGGTCAATTCTGTCTCTTATTTAGCTGTTTCAACAAATAAAACAGGGTGTTAGACAAGGTTGTGTGCTGTCACCAGATTTGTTTAATATTTATAGTGAGATTATTTTAAGATCCATAAGGGGCATGCCTGGAATAACAATTGGAGGTCATAATATAAATAATCTAAGGTATGCTGATGATACAGTATTAATCGCTAAGAGTGAAAATGAGTTACAAGAAATGTTGGACATTGTAGTGAAGGAAAGCAAAAATAAAGGACTCAGCCTTAATAGCAAAAAGACAGAGGTAATGGTAGCAACAAAGAAAAAGATATCACCTCAGTGCAAAATAAAGACAAGTGGAACAATATTAAAACAGGTAAATGAATTTAAATATTTGGGAACTTTGTTAACCTCAGACGGAAGATGTACAAAAGAGGTGAGATGTAGAATGGCTCAGGCAAAAGCAGCTTTCCAAAAAATGAGGAAAATACTATGCAATCCATTTTTGACAATAGAAACAAGATAAAGAGTTCTTAAACGTTATTTAGAGCCAGTCTTAACATACGGATGCGAATCATGGACAATAGGACAACAGACAAGAAAATCACTGGAGTCTGTAGAAATGTGGTTTTACAGAAGAATGTTGAGAATACCATGGACAGCTAAGAAGAGTAATGAAAAGGTTCTGAGAAAGGTCAAAGCAAAAAGAGAGCTAATTTCCAATGTTAGGAAGAGACAATCATCATTTTTTGGCCATGTAATGAGAAGAGAACAACTTGAATATATTGTAACAACTGGAAAAAATTGAGGGACGAAGAGATAGAGGGAAGCAAAGAGAAAAAATAACAGACAGCTTAAGAGAATGGCTTGGCAGAAGATCAACAACAGAAATGATAAATAGCTGCCGAGATCGAATGTTGTGGAGAGACATGATCACCTACGCCACTAGGCCCGGTACTTGATGATGATGATGATTTAGCTGGCACATTCAACGATACCTCTAGTAGTCGATCCATTATGTCTCTTATTTAGCTGGTACATTCAACAATACTTCTAGTAGCCGATCCATTATGTCTCTTATTTAGCTGGTACATTCAACCATACTTCTAGTAGTCGATCCATTATGTCTCTTATTTAGCTGGTACATTCAACCATACTTCTAGTAGCCGATCCATTATGTCTGTTATTTAGCTGGTACATTCAACCATACTTTTAGTAGTCGATCCATTATGTCTCTTATCTAGCTGGTACATTCAACCATACTTCTAGTAGTCGATCCATTATGTCTCTTATTTAGCTGGTACATTCAACCATACTTCTAGTAGCCGATCCATTATGTCTCTTATTTAGCTGGTACAGTCAACCATACTTTTATTCTGTCGCTTATTTGACAGGAAAGTTTAGATAGGATTTCATCAGTCCGCCCATTCAGTCAAAAGACAAACACCATATTTCCCTATAAGCCACTTGGCGTGAAAGGTTCTCTTTACTTTATTTTTTACATTGGAAAACCATTCGTTCAGATTCGTTCATTCATTCTAACAAATTAAATTATATTGTTTTAAAGATGGACGTCTTTTCTGATTATATATCTGTAAGAATAGATCATGGTTAAATGTTTTGAATCGGTAAACGGCAGCATTTCTGCAGGTCCACACTAAATTTCTATATTCAGATATTAGAATTAGTGATTTAGTGTAGCATTCTTGTGTTGTTTTTTTGGCAGTGTGTTGGACATGATAGATCTGTATAAGTCTACTTTCTGTGTATTTCTAGTGTGTGTGTGTTGCAACGCCGTTTTTGCTGGTATGATTGTGTTGCATTCGTAAAATATGTGTTCTTCCGTTTCTTGTATGTTTCGTCTGCAAAGTTGGCACTTGACTGTCTGTCCTGATATATGAGTTTCTCTTTCTTTTGTGGGTGTCATGCTGTATATGAGTCTGTATGTGGCTTCCCTCGCTTTGGGAGCGGTGTGTGGATTGTGGAGGTTTGAGAAAGTGCTGGTGTAGTCTGTGAGAAAGTATTTCTTGCCCCTCTTGATTCTGAGCTGTAGTGGAGGTGCTTGCTGTTTAATGAGGTGTTTGTAAATGGTGTTTGTCTTTTGATGTAATAAGCTGTCGAGTCCTTGATCGGCTTGAATGCAAGTTTTGTAGAATGTGGGTGTGTGACCGAAGTGGTGAGGTATTAAATTGTTATGTTTTCTGAGGTATTCTGTGGAATAATATTAAAACTGGTAAATGAGTTTAAATATCGGGGAACAATGTTAACCTCAGATGGTAGGTGTACAACAGAGGTGGGATGCAGAGTGGTTCAGGCAAGAGCAGCTTTCCAAAAAATGAGGAAGATACTATGCAATCCATTTTTGACAATA
>JAVIAB010000139.1:75797934-76060434 GCA_032433765.1 Megaustenia siamemsis | reverse complement strand
ATGGCATGGAAAACAGTCAACAAAAGAACTGATACGATGCACTGTAGATAGAAGATTGTGGAGGGACATGATCGCCTACGCCAACCAGTATGGCGCATGATGATGACCAGTCAAATACCTGTGGATAAATAGACATAGCAAAGGCGATGACGCTGGATAGGACACACATTGCGGAATCCAACTGTGAGTATTACACAACAGGCCCTTTTTTGGAATCCCCAAAGATAAAGAAAAAAGAAAGACCAAAATATTATTGGAGAAGACAGATGGAAGCAAAGATGAAGATGATGGAGAAGACATGATCTTAATAGAATGGCAAAAAACAGAACGGCTTAAAGAGTGTTTATTGAAGACCTATGCTCCACAGGGAACTGAAAGGCAGAAGAAGAAGCCACTTCGAATACCATCATCATCAAGTACCGGGCCTGCTAGCGTAGGTGATCATGTCTCTCCACAACTTTCGATTTCGACAGCTATTTATCATTTCTGTTGTTGACCTTCTGCCAATCCATTCTCTTAAGCTGTCTGGTATCTTTTCTCTTTGCTTCCCTCTATCTCTTCTTCCCTCAATTTTCCCAGTTGTTTCAATATATTTCAGCTGTTCTCTTCTTATTACATGGCCAAAAAATAATGATTGTTTATTACTAATATTGGAAATGAGCTCTCTATTTGCTTTGGTCTCTTTCATAACGTTTTCATTACTCTTCTTAGCTGTGTATGGTATTCTCAACATTCCTCTGTAAAACCACATGTCTACATACTCCAGTGAATTTCTTGTCTGTTGTCCTATTGTCCATGATTCACATCCATATGTTAAACTGGCTCTACATAACATTTAAGAACTCTTTTTCTTGTTTCTATTGTCAAAAATGGATTGCATAGTATCTTTCACATTTTTTGGAAAGCTGCTTTTACATCTCACCTCTATTGTACATCTTCCGTCTGAGGTTAAGAAAGTTCCCAAAGAACTTTCGTATATTGGATATATATAATACGGCTTTAATTTCCCTATTTTGTTGTACCTTTAGCTCCATTTGCGTAATGAGGGTATCACTCGTCAAACCATAACTCGTTATCAGAAAGGGAAAAAGTCACTTCAGTACTCATTTGAAGCTACGTAAACCACAAATCTGTGGATTGAACAAACGAACCCGAGCTCTTGACTGCACTAACTACTGTCATGCTGTAGCAACTGATCATGTACGATAACAAACTGCTATCAGTTAATAGTATAACTGTTACTATCATATTCTATCCTATTTAAAGAAAGAACTTAACATTTTTTCGGGCACATCATGAGAAGAGGAAAGTTGGAATACTTGGTTACAACTGGCAAAATAAAGGGAAAGAGAGATCGCGGACGACAAAGAGAGAAAATACTAGATAGCTTGGTGTCATGGCATGGAAAACAGTCAACAACAGAACTGATACGATGCACTGTAGATAAAAGTTTGTGGAAGGACATAATCGCCTAGGCCAATCTGTATGGCACATGATGATGATGACGATGATGATTCATTGAATCAGTTTCATTGCAGCCAGGACATTCCCATATCTACTCAACCGCCCGATCCAGCATGTCCTGAAACAATATATACATCCGTACACACCCCAACCAATCCTTATCTGTTTTCTTATGCGTTTATATCGAAGGCTTTCATATCGTAGATGCACAACAGAGGTGAGATGCAGAAAGGCTCACGGAAAAGCAGCTTTCCAAAAAAATGAGGAAGATACTGTGCAATCCATTTTTGACAATAGAAACAAGAATAAGAGTTCTTAAATGCTATGTAGAGCCGGTCTTAACATATGGATGTGAATCATGGGCAATATGACAACAGACAAGAAAATCACTGGAGGCTGTAGAAATATGGTTTTACAGAATAATGTTGAGAATACCACGTACAGCTAAGAAGAGTAATAAAAACGTTCTGAAAGAGGCCGAAGAAAAAAGATAGCTAATTTCCAAAATTAGGAGAAAACAATCATCATTTTTTGGTCATGGAATATATTGTAACAACTGGGAAAATTAATGGGTACCGACCACATTACCCCAAAAATCATGTGCTGAAGGTCTGTAAAATATAGGGTCACTAACACCATATTTCCCTATACGCCACTTAGCGTGGCGGAGGTACTTTACTTTTTTTTTTTTACTGGGAAAATTGAGGGACAAAGAGATAGAGGGAAGCAAAGAGAAAAGATACCAGACAGCTTAAGAGAATGGCTTGGCAGAATGTCAACGACAAAAACGATAAATAACTGTCGAGATCGAAAGTTGTTGAGCGACATGATCACCTACGCCAACAGGCATGGTACTTGGTGATGACGATGGTTTCAGTGATACTCTGTGTTGGTGATTCGGAGATAATGTGCGACCGAATGGGTTTTACATTGGGTGAAAGTCACTCGGAATCGTCGTCTGTTTTGCTATAAATAGCGTGCACGATGGTCGACACCGACCCAACATTATCGAGCTTACCATCCATTCTTGACTGGAAGAGCGGACACCGTGGTGGTGTGCAGAGAAGTAACAGAGATTGGAAACCGAAACATCAATCTGTTACTACTTTGCTCCTACCTAAAGGACTTGCAATTCTGTATCTCTCAGCGTATCAATCACTAACTATACACGCTTTCTATCAGCAAAACAGATCTTTCTATCAGCAAAACAGATCTTTCTTTCAGCAAAACTGATCTTTCTGTCAGCAAAACAGATCTTTCTTTCAGCAAAACAGATCTTTCTTTCAGCAAAACAGATCTTTCTATCAACAAAACAGATCTTTCTTTCAGCAAAACAGATCTTTCTTTCAGCAAAACAGATCTTTCTTTCAGCAAAACAGATCTTTCTTTCAGCAAAACAATTTTTCTTTCAGCAAACAGATGAGAGGGACAAAAGCATTTTTTACCAGAGCCACGAACTGAAAAGAACATCGTACAGGCTGAAGGGTACCGTTTCTGCACCGTCGATGCCATCATATTGGGATCGCAGGAGGCTTTGGGCAGCCTCGAGGAAAGAAACTTTCATGATTCATGTGGGTCATGGAAGAGATGATTGAGTCGCTCTGTGCGTCCCAAGCGGACTGTCTCGAAGTTAGTGAGAGCCAAATTTAAATACGATAGGAGGCGAAGGCGCGCCTCCCAGCACCAGAGCTGGAAGTTGTCAGCGACCCACAGCTGATGGCTTGCGCCAGGATCGGTGAATCAAAACCATCCAGACCCTGCTCCACCTCTCCGTGGTGCCTCCAGTAACAGACTAACCTATCTAGTCTGACCAAGCGAGCAGGGATCGAAGAGGGAAGACAACACGGTACTCAAAAATGTCATGCTGAAGTCGGATGTGTTGGGCCGAAAGGCGCAAATATAACAGTTATACTGCAAACCACAACACATCGCAGACACGCCCACTTAACGTCCTTTTAAGGGCGAATGACGAAGAGGAATTCTACAGTCTACGAATACGAAAAGAAAGAAAAAAAGAACGACAGACAGAAAGACAGAAAAATAGAAAGATAGAAACATAAGGATAGAAACTTTCCGATAACCCCTTATAGCTCATAGCTGACAGAGACTGAGTCAGGGCAGTCTCTAGCAGTTTCATTAAATAAAATGTAGTTTTTAAAAAAGTAATTCAACGAAAGATATGCCAGAATGCAACAAAATTAGCGATTGATTAATGACAATCAATGAAATTAATTTGAATGTGCACGATGACTACTTCTCTTTATCGTCCCACTTTAAAGGAAGATACGTGGGTCTGATGGGAGCAGTGGTAGCTCAGTGGTTAGTGAAGTGGACTACAAAGGACAAGAGGTAGGGTTCGATCCCAACCGACGGCTTCCGGGTTCACCCAGCCTTAAATGGGTATCGGATTATTTTCTGGAAAAGTAAAGCGGCGCGGGCGTAATACTGACCACATTACCCCAAAAATCATGTGCTGAAGGTGTGTAAAATTTATGGTCTCTAACACCATATTCCCTATACGCCACATGGCGTGACGGGGGCTCTTTACTTACATACTCTGTGGGTCTGATGTGTTGTACTGTGGAAGGACGAAAGTAATGACCGAGGGAGGACGAAAATAGGGGCCAAAGGAAGGACGAAAGTAGGGACTGAGGAAGGACGAAAATAGGGACCAAAGGAAGGATGAAAGTAGTGACCGAGGGAGGACGAAAATAGGGACCGAGGGAAGAAGAAAATAGGGACAGAGGAAGGACGAAAATAGGGACAGAGGAAGGACGAAAATAGGGACCGAGAGATGACGAAAATAGGGACCGAGAGATGACGAAAATAGGGACTGAGAGATGACGAAAATAGGGACCGAGAGATGACGAAAATAGGGACCGAGGGAAGACGAAAATAGGGACAGAGGAAGGACGAAAATAGGGACCGAGGAAGGACGAAAATAGGGATCAAAGGCAGGACGAAAGTAGTGACCGAGGGAGGACGAAAATAGGGACCGAGAGATGACGAAAATAGGGACAGAAGAAGGACGAAAATAGGGATCGAGGAAGGACAAAAGTAGGGATCAAAGGCAGGACGAAAGTAGTGACCGAGGGAGGACGAAAATAGTGAAGGAGGGAGGACGAAAATAGTGACCGAGGAAGGACAAAAGTAGGGACCGAGGAAGGACAAATGTAAAGGACTGAAGAGGGACTCCTCAATTTAAGCAAAAACCTAAGAGCAATCCAATTTCACTAAACACCAAGCTAACGCGGCTTCTTTGTATATTTGCAAATGGGCTAAGATGTCAAAAACGTGTGTGAGAAAATGAAATAATATCTTAGGCTTATGAGCAAACGAATTAACAGCATGAGCGCAGTAAGATGAAATAATACCTTGAAATCATGAGCAATCTAACTAATATTGTGAGCACATATGAACTAACAGCATTGAGGTATGAGGGAATGAACTAATATCATGTGCGCATGACTAAATAAACTAAGATAAGGTTGGTCTCGAGACAAGACGCCGGCCTCGGGACAGAGAGGTTGTGGGTTCAAATCTCGGCTACACCGGTTGGGATTTTTATTTATGATTTCTCTCTGCGACAACCACCCCTGGTCTCAGCAGCAAGGCCGGCTTGAAACGTCGATTACTCATCGACGGAAAAAACATGAGTACCTCTGAAGTCGGAGTTATTTGCCTGTGCGGCGAGGGCCTGCACACACACACACACGGCTGCCAGGGAAAAATGAATTAACACGCAAAATTCAGTTCCTAATCTCTAGGGACTTCGTCAGGGTTGAAAGCTGGCGAACGCAACAACAACAACAACAACAACAACAACAACAACAACAACAACAACAACAACAAGATAAACTTACGTAATTAACTACGGCGTTCTTATGAAACAGCTGACAGTTAACTTGTAACGGCTCCACAGCTAACACGCGTCTATTTAAACGAGCAGCTGCCATGCTGTGTATTCCAATTTGAGCACCTGAATTGGCAAAAAGAAATTATTGGAAAAATAGTATCAATACTGCTATGTTTCTCTAGCCAGTCGTCAGGCAGAAATACTTTCAATGAACTGCACGGCTCTCTTACAGCCTGTTAGTAGTAGGAATCGGTGTCGGTTAACTCAATAGGTAAAGTAGGGACCTGTCTAAGGGCCCCACACCTTTTAGGGGTCCGGTGACAACAGAAATTTCATCATCGAGTGCCTTCTCCGCAACGAAGGTTGACTACCATGGATCGCCATTCTGCACTGTCTCTTGCTTTGATGGGGCAGATTGTCATAGGTTGATTTGTCCATCTTTTGATGTTACTCGTCCATGTTAGTCTTGGTCTGCCTCTGCCTCTTTTACCTTGTATTTTCCCGTCCAGGATTACTTTTAGTAGGCTGTTGTGTCTTTTAACATGGCCCAAAAATCGCATTTGTCTTGTATGAATTATGCTTAGTAGTTCTCTTTTCATTTTTAGTTGTTTTAAAACTTCATCGTTTGTTATCATCTCCTTCCATCCAATTCTACCTATTCTTCTATATATCCACATTTCAAAGGCTTCAATTTTCTGTTCCGTTTTCTTGTCTAATGTCCATGTTTCTGCACCATATAGGAATATTGAGAAGATGTAACATTTTGTTATTCTTAGTTTTAGCTCTGGTGTTATTTGTTTTGATGTTAGTACGTTCTTCATGACATTAAAATTACTTTTTGCCATTCCTATTCTTTTGTTTATTTCAGTTGTACATTTTCCATCACTGGTTATAGTATGTCCAAGGTAGTTGTAGCTCTGGACTGTCTCCAGGTCTATTTCTGTCTAACAGAAATTTAGCATGCCTAAAAAAATATAATTTGTCTTGTTTGAATTGTGTTTAGTAGTTATCTTTCCATTATTTAGTTGTTTTAAGACTTCATCAATTGTTTTCTTTTCTTTCCATCCAATTCTTCCTATTCATCTATAAATCCACATTTCAAAGGCTTCAATTTTTAAAATATGTTTTCTTATCTAATGTCCATGTTACTGCACCATATATTGTGTAAAGAAGATATAACATTTTGCTGGTTTTTGTTTTAGCCCTGCTGTTATTTGTTTAATAGTAGGAATACCAAAGTAACAACAATAGTCATTTCGTAGTAGTAGTAATATTAATAACAATAATAACAATAATAACAATAAAACAGTAATAAATATAGAAATACAAGTTTGGTGGTTAGTAGTAGTAGTTGTAGTAGTAGTAGCAGCAGTAATAGTAGTAGTAGTAGTAGCAGTAATAGTGGTAGTAGTAGTAATATTAATATTAATAATAGTAATAATAATAACAATAACAGTAACAATAAAATAGTAATAAATATAGAAATAAAAAAATGGTGGTTAGTAGTAGTAGCAGCAGCAGCAGTAATAGTAGTAGTAGTAGTAGTAGTAGTAGTAGTAGTTGTTGTAGCAGTAGCAGTAATAGTAGTAGTAGTAGTAGTAGTAGTTGTAGCAGTAGCAGTAATAGTAGTAGTAGTAGTAGTAGTAGTAGTTGTAGCAGTAGCAGTAATAGTAGTAGTAGTAGTAGTTGTTGTTGTAGCAGTAGCAGTAATAGTAGTAGTAGTAGTAGTTGTTGTTGTTGTAGCAGTAGCAGTAATAGTAGTAGTAGTAGTAGTAGTAGTAGTTGTAGCAGTAGCAGTAATAGTAGTAGTTATAGTAGTAGTAGTAGTAGTTGTAGCAGTAGTAGTAGTAGTAGTAGCAGTAATAGTAGTAATAATAGTAGTAGTAGTTGTAACAGTAGTAGTAGTAGTAGTAGTAGTAGCAGTAATAGTAGTAGTAGTAGTTGTAGTAGCAGTAATAATAATTGTAGTAGTAGTAGTAATAGTAGTAGTAGCAGTAATAGTAGTAGTAGTAGCAGTAGCAGTAGTAGTAGTAGTAGTAATAGTAGTAGTAGCAGTAATAGTAGTAGTAGGAATAGTAGTAGTAGCAGTAATAGTAGTAGTAGTAGCAGTAGCAGTAGCAGTAGTAGTAGTAATAGTAGTAGTAGCAGTAATAGTAGTAGTAGGAATAGTAGTAGTAGCAGTAATAGTAGTAGTAGTAGCAGTAGCAGTAAGTAAAAGTAAAGTACCCCCCGTCAAGCCAAGTGGCGTATAGGGAAATATGGTGTTAGTGACCCTATATTTTACAGACCTTCAGCACATGATTTTTGGGATAATGTGGTCGGTATTACGCCCGTGCTGCTTTACTTTCCCAGAAAAAATCCGGTACCCATTTAAGGCTGGGTGAACCCGGAGCCGTCGGTTGGGATCGAACCCTACCCCTTGTCCGTAGTAGTCCAGTTCACTAACCACTGAGCTATCCCGGCTCCCACTAATTTTTAGGGAATTAGTAAAACCCAGCAGTAGCAGTAGTAGTAGTAATAGTAGTAGTAGCAGTAATAGTAGTAGTAGGAATAGTAATAGCAGTAATAGTCGTAGTAGTAGTAATTGTAGTAATAGTAGTACTAACAGTAATAGTAGTAGTAGTAGTTGTAGTAGTAATAGTAATAGTAAATGTAGTAGCAGTAATAGTAGTAGTAGTAGTAATAGCAGTAGTAGTAGTTGTAGTAGCAGTAATAGTAGTAATAGTGGTACTAACAGTAATAGTAGTAGTAGTAGTTGTTGTAGTAGTAATAGTAGTATTAAATGTAGTTGCAGTAGTAGTAGCAGTAATAATAGTAGTAGTAGTAGTAGTAGTTGTAGCAGTAATAGTAGTAGTAGTAGTGATAGTAGTAGCAGCAGTAATAGTTGTAGTAGTAGTAGTAGTAGCAGTAATAGTAGTAGTAGTAGTAATTGTAGTAGTAGCAGCAATAGTAGTAGTAGTAGTAGTAGCAGCAGTAATAGTAGTAGTAGATGTAGAAGCAGTAGTAGTAGTAGTAGTAGCCGTATCAGCAGCAGCAGCGGCAGTAGTATTAGGAATAATGTAATAAATATTTTGTTTACTATTTCTATTTATGTCGAAAATAATAGCTATAAAAAGTTCAAATCTAAGAAAGGACAGGTGATGGAATTCATGTGTTAAACAGTAAGAAAGAAAGTATGGACAAACACATCCAGCAGTCATATAAGAATGACAGTAATGACAAAATACCACATGAACAAAACAAACAAATTTGTAAAACAAGAAGCAAAACACTAAGACAAAACAACATAATGTGTACACACTAAACTGGACGCTACAATGATGTCTGAAAAAGCTGGATAGTAAGCCCAAAAGAAAGAAATCTATGCACTTTAGACAAGATAGTACATTACTTCCAAAAGGACCTCTATACACGCTAAACTGAACAGTTGGGACAAAACAATGAATAATGTGAACGCTGAATGAGGCAGTAAAGTTTATGCTATGTAGGTATCAAATATAACATAAAGAACAGAACAACGAAATCAAATATTAAAACATGCCAGCAAGAACAAAATAACGAAACTAAAACATTTATCAAGTCAATAATGATAAAACAACAAATACTACAAACGCTAACAAAAAAAAAAAACACACACAATAACAGTAGAGTAGCAAAGACTGCAGAAACTAAACAGAATAATGTCAAAATAACGAAGACTGTAAAACCCTGGACAACATGGACAAATCTACGGGGACTCTAAATTAAGGACAAAACAAAGAAGGCTACACAAGTTAAAGAGTGAAAAACAGATAACGCAGACTGCAAATCTTTGAAGGGACATTAGGGACAAAACTGTGGTGACTGCAGGGGTTATAGTAAATAATCAGGATCTAACGACGACTGTAAAACATAAATTCAACAAAGACAAAACAATGAAAACTGAAAAACCTAAACAGAATAAGGATAAAACAAAAGAAAACTGTAAAACCTAAACAGAACAAAGAAAAACAAAGAAAACTGTAAAACCTAAACAGAACAAAGACAAAACAAAGAAAACTGTAAAACCTAAACAGAACAAGGACAAAACAATGGTAACTGTAAAAAATAAAAACAGAACAAAGACAAAACAAAGAACACTGTAAAACCTAAACAGAAGAAGGACAAAACAATGAAAACGGTAAAACCTAAACAGAACAAAGACAAAACAAAGAACACTGTAAAACCTAAACAGAAGAAGGACAAAACAATGAAAACGGTAAAACCTAAACAGAACAAAGACAAAACAAAGAACACTGTAAAACCTAAACAGAAGAAGGACAAAACAATGAAAACGGTAAAACCTAAACAGAACAACAAGGAGAAACAATTAAATCTTTTAAGCCTAAACAGACCAAGGACAACACAACAAAGACCAAATTCTGAACCGAACA
Organism: Megaustenia siamemsis; assembly: GCA_032433765.1. NCBI lineage: Eukaryota > Metazoa > Mollusca > Gastropoda > Stylommatophora > Ariophantidae > Megaustenia > Megaustenia siamemsis. The sequence goes on along the minus strand of JAVIAB010000139.1, from coordinate 76,050,702 downwards.
GGTTGCTTTGTCCTTGCTATTTTTAGGTTTTAGTTTTTGCTGTTTTGTACCTAAAAAAGAACAAAGTGAAAATAACCAAGACTAATAGTTTAACAGAAAAAAATGACAAAACATTGAAAACCGTAAAACCTAAACAAAGACAAAATAATTAAAACTGTACAACCTAATCAGAAAAAGAACAAAACAATTACAACTGTGGAAGCTAAACAGAACAAAGACAAAACAATGAAAATTATAGAGCCCTAACAAAACAACAAATATAAAACAACCAAGACTGTAAACGATAAATTGAACAAAGACAAAACAACTGACAATAACAAAATAATGAAAACTGCAAAGCCTAAACAGAGCAGGTTGAGTTGTCTTTGTTCAGTTTAGGTTTTAGTCTTGATCGGTTTGTACCTAAAGAGAACAAAGTCAAGACAGCCAAGACTGTAAAGCCTAAACAGAATAAGAACAAAACAATTAAAACAGTTAAACCTAAACTAGACAGAGAAATAAAACAGCTGTGAGTTTACGCACCTAAACTAGACAGAGAAATAAAACAGCTATGAGTTTACACACCTAAACTAGACAGAAATAAAACAGCTATGAGTCTACGCACCTAAACTAGACAAAGAAACAAAACAGCTGTGAGTCTACGCACCTAAACTAGACAAAGAAACAAAACAGCTGTGAGTCTACGCACCTAAACTAGACAGAGAAATAAAACAGCTATGAGTCTACGCACCTAAACTAGACAGAGAAATAAAACAGCTATGAGTCTACACACCTAAACTAGACAGAGAAATAAAACAGCTATGAGTCTAAGCACCTAAACTAGACAGAGAAATAAAACAGCTATGAGTCTCAGCACCTAAACTAGACAGAGAAATAAAACAGCTATGAATCTACACACCTAAACTAGACAGAGAAATAAAACAGCTATGAATCTACACACCTAAACTAGACAGAGAAATAAAGCAGCTATGAATCTACGCACCTAAACTAGACAGAGAAATAAAACAGCTATGAGTCTAAGCACCTAAACTAGACAGAGAAATAAAAAAGCTATGAGTCTAAGCACCTAAACTAGACAGAGAAATAAAACAGCTATGAATCTACACACCTAAGCTAGACAGAGAAATAAAACAGCTATGAGTCTACACACCTAAACTAGACAGAGGAACAAAACAGCTATGAGTCTACACACCTAAACTAGACAGAGAAATAAAACAGCTATGAGTCTAAGCACCTAAACTAGACAGAAAAAAAAAACACCTATGGATCTATGCACATAAACTAGACAGAGAAACAAAACAGTTACGAGTCTAAGCACCTAAACTAGACAAAGGAACAAAACAGCTATGAGTCTACACACCTAAACTAGACAGAGAAATAAAACAGCTATGAGTCTACACACCTAAGCTAAACAGAGGAACAAAACAGCTATGAGTCTAAGCACATAAACTAGACTGAGAAAAAAAACACTTATGGATCTAAGCACATAAACTAGACAGAGATACAAAACAGTTACGAGTCTAAGCACCTAAACTAGACGGTGGATCAAAACAGCTCTGAGTCTACACACCTAAACTAGACATAGGAGCAAAACAGCTATGAGTCTAATCACCTAAACTAGACAGAGGAACAAAACAGTTATGCGTCCAATCACCTAATCACCTAAACTAGACAGCGGGACAAACAGCCCTGAGTCTAATTACCTAGAATAGACGGAAAACAAAACAGATATGAGTCTATACAAATAAACTAGACAGAGGAACAAAACAGCTATGAGTCTACACAAATAAACTAGACAGAGGAACAAAATAGCTATGAGTCTAATCACCTACACTATACAGAGGAACAAAACATCAATAAGTCGAATCGCTAAACTAGACAGCACATACCCAAGTCAATGAATCCCAGCTTGCTGTTGTTTGATAATATAAAAAACATCTGATACATAGCCTCGTCCTCATAAGTTCCATTCTTTATAATTGTCTTAGATACAGGATCCATGCTTTCACGATGTAGGCAAAGTGGCCCAGAGCCTGATGAATATCTAAAATCAATGCAGTTGGCTTCGATTGTAACGGGTGCTGATAAATTCACCACGTTTATCTCAAATTGGTTTTCTTCTATTCTGTTCACGTTACTTGCACCTATATCAGGTTGTTTTGGGAATTCTTGTGCATTGTTTTGTTGGTTCTCTTGTATTTTATTCACATTATTCGCAGCTATATCAGGCAGTTTTTGAAATTCTTGTGCATCGTTTTGTTGGTTCTCTTCTACATTTGGTTCAAATTTTTCTTTAACGAATGGATTGTTTTCATAATTTTGCTTTCTCTGGTCGATTACTTTCTTGTCATCTTGATTCACTGGGTTACGATTTCTTTGCCAGTTATTTAGAGCAAGAAAAGGGTTCATCTCTTGATGTTCATTGTTGCTATCTTGAGCAACCGGGTTATTTTTTTGCAACTTGTTTGCCCTAATAAATGGGTTGATATCTTGCAAATTATTGTTGTTATTTTGAGCTACAGGTTTGTCTTGTACTGCCTTGTTTCTGTGTAGTGGGTTCATATCGTGCAGCTGATTCAACATATTCGCTTGCTTGTTATCAAGTACATTCTGATCCTTATTAAAATCTGCCAGTGGGGCCTGAAAAGGTCCAAGATCCATAAACTGGTTTTTCTCTTTTTCATTTAAGAATTCGTTAAAAGTCTGCATTTTATGTTGTTCTTTTTTCCCCTTGTGGTCACCTATATTATTACGGAAGTTATTTTGTTCATTGTTTAACTGGCCAGGTTCTCTTCTAGCTTGCTGACCTCCAAATCCTCCTTGCTGGCCTCCAAATCCTCCTTGCTGACCTCCAAATCCTCCTTGCTGACCGCCAAATCCTCCTTGCTGGCCTTCAAATCCTCCTTGCTGACCCCCAAATCCTCCTTGCTGACCTCCAAATCCTCCTTTCTGACCCCCAAATCCTTCTTGCTGAGCACCGATTCCTCCTTGCTGACCTCCAAATCCTCCTTTCTGACCCCCAAATCCTCCTTGCTGAGCACCGATTCCTCCTTGCTGACCCCCAAATCCTTCTAGCTGAGCACCGATTCCTCCTTGCTGCCCTCCAAATCTTCCTTTCTGACCCCCAAATCCTCCTTGCTGAGCACCGATTCCTCCTTGCTGACCTCCAAATCCTCCTTTATGACCCCCAAATCCTCCTTGCTGATCACCTATTCCTCTTTGCTGATCACCTATTCCTCTTTGCTGATCACCTATTCCTCTTTGCTGATCACCTATTCCTCTTTGCTGATCACCTATTCCTCTTTGCTGATCACTCCTCTTTTCTGATCACCTATTCCTCTTTGCTGATCACCTATTCCTCTTTGCTGATCACCTATTCCTCTTTGCTGATCACCTATTCCTCTTTGCTGACCTCCAAATCCTCCTTGCTGATCACCTATTCCTCTTTGCTGATCACCTATTCCTCTTTGCTGACCTCCAAATCCTCCTTGCTCAGCCCCGATGCCGCCCCGCTGTCCATCTCTAGATCGCCAAGCATTTCCACCCGCCCCAACAGTGTCAGCCTCATTTCCGGCCCTACCTTCGTTTAATGTCACATCGTTGTTATTACCCCTCCATCTATTCTCGCTTTTATTCAACTTTTTAAACTCAATGTTTCCATTCGGTAGATATTTGTATCCAATGGCCTCCCCTTTTTCGTTCTTTAAAATAAAGTCAGGAGGCGCGGGGAATCTCTCTGGCACCTTCTTTACATTTTTATTATTTTTATTGACCATATCGCCCTCACTACTATCTTTATTATCCAACTCATCTTCAGGTGCGTTGAGTTCTGAGTCTTTTTTATCTTGGTGCGGCTGCAGATCTGGTATATTTCCGTTATTATCATAGTCCATTGCTCCGTTTAAATCTTTTTTTAAATTATTGTTATTTGGATCGTAGTCGTCATCGATCGCTTTATTGTGTAATTCTTCATGCGGAACTCCCAGCCCGTTTTGGTCAAGTTGGTCGTAATCATGGATATTATTATCTCGGTGGCCTGTTATGAAAAGAAAATAAAGTTAATTGGGAAAATTAGGAACAAACATGCAGTCATTGGTGAATGAGGCGTCAAAATAAGTAATGTAATCATGAAGTGATAATATATAGAGACAGGTGTAGCTTCATTTTGATGTTGGTAAAGACAAAACAAATCGACGTTGTGGCTCAATACAATCCTTCTGCAGAAATATAAACAAAACAAAATAAGAAACAGAGAAAAAAAGGTAAAGTCCTATTTTAAGAACATAATTTTTTTAGAAAGAGTAACGTCCCCTTGAGTAACATTTGCACTTTATTCGATGGTTCTATAGTCATTCATTAGAAGACCACTAACTGTAGAGAAAATATCACATTTGTGGTGACCATTTGGGGCAGATTTTTGTTATAGGAAAATTGCCCATTATCACCCTAACCCTAAAAACTTGTAAACAAAACTGAATCAAAATAATCCCGAGGGATTCTTTCACAAATACCTATAGTCAATCATTAGTGATGAACATATATGTTAATTTGTAATATTTGAGAGCATCTGTAATCTTGTTGTGACGCCGACTAAGAGGAGATCACTCATTTCTCTTAAATAATGTATGTGCTTAAACTAGAACTTTACAAAACAAATATAGAAATAGAAATAGATAAAGATAAATATTTTATAATTAATTCAGAATGTAATATACATATTTTATAATTAATTCAGAATGTAATATACATATTTTATAATTAATTCAGAATGTAATATACATATTTTATAATTAATTCAGAATGTAATATACATATTTTATAATTAATTCAGAATGTAATATACATATTTTATAATTAATTCAGAATGTAATATACATATTTTATAATTAATTCAGAATGTAATATATCTATCAATTTATCTAATATTTTGGGAACATTTTTATTTGTTGTACTGTTTATATTCAACAGATGTTATAGTGCATATATATATGTGATAGTACAGATGGCCATAGTGTCGAATTATTATGTGTCAGTTATCATGAACGTAAAGGCTGCAGGCATACCTTTCTCTATATTTTGTATTACCTTTATTGTCGGCGTTACAGCAGCTCAACAATTTTATTACATTTTTTTAAATCTCATAATTCTAATTATATAGACAGTATTTGCTATGAGCCAGCTCTCCTATGACCTATTAGAACTGATACCATACAACAATATAACTCATGAGTTCTGATACTAGTGTTCAACCCCTCCCCCCTCTTCTCGACTGTTACTACTCGTCCGCTCTTAGAAGGGCGTTATGTATGCATAATTGTTAAGAAAAAGAGTTATTAAATGTTATGTAGATGTAGAGCCAGTCTTAACATATGGATGTGAATCATGGACAATAGGACAACAGACAAGAAAATCACTGGAGTCTGTAGAAATGTGGTTTTACAGAAGAATGTTGAGAATACCACAGACAGCTAGGAAGAGTAATGAAAATGTTCTGAAAGAAGCCAAAGCAAAAAGAGAGCTAATTTCCAATATTAGGAAGAAACAATCATCATTTTTTGGCCATGTAATGAGAAGAGAACAGCAGAAATAAATTGTAACAACTGGGAAAATTGTGAGACGAGGAGATAGAGGGAAACAAAGAGAAAAGATACCAGAGAGCTTAAGAGAATGGCTTGGCAGAAGGTCAACAACAGAAATTATAAATAACTGTCGTGATCGAAAGTTGTGGAGAAATATGATCACCTACGCCAGCAGGCCCGATACTTGATGATGATGATGATGAAATGTGTTGTATCGTGGATTTTAACAAGCTGGAAATATTGGCCTATCGATCCAACATATCTGACCTTATCATGGAATTTTCTGGTACAGGACATCCATTTTGGCACGGCCTGAATGATTAACCTGTTTCCAGAATCTCTCCCAAATTGTAATATATAATGAAGTTTTAGGGACTTAAAATTTGGCGCTTCTCTCCTATTGGCTCAATGGCGCTTGTTTTTTATTAGCTCATTGGCGCTTGAGCCATATTGTCTCAATGGAGCTTGTGTCTTGTGGGCTCATTGGCGCTTGTGCCCTATTGGCTCAATGACGCTTGTAATTTATTAGCTCATTGGCGCTTGTGCCATATTGGCTCAATGGAGCTTGTGCCATATGGGCTCATTGGCGCTTGTGCCCTATTGGCTCATTGGCGCTTAGGCTTTCTATGATTGGGGGTAAACCAGAATCACACAATACAGAACTGGATACGGGGATGCAAATTTGATTATTTTAACGTGAGGGAAACATATATAGCCACAACGGCTCAGAACGTACAATTCCTTAGCCTTACACTTATTGCTATATGTCTGGATCATTAGAAAATTTCTGCACAACTAGCAGGTGTTTGATGACATGCAAATAGAGTAGTTTATTGAAACAGAACATGATGTCGATTGAACATATCTCACATCTTGTGATTGTTCATTTTCTGACTTCTGATCAAGGTAGATACAAAAGCCCACAGGTATCAAATCATCAAAGAATAGAAGGATAGTAACTCATCCAGTTTGGATCAATAATTAGCTAGTCATGGAGACAAAAGTAAAGTTTAAAAAAGTAAAGAGCCCCTGTCACGCCAAGTGGCGTAAGGGAATATGGTGTTAGTGATCATACATTTTACACACCTTCGGCACATGATTTTCGTGCCGCTTTACTTTCCCAGAAAAAATCCGGTACCCATTAAAGGCTGGGTGAACCAGAAAGCCGTCGGTTGGGATCGAACCCGACCTCTTGTCCTTTATAGTGCCGTTCACTAACCACTGAGCTATCGCGGCTCCCATGGAGACAAAAGCCCATTCTTAATTGGGGATTGTTTCTGGGAAAGAAAGCCTGGCTGAGTGATGATTACATTACCCAAAAATATGTTCATAAAATATATGGGCACTAACACCATATTAACTATTGAGTTACTGAATTATTTGCGAGTCATCATCATTACACTCCGAACATGTCTATATATGCTCAGATGCCCTCCTCAGCAAGTCCCGCAGCATCCAGCGACTGACGAGTCCAGTTCTGTGTTGGTTGATAAGTCTTCTTATACGCCCACTAAGTTTCTCATTTCTGAATATGTCCATCTTAACTCCCATCTCTTTCATCAGGAGTGATGTTGACTCATGGTTGTGTAAGTTCCTATAAATCACACTAGAATTGGATGAAATTTGCGGGTTGACTACAGCCGAAATTAAATAAATTCATCAATATATGTGCATATTTTATCGACATTTACGAAAAACATATATGTGAAGTGTAAGTAATACAACATAAAACTGCATACATGCTCCATAAATTGCAGCAAAATCTGTGACTACGTACAATAAATACCATGGAACATCATGGAAGGTATGGCCTTTCCAACACACCTAACACAACTTATCGATTGAATATCACGAAGGGCAGGCAGCTTTGAAAAGAGCGGGCGAAATATCAAAGTTGTTTAAAGCACAAGATGGAGAGAGGCTGGGATGCATCCTCTATCCATACATGTTCAAGATCTGTGCTGAGAACATCATGAGAAATGTAAGAAACGATGAAATGATGATCTGTGAAGTTGAGCCCCTTTCACAATAAATGGCAACATAATTCCAGAACTCAAAACGCTGATGACGCAGTCCTCTTCTCAAACAGTGCAAAAGGATTGAAAGAAATAATTGAGTGTGTTAAAACAAGACAGTGAAGAGCAAAACCTCTATCTAAACTAAGATAATGTCCAACAACAAAAAAGAAGTCAACCAAATATCATCATCAACAGTGAAGAACTTGTGTGTGTGTATATATATATATATATATATATATATGTGTGTTTTTTTTTCTCTTTTTTCGTTCGCCAACTTTGACCTCTGACGAAGTCCCTAGAGACTTGGAACTGAATTTTGCGTTTTAATCCGGTTTTCCCAGGCAGCCGTGTGCACAGGGGTCCCTCGCCTCATTTTTTTCCGTTGATGAGTAATTGACGTTTCAAGCCGGGCCTCGCTGCTGAGACCAGCGGTGGTTGCCGCAGAGAGAAATCATAGATACAAATCCCAACTGGTGCAGCCAGGATTTGAATTCACAACCTCTCTGTCTCAAGGCCGGTGTCTCGCTTCGAGACCAACCAGTCCTCCGAACTTGAAATTGTAACAATATGAATATCTGGGATCTGTAGTAACTAACTAACAATGGAGACTGCCAGAAAGAGGTCAAAAGAATGATTACAAATTACAAATAACGACACAAAAATTAAACACCATGAAATCATGTGGCACAGTACCGGCAAGGCAGCAAAATTGAAATTATTGAGGGCATTTAGCAACATATGGTTGTGAATCACTGACAATCACGCAAGCTAGGGAAAAAGTTAATTCAGTGGGAACAAAATGCTACATAAAAATCCTTAAGATACCTTGTATAATGAATACGAGCAATGAAGACATATTAAAAGAATTAAACTTTAAAAAGAACTGATTAATAAGCACCAGTAAGATACTTTCCCCTGTGTTACCGGGGCCTCATTATGAGGGAGTAAAGAATAGTAACACTGTGACCTTTAAGGACATGTCGTAAGAGGCGACTAAGGAGGTTGATCGATGGCTTGACAAGCTGTCATTGTAAAAAGTATTGTTATGGAAACAGAACCATAGATTTTGGAAGCAGTGATCTCTGCAGTATGTGCCACTTTGGCACGCAATGTTTCTATTTTTAAGATTGTGATTCTGCCCTATGTGCCGTCTTCGGCTCGAAAGGACAATAGATAGAAAATACTTGCATCTAAAATAATCTTGGAGATGGACGTATTAAGGAGCGCAGATATCGCAGCTTGTAAAACAACAACGTATATACGCCACTTAACGTCCTTTCAAACGTGAAAGATGAAGAAAAAAAGAGTAATTGTCTGGAGAACGGAGAAGAAGACGAAGAAGAGCAAGTGGGAGAAAAAGAAAGGGGAAGAGGAGAAGAGCACGAAAAAGGAGAAGAGCAAGAGAAAGGAGAAGAGCAAGAAAAAAAGAAGATTGGACTGAAGAAGAAGAGGAAAAAAAAGAAGAGGGAGTGGGGAAAAGATAGAAAAGCAGAAGATTATGAAGAAGAAGACGAGGAAGATTCAGAAGTAAATAAAGCAATGTTGAACTGGCAGAGACATTTCCTGTTTAAAAAAAAAAACAATTATATCGAACATTAGAACATTACATGTTTTATGCATATATAAAATATGAACAACAATTAATCTTCGAACATATATCAATACCTGCTTCTTTCAAATTAATTTCATCTGGATAATCACCGTAGTCATTGCCTGACAGCCGCATGTTATTGACAAGCCCTTTCCATTTTTTATTAGACGACTTGGTAATGGAGAACATCAAAAGCACAACAAAGGCCCCACAACCCAAAAGCACAAAAAGCAAAATTCTCTTTGTGTATCGCCTGGACATGTCTGGTTTCGGCTGCTTCTCGTTTTGTCCGAAGTCTTCAGTGTGAACTATAACCTCTGGAGCTTGCATAAATTCCCGTTCTGTGTTGTCTTTTAAATCTAATTTTTGTTTTATTTTTATCTTTAGCTTCTATAGGCCTGAGCTCTGTAATGTTGTTCAGGATATGTTATGTACAGCATAATGTCGATATTCGTTGCATTATTCTGTGCAAAAGATTTAAAATGGTATTTAATTTGTTTCAGTTACTCCTGATCACAAATTAGGTAAAAATCGAGTGCCTAGCCCAATCGGAAACAAACGACAAAACGTCGGGCTAAAAGAGCAGATTCTATCTACACAACCAGAACTAGGTTTTATTTTAAAAACTCTTTCCTTACGTTTCGCCGCACAGTGCGTCACTCTCAGTTTGATTACTGTAAACCGTCATCTAATCATGTCTTTTTACATGTCTTGTATCATCTTGGTATTGGTGAAATATAATTCCCTGTTCAATTATCTAAAAATGCATATATAATATGTTATATGTTAGATAATTATATATATGTAAATTGATTCTTAAAACAATGACACATTTTGTCTCTGAAATCTCTTCCGTTGAGTCGATAAAAAGGCTTCCGTACGGAAAGAGTTAAAGTATACACCCTAGCATTATTGAAATAATAGTATATAATATTCTAACTTTACCTCATTCACTGCTGCCTGGGTTAATCTCGAAGCGACATTTTAGTTTAGTGGGTTAAGATTCACTGAGTCTACTTGTTACATTTTTCACATTCAGAAATTTATATTATTTTGAAATTGTTTTAACTTGTGACACTACATAAGAATGTGACAAATTTCTAGTTTCATTAAGTTTTGGTTAAACATCTGATTAAACCGGAGCCGCGATAGCTCAGTGGTTAGTGAACTGGACTACAAAGGACAAGAGGTTCGATCCCAACCGACGGCTTCCGGTTCACCCAGCCTTTAATGGGTACCGGATTTTTTTTTCTGTGAAAGTAAAGCGGCACAGCCGTAATACTGACAACATTACCCCAAAAATCATGTGGCGAAGGTCTTAAACCACGTATCTGAGGGTAAGCCATTTTTCATCAAAGATTGATATATTTAATACCTTCTGGTATGTAATAAACCTTTTTGGAACATCACTCTTCACTATTCTGGTTCTAAAGCCAGACGGAATCGCACCCTTGTTATATCATGTTTTTCCTAAACGCTTTAGAAACACGGACACTTACAGCAGAGCAACATAAGCATGGTAAAGCTATGGAGTCATTGTTATGGTTAGTCGATGGCCCCAGTAAACAAATTAAAATCCCTAATTGTTCAACCGCTAGTGCCAGTGGAATCATGCAAATTACAATCCCTAATTGTTCAACCGCTAGTGCCAGTGGAATCATGCAAATTACAATCCCTAATTGTTCAACCGCTAGTGCCAGTGGAATCATTCACATTACAATCCCTAATTGTTCAACCGCTAGTGCCAGTGGAATCATTCAAATTAAAATGCATCTCATTGAAGGATCCAAACAAAGAAAGGCAGATGAGGACTCCAACCTCACAGTACACATTAAAAAACATAAGGCGTAACCGCACCGAAAGTGAACGCAGAAAAACTGTCCTCTGTAATATGATATCATCATTCACCGTAAACAATCGGAGTATCAAAACACAATCCGGATGAAAAACACAGCTCACTGTGTGCACAGAGCAATAAACTCAGTAGCTCCAGCAGCCGGACTTGGAATATGAGGAAACTGCAACAAGGAACACTTTTCAGACTGAGCCTCAATGGTTCCTCCCGCCTATCCACCATATTGACCCGAAGATGTCGGAATGAAATGTTCACGTAAGGTTTTGGGTATCTCTTACTTTTATTGTAGCACAAATAAACAATTCACATAGAGATACATCAAGCAATCAGAGTACACGATAATCTTTTAACTTGTGTAAAGAAATGTGAATAAACCTGGAGACAGTTCAGAGCTACAGAAGCCTAGGACATACTATATTTAGTGATGGAAAGTGTAAAACTGAAATAAACAAAAGAATAGGAATGGTTAAAAGTAATTTTTATGCCATGAAAAATATACCCTCATCAAAACAAATAACACCAGGGGTAAAGCTGAGAATAGCAAAATGATATATCTTCTCAACATTCCTGTATGGTGCAGAAACATGGAAATTGTACATGAAAATAAAATAGAGCAGTGAAGCCGTTTAAATGTGGATTTATAGAAGAATAGGATGGAAAGAAAGATAAAAAACGATGAAGTTTTAAAACAACTAAAAATGAAAAGAGAACTACTAAACACAATTCAAATAAGACAAATGAGATTTTGGGGGGAATGTTAAAAGACAGCAGCCTACTAAAAGTAATCGTGGAAGGGAAAATACAAGGCAAAAGCAGCAGAGGCAGACCAGGACTAACATGGACGAGTAACATCAAAAGATGGACAGGTCAACCTATGACTACCTGCACCATCAAAGCAAGAGACAGAGTGGAATGGCGCTCCATGGTAGCCAACCTTCGGTGCGGAGACGGCACTCAATGATGAATGATGAAAGAAGTGTAAAATAAATGGTTTGGCAACGTATATCGATCGTCTGGCCTAGCAAAAGAAGTTCTGCGAGGAACTATGAAAGGAGCGAGAATGAGAGGTACGCTGTGATAGAGATGGGAAGATGACATTACAGAATCGACAGACCTCGACTTTGTACAGTCCCAAAGAATGATTGAAGATAGAGAGAAATGGATAAAGTAGACTATGTTTGTCACTGGTGCCCCAAAGACCATAGGATTTATGGGATAAAGATAAAGAGGAGAAGAAAGAAGTAGAAGGTATGTATCTGTCAATGTTTGGAGACAAATATTGTGAGCATTTAATTGATAACTTCCTATAATCGAATCGAACGAATATTTAATCAATAATTTTCCCTGATCAAACTCTATGGAGTTTCATGACTCACTTTGATCAAGTTCAATGAAGTTTAATCTATAACTCCCACTGATCAAACTCTATGAAGTTTCATAACTCCCACTGATCAAAACTCAATGAAGTTTCATAACTCCCACTGATCAAAACTCTATGAAGTTTCATAACTCACTTTGATCAAGTTCAATGAAGTTTAATCTATAACTCCCACTGATCAAAACTCTATGGAGTTTCATAACTCACTTTGATCAAGTTCAATGAAGTTTAATCTATAACTCCCACTGATCAAAACTCTATGGAGTTTCATAACTCACTTTGATCAAGTTCAATGAAGTTTAATCTATAACTCCCACTGATCAAAACTCTATGGAGTTTCATAACTCACTTTGATCAAGTTCAATGAAGTTTAATCTATAACTCCCACTGATCAAAATTCAATGAAGTTTTATAACTCCCACTGATCAAAACTCTATGAAGTTTCATAACTCCCACTGATCAAACTCAATGAAGTTTCATAACTCCCACTGATCAAACTCTATGAAGTTTCATAACTCACTTTGATCAAACTCAATGAAGTTTCATAACTCCCACTGATCAAACTCTATGAAGTTTCATAATTCCCACTGATCAAACTCAATGAAGTTTTATAACTCCCACTGATCAAAACTCTATGAAGTTTCATAACTCCCACTGATCAAACTCAATGAAGTTTTATAACTCCCACTGATCAAAACTCTATGAAGTTTCATAACTCCCACTGATCAAACTCAATGAAGTTTTATAACTCCCACTGATCAAAACTCTATGAAGTTTCATAACTCCCACTGATCAAACTCAATGAAGTTTCATAACTCCATTTGATCAAACTCTATGAAGTTTCATAACTCCCACTGATCAAACTCTATGAAGTTTCATAACTCCATTTGATCAAACTCTATGAAGTTTCATAACTCCCACTGATCAAACTCAATGAAGTTTCATAACTCCCACTGATCAAACTCTATGAAGTTTCATAACTCCATTTGATCAAACTCTATGAAGTTTCATAACTCCCACTGATCAAACTCTATGAAGTTTCATAACTCCCACTGATCAAACTCTATGAAGTTTCATAACTCCATTTGATCAAACTCTATGAAGTTTCATAACTCCAACTGATCAAACTCTATGAAGTTTCATAACTCCATTTGATCAAACTCTATGAAGTTTCATAACTCCCACTGATCAAACTCAATGAAGTTTCATAACTCCCACTGATCAAACTCAATGAAGTTTCATAACTCCCTCTGATCAAACTCTATAAAGTTTCATAACTCCCTCTGATCAAACTCTATGAAGTTTAATCTATAACTCCCTCTGTCCCTCTGATTAAATTCAGTGAAGTTTAATCTATAGCTCCCTCTGATCAAATTCAATGAAGTTTAATCTACAACTTCCACTGATTTTTATTTTGCTATTGCTAAGGAACGAACTGCAGTTTACAAAAAATTTTAACAACCATATTAAATAACCAATCTTCAAATAATCGACAATGTTATAAAACAATAACAATTATGTTATAATCACGTAGATAGCTATTCCTGCTCTCGTGCAGTCCTGCTATATAAAAAAAATAATAAAACCATAAAACAATCGTGAAAAAAGAATGAAAGAAAGAAAGAGAGATAACTCAATAATTCTAACAAGGAATTTGGTGTGTATGGCGTTACGCCCATATGTTTCTTAAACATCAACAATTCATTGTCTAGGATAATATTTGTAGCACTACGCAGGTAGTATTTCTTTACATAAACATTCTTGGTACCAATTTGAAGATTGGGATTTGTTTTTTAAGAATGCAATTGAATAAATACTACCCAATCCTCAGTCAATCGATTCACTAACTTCTGATAAATCTAGGTATCATAACACGATTATGATATAACTTAATGATAATGGTGATTGTGACACAGGCAAAAATGACTGTGGAATATCTGCTACAGACATACCCTTATTTGATGAACAAACAATGATCGTGTGGCATCACTAGCTCCATAGCAGAACAATGTATGGAGATGTTATCAACTTTCAGTTGACCAATTCTTTCTATTGGTATCTGCATACTAGTGATTCTATGAGCATGATAAGAAAAGTGGAGGCGGGCTCTGTACGCAGGCAATGGGTAGAGTCATTGTAGAAGTAAAAAATACGAAAGATCACCTTTGTCTACGTTCCTGGACATGCGGGAGTACGGGGAAATCAAAGATCGGACAGGTTGTCTAGCTGCCTGTCATTGAAAACGGTCAACCAATAGATCGGGCGGAGGTCATCAATGCCCTCTGAGCTGTGGGAATACATAGTTTATTCCCGAGTTGTGTTCGTAAACCTATGCTATAGTCAAGAGTACACCTGCGTGAAAAACATCGCCAATTTTAGCTATATTTTTTTTTAGGTAGCTGAGTTGGCCGTGAGCTCTAGCGTTTGGTTCTCGCGGCAAGGCGATGTGCCGAGGAATACGGGTTCGATCCTGCTTTGAATCATTTATTGTTCTTTGTTTTTTTTCTGTTGTTGATTATTTGTGATTTTTTTTCCCCCAATGCTGTAAACATACCTCTTCCTTTGATGTGATTCTCTGATCTATCGCCCCGGAAGTTTCCCTTCATAATAACATTCATTTATTATTATGTGTCTCCACAATACTTCGACAACTAGAAGTCCACGTACTCCTTCGGATGAAAATGATGGGAGTTAAGATGGACTCATCCAGAATCGAGAAACTTAGCGTACAAGAAGACTTATCAACCAACACAGAACTGGAGTCGTCAGTCGCTGGACACTATGGGACTTCCTGTGGAGGGAATCTGAGCACCTACGGACATGTTCGGAGTGAAACGATAATGACCCCAAAAAACTCAATAACTAAATTGATATACGATATTGATGTATGATTTATTTCTCAAAGTATATGCACAAGAAAAGAAACATGATTCTTTAACGCGTCGTTGTAATGTAACTACAATTTAATTACAATTTCTCACCGAATTAATCTATAATTTAAATTCTTCAATTTAATCGGTCATAAATAAGAAACAAAATACGTGTTCGCAGACTTGACGTGTGTTAGCAGAAGTCGTCATGGGTTAAACACACGAGCAGCGCTTACAAATAATTCACTCTTATCATTAATCCCTAGCTGAATATTTGAGTTTGGAGTGTGGAAACTATATACTGACAAATAGAAACAGCAACGATTCTCAACCTGAATTTCATGAGAAACCTTCATTTGGTTCATAAAAATTGACACGGGAACTTAAACATTTATATTTTAGCTAATAAAATATGGGGAGCCGCGATAGCTCAGTGGTTAGTGAACTGGACTAACACGGACAAGGGGTAGGGTTCGATCCCAACCGACGGCTTCCGGGTTCACCCAGCCTTAAATGGGTACCGGATTTTTTTCTGGGAAAGTAAAGCGGCACGGGCGTAATACCGACCACATTACCCCAAAAATCATGCGCTGATGGTCTGTAAAATATATGGTCACTAACACCATATTCCCTTACACCACTTGGCGTGACGGTGGTACTTTACATTTTTTAAAACTTTTTTCATCTTCGTCTGTATGATCGCGATTGTTTCTCCATTATTTTGGCTCTGAGCACTGGTCTTGTACGGAGTGAGTCACCACCTAGTAGAGATATGCAAGAGCCTCTATGAAAGTAGTCGCACTACAGTAAGATCTTCAGCAGGCTACTCTAAACATTTCACCATTAACTCCGGAGTAAGACAAGGCTGCGTGCTTTCCCCTTTACTTTTCATCACATATATGGACAATATATGCAAATTAGCATGCCCAATCAAAGGAAATATACCAACACGGATGATAACAAGCGATAACACAAAAGAGAACGAAATATGCGTACCAGAAAACAATAGAAGAGAGGAAGAAATAAATGAAATACTATTTGCAGACGGCCAAGTTCTGATACATGAAACAACTTAGGATCTACAAGAACATATCAATAGGTTAAACAACACTTGTAAACAACACAACATGAAGATCAACATAAGCAAAACCGAAGTAATGGCAATAGCGAGAAAGAAAGAAAAACTAAACATCATAATAGATAATACGACTTTGAAGCAAGTAGACAATTTTAAATATCTGGGTAGCACGTTAACACAAGACAATAACCAAGAGACCGAGATAGATATAAGGTGTAACAAAGCATGCCAAGTTATAGGCCAAGTATCAACACTATTGAAAAACAAAGCAATAACTACGGAAAGCAAAAAGGGCAATATACAAATCAATTTTTCTATCAACTCTGTGCTATCAGTGCCAGAATTGGACGCTGGACTCTAGAACAATAAGAAAGATAACGACCACCGAGATTAAATGTGTCAGAAGAATGACAGGAAACAACTTAAGGGACAGAGTAAGAAACACTGACCTGAGGAAGAAACTCGAAATGGAACCAGCCATTGAATACATAAAGAAATAACAGATAAATTGGTTCGGCCACACAACAAGACAAAAAGAACTAACAATGACTCAAAGAGCCATAAACAAACGCTACGACAACGCCAGATTAAGAGGAAGACCAAGAAAGAGAAGGATAAAGGGAATACTAGAGTCACCAGGAGGAATAACATCAGAAGAGGCCAACAGAAGAGCAAAGAATCGCAGATTGTTTCTCCCCTCGACGCCAACGGCAGCAGAGGAAAGATAGAAGAAGAAGAATGTAAATGTCTAGTACTGTCAGGCATGTCAGCTCTGGTCCCAAAATTCGCGCCAAAACCATTCTCTGGTAAAATAAGGAAAACCTTTAACCTTTTTATGCCCATATAAGTAATTACAAACGTTTCTGCGCTAAATATTTGAAAATGGCAACATATTGTTAACACACAGTACAATAAATCGCAAAGTTCTTTCTTTCTTTTTTTTTCTTTCTTTCTGTCCTTCACCCAGTGACTATTAAAGGAATTGATTATCTTCTTCGTCATCCGATTTTTGACGTTGTTGTTGTTGTTGTTGTTGTTGTTGTTGTTGTTAGAATCACCATCACTGCATGCCAAAAGTATCTATAGACGCCCCCCCCCCAATATCCCCCCTCACCCCCTCGAGAATTTCGAGAAAATCCGAGAGAATCCAGGCAGACATGCGTGCGCTCCGCAGCACAGCCTTGGATTCAGGGTGTGAGTAGGGCTCTCTTGACATATTTACCCGAGCAGCTGCCACATTTAATGTCCTATTATTTTCGATTTAACTGCCAAGAAATTTTTTAACGTGCGCAAGTGTACATGGGACCTCCTGTTTATTGCCGTTATCCGAATGGGCTAGATAGACATCGGATATCAATTCCCATGAGATCAGGGGAGAGTAAATTCACGAAAAAAAAACCCACCGATTAAGTTTTCCTATTTTTGTTATTAAGCGTCAGACTTTGCATAGGACCAGCCACTTATTTCTGTTCTGTGCGAGTCTCTGGACCTCGACAAGGGAGCTAATGCTCATTGTTGTTGCTCCTCCCCTCAGTGTTCTCTTTATTGTTTATGTAGGTCGACCTCGAAGATTGAAGATGATGATGGAAATATATAACTCATTTTGCTGTTATAGTTCATTATTGCTAGAGTTGCCATCTTGGCACATCAGGCAAACCAATAAATGTTCTGTTGATTTCAGGAAATGACGGTGTGTGTGAACATCGATGATTCCAGCTTGCTGATTATGTGTACATAGATCGCCCAAGTTGATTATCAGCCCTACTTGCCCCAAACAAACTATTGCAGTTCCATTTCTTCATTTTTTACAGTTCATCTGTTAGGTGAGCGTGGATACCTTGTGTCTTTCGGCCCGACACATCTGTTTTCGGCATAGCTAGGTTTCTAATTTAACCAATTCTGCTTTGGCAGCGACCATTTTGAACCAACTCTTGAGGACTTTTAACACCCATGAGTTCTTTAAAGTGTGCATAGGGTGTCCCAGTTTCTCGCCGTTATTTGAGAGGGCTAATTAAACTTTTCAATAAAGGATTAAAGAAGTAATTAAACTTTATAATAAACTGTTAATAACAATAAACTGTTAATGGAGTAATTAAACTTTTCAATAAACTGTTAAAGGAGTAATTAAGCTTTTCTATTAAACGCTAGTTGACACTAATCGACATGCTCAAATCAATGTTCATAGCCCTACCAAAGAAATCGGGTGCGATTGAATGCGATGATCATCGCACAATAAGCCTTATGAGTCATATGACTAAGATGTTGCTGTGAATCATCGTGCGAGGAGTGCGAAACAAAATCGGTCCAGAAATTAGCGATGAACAGTGTGGTTTTGTTAGAGATAAAGGAACAGGCAATGCTATTTATATCATGAGATCTTTGGTAGAGAGAGCCATAGAGGTGAAAACAGCTCTATGCCTATGTTTCATAGATTACACCAAAGCATTTGATAAAGTTAAGCACCAAGAAATGGTCAAAGTTTTGGAAAGCATAGACGTAGACAGCAAAGATCTAAGAATAATAAAGAATATGTGCTGGCAACAGACAGCGGCCATGGGAACTGGAAACCAATTGGGAATGTTTCAACAAATAAAGCAGGGTGTTAGACAGGGTTGTGTGCTGTCACCAGATTTGTTTAATGTTTACAGTGAGATTATTTTAAGATCTATAGGGAACATGCCTGGAATAACAATTGGAGGTCATGCTATAAATAAACTGAGGTATGTTGGTGATGCGGTCTTGGTCGCTGGAAGTGAACATGATTTGCAAGAGATGTTGGACATTGTAGTGAAGGAAAGCAAAAATAAAGGACTCGGCCTTAATAGCAAAAGGGCAGAGGTAATGGTAACAACAAAGAAAAAGACATCACCTCAGTGTAAAATAAAGACAAGTGGAACAATATTAAAACAGGTGAATGAATTTAAATATTTGGGAACTTTGTTAACCTCAGACGGAAGATGTACAAAAGAGGTAAGATGCAGAATGACTCAGGCAAAGGCAGCTTTCCAAAAAATGAGGAAGATACTGTACAATCCATTTTTGACAATAGAAACAAGAAAAAGAGTTCTTAAATGTTATATTGAGCCAGTGTTGACATATGGATGCGAATCATGGACAATGGGACAACGGACAAGAAGATCGCTGGAGTCTGTGGAAATGTGGTTTTGCAGGGGAGTGTTGAGAGTGCCATGGACAACTAAGAAGAGTAATGAAAAAGTTCTGAACGAGGTCAAGGCAAAAAGAGAGCTAATTTACAATATTGGGAAGAGACAATCATCATTTTTTGGCCATGTAGTGAGAAGAGAACAACTGGAATATATTGTAACAACTGGAAAAATTAAGGGACGAAGAGATAGAGGGAAGCAAAGAGAAAAAATAACAGACAGCTTAAGAGAATGGCTTGGCAGAAGGTCAACAACAGAAATTGTGTTGCCGAGATCGAAAATTGTGGAGAGACATGATCACCTACGCCAGTAGGCACGGTACATGATGATGATGGTGATAATGATTAACCGCTAAAGGAGTAATTAAACTTTTCAACAAATTGTAAAAGAAGTAATTCATCATCTTCATTGAGTGCCGTCTCCGCAACGAAGGTTGACTACCATGGAGCGCCATTCTGCCCTGTCTCTTGCTTTGATGGTGCAGGTTGTCATAGGCTGATTTGTCCATCTTTTGATGTTACTCGTCCATGTTAGTCTTGGTCTGCCTCTGTCTCTTTTACCTTGTATTTTCTCCTCCAGGATCACTTTTAGTAGGCTGTTGTGTATTTTAACATGGCCCAAAAATCGCATTTGTCTTGTTTGAATTGTGCTCAGTAGTTCTCTTTTCATTTTCAGTTGTTTTAAGACT
Organism: Megaustenia siamemsis; assembly: GCA_032433765.1. Taxonomy (NCBI): domain Eukaryota; kingdom Metazoa; phylum Mollusca; class Gastropoda; order Stylommatophora; family Ariophantidae; genus Megaustenia; species Megaustenia siamemsis. The sequence continues at coordinate 76,030,481 of JAVIAB010000139.1, read as the reverse complement.
TCATCGTTTGCTTTCTTTTCCTTTCATCCAATTCTACATATTCTTCTATATAACCACATTTCAAAGGCTTCATTTCTCTGTTCTCTTTTCTTGTCTAATGTCTATGTTTCTGCACCATATAGGAATATTGAGAAGATGTAACATTTTGTTATTCTTAGTTTTAGCTCTGGTGTTATTTGTTTTGATGTTAGTATGTTCTTCATGACATTAAAATTACTTTTTGCCATTCCTATTCTTTTGTTTATTTCAGTAGTACATTTTCCATCACTGGTTATAATATGTCCACGGTAGTTGTAGTTCTGAACTGTCTCCAGGTCTATTCCTTCAATTTTGATATCCACTTGTGGGTTTTGAGTATTTTCTTTGTTTATGATCATAGTTTTAGCCTTTTGATATTCATATCTAGTCCATATTTTTTACTTGTCATGTTTATTTAATTAAGTGAATGTTGTAGATCTTTAGGATTTTTTGCTAGTAGTACAGTATCATAAGCATATCTTAGGTTATTGATTATCTTTCCATTAATTTGTAGGCCTGGCATCTCTGAGATGTTTTTAAAGATTTGCTCAGTGTATATATTGAACAAGCTTGGTAATAGGATGCATCCCTGTCTTACTCCTCTTAGTTCTCTTTGTTATATTTTATTATTGCTGTTTTCTCCCAGTATAGATTACATATTAGTCGTATGTCCATGTCATCTAGATGTATCACTTTTAGTACATTCTATAAGTTGTTTGCTAATATTGAATGACGTTTTCCAATATACAATCAACAAAGTAATAAGAATCTGTTGTTTTTTTTTCAATAGACTATCAAAGAATTATTTACTTCTTCATTAGATTGCCAAAAATAAATTAGGTGTTTAGGTTGGTTCGTTGCGTTCGCCCGATGACTAAAGTATTCTAGAATATCGTGGTAAACTAGAATATTCCTCTTCATCATCCGCCCTTACAAGGACGTAGTGGACGTATCTGCGTTGTGTTGTGGTTTGCAGTATAACTGTTATATTTGCGCCTTTCAGCCCAACACATCCGACTTTAGCACGACATTTTTTAGTACCGGGTTGTCTCCCCTCTTCGATCCCTGCACGCTTGGCCAGACTAGACAGGTTAGTCTGTTACTAGAGGCACCAGGGAAGGTGGATCAGGGTCTGGATGGTTTTGGTTCACCGATCCTGGCGCAAGCCATCAGCTGTGGGTCGCTGACAACTTCCAGCTCTGGTGCTGGGAGGCGCGCCTTCGCCTCCCGGTGTTTCAGAAGTCAGTCAACAAACTAATTAAGATTTTATTTTCAATAGACAGTCAAAAAAGTAATTAAACATCAACAGACTGTCAAGACCTCTATTTATTGTTGCTTACATCTATCTATCTATTGACCTTTCGAGCCGTAACCGGCCCATAGGGCGTAGACCAAGATACACCTTCTCCTATATGAATTTTTGTTCTAGCAGTTTTCTTTTAAAGATATTTTATCAAATCTCGCCATCTGTCTCTGTTCTGTGCAAGCAGTTCTATCTCATTGAGGGAGCCGATTCCTGCTGCTCTTGCCTCTCTCATCAATGTTCTTCTCAGTGTCTCCCTGGGTCTTCCTCTTTTTCTTTTACCTGTCGTTTCCCATATGAGAATATGGCTTACATGGCCTAACATATAAATTAACTTGACATCAGAGACACGGGAAATTAACGAGTTTACAGGCGATCAAGTACAAAGACATGGAAAAATAGAAGATCTACAAGAAGGCTGAAATAAACAGCATGGGCAATATAATATGGAAATAACGACAACAAGAACACTGCAAAAATAAAACAGAATATTATTATAATATAATCGGTAGACAACTAAAGCAGGATTTAAAGTGAAGTGCCCCGTCACGCCAAGTGGGGTATAGGGGGAATATGGTTTTAGTGTAATATTTATTGAACTTCACATGATTTTTAGGGTAGATGTGGTCGGTATTACGCCCGTGCCGCTTTACTTTCCCAGAAAAAATCCTGTACCCATTTAAGGCTGGGTGTAACCGGATCATCTCCGATTAGATCTACTCCGCTTGAATACCTGTTAAAACGTTGCACTGTGTTCTGCGCCAGTGGCCCAGTGCATCCGATTTCAGCCAGAATTTTGTTCAGGTTTGCTTTCCTTAGCCTTTGATTGTCCCCAATCTTCCTGCAAGGCAGCAGATGATCTTTTCTGTAGGGGGATTCTGCTCTTAGATGGTCGGCCCTCCCAGATTTACGAGCACCATCTGCCCGAGTCACTAGAGGTGACTGACACAGACTAATACCGACCACATTACCCCAAAAATAATGTGCCGAAGGTCTGTAAAAATTATGGTCACTAAAACCATATTCCCTATACGGCACTTGGCGTGGCGGGGGTACTTTACTTTTTTTTTTACTTTACATAAAATGGTTTGGCCGGAGGATCGGACTTCTTCTTGCTTTCCTCATTTGCCTTTCAGCGTCGAGGAAAGACAGAAAGGTAAAATCACAAAGAGACTTCAACTAACATTAAGTGAACACCAGACCCAAGGTTCGACCATGAAAAAGATGGACTAATGGAACATTAGAAACATAGGAAGCATAACAGCAGAAGAGCCCAAAAGAAAAGCAAAAGAACGTAACTATAATTTCCGTCGACGAGGCAAATAAGGGAGAAAAGAAGAGGAGGAAGAAGAGGAAGAAGAAGAGGAAGAAGAAAAAGAAGAGGAAGAAGAAGAGGAAGAAGAGGAAGAAGAAGAGGAAGTAGAGGAAGAAGAAGAGGAAGAAGAAGAGGAAGTAGAGGAAGAAGAAGAGGAAGAAGGGGAAGAAGAAGAGGAAGAAGAAGAGGAAGAAGGGGAAGAAGAAGAGGAAGAAGAAGAGGAAGAAGAGGAAGAAGGGGAAGAAGAAGAGGAAGAAGAAGAGGAAGAAGGGGAAGAAGAAGTAGACAGCAAGAATTTCCTTGCCATATGTAAAGTTAAGAACCATCAAGTTCGAGAATTAACTTAAGCTTAGACCACTCACATCATCTATGTATTTATTTGATCAATATTTTTTCTTTAAAATATTCTAATCTCCAACAGGATTATGTCTATCGAACCGTCGCCCGGGCTGGTCTGGTAAATATAGGCTTACTTCGATTTAGTTACGCAGTTAGTTGGTAAATTGAGAAATATCTTACCAGCAGTAGAAGTAAACTCACCGATACAGCAAATTAATAAGATCTCATTGGTGGTCCATAAGAACAGGCGTTGAATACCATTTTCCTTTGTAACCTTCGATCTTGTGGGCTGTATAACAATTCCACAGTTGATCTTTTTTTCCACGTGACCCGTCATCAAACCATCCACCATCTCTTCCCTTCTGCCTCTATCCCTCCGGCTTTCTATTTGCCTTGTTTTATTTTTTTTCGTTCGCCAGCTTTTACCTCTGACGAAGTCCTTAGAGACTAAGATCTCAATTTTGCGTGTTAATCCATTTTTCCCTGGTAGCTGTGTGCACAGGGGTCCCTCGCCGCACAGGCAAATAACTTCGCCTTCGGAGGTACTCATATTTTTTTTCTCGTCGATGAGTAATTGACGTTTCAAGCCGGACCTCGCTACTGAGAATAGGGGTGGTTGCCCCACAGAGAAATCATAAAAAAAATTCCCAACCAGTGTGATAAGTATTTCAATCTGCCTTTTTCTCCACACATGCTCCAATAAATTTGGAATGCTTTTTCCTAACTCGTTTTATAATCCTCCTGTTTTCTGCTTATTTTTTTTCTTTTTATTATTTCCTCATATGATTTTTTTGTTTGTCTCGCCGCTGTATCTTTAAATTTGTTGTAAAAAAAAAAAAGGTGGGGGGGGGGGGGGACCGAACGATGCCAACTGATTTTATCTGTACTCCTATTCCTATGTTTATTTCAGTTGTACATTATCCATCACTGGTTATAGTATGTCCAAGGTAGTTGTAGTTATGAACTGTCTCCAGGTCTATTCCTTCAATTTTGATATCCACTTGTGGGTTTTGAGAATTTTCTTTGTTTATGATCATAGTTTTAGTCTTTTTGATATTCATATCTAAATCGAAGGATGGAAATAGCAGGACAAAATCACTAACATAGAATTATGGAAAAATACCAGTCAGAATCTCTAAAATAAATATAAAAATACTCTCACGGCATGTTTCAAAGTTAAACTAGCTATAATACTTACTGATATGACTGTGCAGATTTATAATAAACGTAATCTATAAGATATTTACAGTTCCCACTTTATATCGGATCCATATATTATCAAAAGGCATTTGATAGTTTAGACAGAGTGATGCTTTGGAAGTTGCTGAATCATTATGGAATCTACATAGAGTTTATTAATGATAAAAACAATGTATGAAGGAATTAAATGTACTGTTGTGCACGAAGGGCAGCTTACATAAGCATTTGAAATCAGAACAGGAGTAAGGCAGGGATGCCTTCTATCTCCATTTCTCTTTCTACTGGCCATAGATTGGATTATGAAAATAACTCAGAACAACAGAAATGGAATCCAGTGATCACTGACCAAGCAACTTAATGACTTAGACTTTGCTGATAACATAGCTCTCCTATCACATAATCATCAACAGATGCAAGATAAGATGAGTATACTTGATGAGAGATCACAACTTGGACTGAAAATAAATAGAGATAAAAATCACAATAATGAGATCTAATATTAATAAACAAATAACAGTAGGAGAAATACCTCTACTAAACGAACAATCTTACATATATCTGGGCAGTAATATTGACAAAGAGGGAAGGACAGAGAATGATACCAAAATAAGGATAAAAAAACAAATAGGAGCATTCGTTGCACTGGAAAACATATGGAAATCCAAAGAAATTAGGTTAAATACAAAAATAAGAATGTTAAACTCCAATGTTAAGTCGGTCCTATTATATGGCTGTAAAACATAGAGAACAACTAAAATGACAATCACGAAGTTAAAGACCTTCATTAATGGAAATGGCAGGACGAAATCACTAACATAGAACTATGGAAAAGTACCAGCCAAATACCAGTGGATGAAGAGGTACAACGAAACGGTGCGCTGGACAGGACACACTAGGCGGAGAGTATTACGCGACAGGCCCTTTTTTGGAATTCACAGGAGAGACAAAGAGGATGGCCAAAATATTGTTGAAGAAGACAGGTGGATATAAGGTTGAACGTGATAGGGAAGACACGGAATGATCTTAAAAGAATGACAAGAAACAGACCGGCTTGGAACGTGATTGTTGAAGATCTCTGCTCCAATCCGGAGTTGAAAGGAAGAATAAGATAAGATATTCAATTCAATTAATCGAGTTCGTTACTAGATATTCAATTCAATTAATCCAGTTTGTTACTAGATATTCAATTCAATTAATCGAGTTTGTTACTAGATATTCAATTCAATGAATTGAGTTTATTACTAGATATTCAATTCAATTAATGGAGTTTGTTACAAGATATTCAATTCAATTAATCGAGTTTGTTACAAGATATTCAATTCAATTAATCGAGTTTGTTACAAGATATTCAATTCAATTAATCGAGTTTGTTACTAGATATTCAATTCAATTAATCGAGTTTGTTACTAGATATTCAATTCAATTAGTCGAGTTTGTTACTAGCTATTCAATTCAGTTAGTCGAGTTCGTAACTATAGATATCATTCTTGCGAATGTTTAAACGTTACCAGAAACTAAAAGAACTTCAAAGTGTCTAAGAGCTGATTTTTTCACAGAATAAATTAAATGGAATCTTCCACTAGAAACACGGATACTATATGTTATATACACAGTTCTTGATAAACAAAATAGATGCTCTTTAACCGTTCACTGCGCAATAAAGTGTGGTGCTTATCTTAGTTATCACTTGAAGGTACAACGTGCTGTTTTTGTTAACTTCTGTTATTGATGAAGTTATCAGCTTATAGGCAGGCCAGCAAAGCAACAGATGTCACTAGGTCAATTCCTATATTGATTTATACACGACTTCGGATTTTAGTTTTGAAGCGTTGAACATGAATTGCAATTTTTTTTTTTTGGGTCTCTTTTCCTTATGTATTATCTCTCTTTTCGTGCCTCTTAAAATGTATGCATCTATGTATATATGTATGTGTGTATGTATATATATATCATCATCATCAAGTACCGGGCCTACTGGCGTAGGTGATCATGTCTCTCGACAACTTTCGATCTCGACAGTTCTTTATCATTTCTGTTGTTGACCTTCTGCCAAGCCATTCTCTTAAGCTGTCTGGTATCTTCTCTCTTTGCTTCCCTCTATCTCTTCGTCCCTTAATTTTTCCAGTTGTTACAATATATTCCAGTTGTTCTCTTCTCATTACATGGCCAAAAAATGATGATTCTTTCTTCCTAATATTGGAAACCAGCTCTCTTTGTGCTTTGACCTCTTTCAGAACATTTTCATTACTCTTCTTAGCTGCCCATGGTATTCTCAAACAACATCCTTCTGTAAAACCACATTTCTACAGACTCCAGTGGTGTGTGTGTGTGTAGAAGCGGAGGGATGGAAAGAGTAGAGGAGAAAACAAAGAGGAGAGAACAATCTAGAAGTGTGAGGGCAGTTTGGCGAGACGAAAGAATCAGGTCCAGGAGAAAAAAGGAAAAACACATAAAAACGAAGTTACAGTAAAAATAAAGAAGATGGGAAAAATAAAGAGGATGGGGAAAATAAAGAGGATGGGTCAGAATGCACATGCACGCCATGTCCAGAGAGAGACAGACAGACGCGGGGGTGTAAAAAGAGCTCGAAATCCACGTGAAAAAAAACATGAAGGCCATCTCCATAAGTGAGTAGGTGGACAGACAGGCGTGGGAGGTCAAATCTGATTGGCTGAAAAGATCCAAATTTAAGAAGTAATCACAAAAGATTGAGAAGCACTCATACGGAAGCATTGACAGGAGACACTCAAAGAGATGTAGTCAGCAGCACACACGCGCTCGGTAGGAGCCGGGCGACCATGTGGTCGACCCGTAGAGAGGCTAAACATAGCCTAGTAGAGTTAGAGTAGAACGTGAGTTAAACAAACAGTTAAGGACTTATAAGGAACGCACTCATACGGAAGCACTGAGAGCAGGGCACTCATACGGAAGTTGGGAAGAGACTGAGTTGGCAGGGAGTGACGAACTAGAGTCAAAACATCAAGTCAAGATAATGGGCTTTTAGCCAGCCAGGAACACGCGATAGTTAGGAGATGCAGAGACTAGAGGAGAACAGATAGGTGAGCAGATTAGTCAGTAACACTAAGTTAGCAGCGGTGGACAGGATACCGCCAGGACAGATTAGAAGTAGCTTTAGGGGTGGGCCACCAATGCGGGCGGTCCACATATAGTTAGATACAAGTATGAATGCGTGTGAGCACAAAGACGAGTGTTGGGGCCATAGAATGGAGAACGTGAAGAGTGCATTCTAAGTGTGTAAGCTGCAATGTATTATGTGTAACAATTCCGTGGTAGAACTGAGAAAAAGCTAGGAATAGCCCCCGCCATAGAATATATAAGGAAACAACAGATAAAATGGTTTGGTCACGTGACAAGGCAGAAAGAACAAAACACAACACAACGAGCCTACAACAAACGTAGTGAGAACACCAGACCCAAGGGTCGACCACGTAAAAGATGAGTCGATGGAATATTAGAAGCACTAGGAAACATAACAGCAGCAGAGGCGAACAGTAGAGCAAAAGACCGCAAATTATATCTCCCCTCGACGCTGAAAGGCAGATGAGGAAGGAAAGAAGAAGAAGAAGAAGAAGATTCCGTGGTGACAGAATTCAAAGCGTTTGTCTTTGTTACAGCGTTTGTCTATGCTACACAGTTATAATTATGTAGCCTAGCGTCAACCTCGGGGACGAACCATAACAACAAATCAAGTTGTCGCGGAAACACAACGTGAAACAGTCATCTTAACGGCGAACCAGAGGTACGACAGTGACCAGACAAGGTCACGGCCGAGACGAGCGTCCAATTGTCCCAGACACGTGTTGACCTGCGTGTAAACACGAGCAGCAACATTCCAGTAAAGGTCACGCTAACAGGGGAGCGAAGGCAGTTGTTGTCACGAGAGACCAGCTGACATAACAGCCGTGAAAGAGAGTTGAGAAAATGATATGAGATATACACCGCCGCATCTGCCATCCACCCGTGTGCGCGTCGTCACAAAATAAACAAACAATCCAGTCCCCCGGGATACATATATATATATATATATTAGGGGAAGAGGCACATATAAACTTAACCCAGTTTATGCTGCTCGCCATTTTCTCAACAATATGCTAAATCATCATCATCAAGTGCCATCTCTGCAATGAAGGTTGGCTACCATAGAGCGCCATTCAACTCTGTTTCTAGCTTTGATGGTGCAGGTTGTCATAGGCTGATTTGTCCATCTTTTGATGTTACTCGTCCATGATAGTCTTGGTCTGTCTCTGCCTCTTTTACTTTGTATTTTCCCCTCTAAGATTACTTTTAGTAGGCTGTTGTGTCTTTTAACATGGCCCAAAAATCACATTTGTCTTGTTTCAATTGTGTTCAGTAGTTCTCTTTTCATTTTTAGTTGTTTTAAGACTTCATCGTTTGTTTTCTTTTCTTTTCATACAATTCTACCTATTCTTTTATATATCCACATTTCAAAGGCTTCAATTTTCTGTTCTGTTTTCTTGTCTAATGTCCATGTTTTTGTTCCATAAAGGAATGTTGAGAAAATATAACAGCTTCTCTTGTGGCTGAATCTGCCTATATTGGATAGACAGATCTGACCACATAACGAAAAGTTGATCTGTTTGACAACATTTTTTGCTACATATAAATATCTGTTGGATAAAATTTTTGCTTCATATGAATGTCTGTAGACAACATTTTTGCTACATATAAATATCTGCTTGACAACATTTTTGCTACATATAAATGTCTGCTTGACAACATTTTTGCTGCATTAAAAAATATGTTTGGCAACATTTTTGCTACATATTAATGTCTGTTTGACAACATTTTTGCTGCATTTAAATATATGTTTGGCAACATTTTTGCTATATATTAATGTCTGTTTGACAACATTTTTGCTGCATTTAAATATATGTTTGGCAACATTTTTGCTACATATTAATGTCTGTTTGACAACATTTTTGCTGCATTTAAATATATGTTTGGCAACATTTTTGCTATTCCTCAGCTTATTCCTGCAAACCAGCTTTACTGCAACTTATTCCCTGTATACCAGCTTTACTGCAGCTTATTCCCTGTATACCAGCTTTACTGCAGCTTCTTCCCTGCAAACCAGCTTTACTGCAACTTATTCCCTGCAAACCAGCTTTACTGCAACTTATTCCCTGTATACCAGCTTTACTGCAACTTATTCCCTGCAAACCAGCTTTACTGCAACTTATTCCCTGCAAACCAGCTTTACTGCAACTTATTCCCTGTATACCAGCTTTACTGCAACTTATTCCCTGCAAACCAGCTTTACTGCAACTTATTCCCTGCATACCAGCTTTACCCCAACTTGTTCCCTGCATACCAACTTTACCGCAGAACCGCAAATACTTGTTTGTTCCTTATCCACTCCACCCCTATAGCTTCTAAACTACAAAATTATCAAGCAAATTATGTAAAAGAAAAAATGAAATGTTAAAATATTCACTTAATACCACTACAAAAAGGTAATAAATTAAAAAAAAAACATCTTCAAATGCTGATTTATATATTTCAGTAATCAAGTAACATCTGTATAGGCTTATTTTGTATAAGGAAAAATTAAAATAAAAAAAGGTATGTAAGAAGCTTTACGTGACAAGTGGACGACACAGACTAAACAACGTTTCGGCTCAATAGGCCTTCATCAGAACAAACAATAAAAACACACACACACAAATTAATAACGAAACAACCAAAACAAAAACAATCGAAATGTGTTAAAGAAAACAACAACAAAAAGTAAAACTATCCTGTCAAATCCAAATAAAATCGTAACCAAGTGCGGCTGTCGTGAACGTCGAAAATCGTGCGAAAAAGTGCGTAATGTAAACAGAACCAGAGGAGTAAACACAAGGGTCAGTGTGCAAACACAAAGGAAAAGAATCGAATAGTAGACTAACAGGTGTAAAAAGACGCTAAGAGTGAGATGTCTGAGAGTGGGGTACAGTAAAAATAAATGAGGGGTAAGAAGCACAGAAAAAAAATTTTTATAGAGGAGAAAACTGAAGTGTCTCATAAGGGACTAGAGGAGAAGAACTATAAAAAGCATGGCATAGTAAGTAGACCAAATAACCCAAATATGTGTAGTAGAGAAGGCTATGCAAAAGGGAAGGAGCAAGCAAAAGGAAACTATGCGTATGAGTGTGATACATTCATACCTCTCGGGGTCAGCGAACCATACTGGACTATAAGGCGATTTTCCAAAGTATAGCGGCTGCGGTCGCCAGAGTGACAAAGGACAATACCAGTGACACGGATGTCGTCTTTGCCCTTGTGATCAGGGGAGTTGAAGTGGGAAGATACCGGAGTACCAGTATTTTGTTGGACATCACGTAGATGTTCACAAAATCTTTCCGCTAATCTTCTTCCAGACTCACCAATATAGGTCATATGGCATCGTTGGCATATGATGGCATAAATGATGTTGCGGGACACACATGTGAAGCTATGCTTGATCTCGAACCGTCCATTAGGAACAAAACCGAGTCAGCAGGGAGCACATAGGCACAGGTAATACAGTTTCGACCACAAGGGGCCGTACCGAAGTGTTGAGGGTGGAGCAAGGGAGATGGCTCCTAACCAAAATATCTCTCAAATTCCTGTCGCGCTTAAAGGCGATCATCGGGGATCACTAAAAAGTAGACGGGTAGTAGGATCAGAGAGGAGAATGGAACGGTAGCGGTTGAGTATCCTCACAGCAGCTAAGTTGTGGGGATGATATGTGAGGGTGAGTATATTTCTCTCAGAAGGGGGCGGTTGGAAGGGTGAGTGCCTCGGACGGGAGATAAGGAGGACCCGCTGGAGGGCAGACTGGAGGATCGAGTCTGGATAAAGCCGGCGCTGAAGAAACCTAACATGAGGTGAGCCTGTAGGAGGAAATCTTGGTCATCCTGGCAGATGCGACGGAGACGCAATAACTGAGAGAACGGAATAGAATCACGACAAGAAGGTGAATGGATGAAGTGTAGAGAAGATAGCAATGGGCGTCTGTGGGTTTATAGAAAACCGAAGTATGGAGGCCAGAAGTACCCAAAGAAACGATAAGATCTAGGAAGGTGACAGAGGAAGTGGATGTACAGATGTGAACTTGATAGCTTTGTGATAGCCACTAATGTGGTCGATAAACCTGGAGAGGTCATCCTCAGGTAGATCGGTAAGTCCGAAGCAGTCATCATGTACCGAAAGTATATGATGGGAAGGGGACCTTGATATGAATTGAGAAATTGGTACTCAAGGTAGCCATAAACAGGCAAGCATAGCTAGGGCCCATCTTGGTGCCCATGGCTACTCCACTAACCTGATCATAGAAGTCACCATTGAACTCAAAGGTATTGAGGTTGAGTACAAGCTCAGTAAGGCGGAGAAGAGTGGCAGTATCCACAGAGGGGTGTTGTCTCTGTCAAGAAAGAAACGTAGAGCTAAGAGGCCGTCGGAGTGAGGAAATAGAGGTGTAGAGGGAGCAAACATCAAGGGTAAAAAGTCGGTATGAGCGACCATGGGAGAGAGAGATAGAAGAGAAGATATTAAGTGCATGGTTAGTGTCCTTGACATATGAAGGAAGACTGGCAACCATGGGCTGGAAGACACTGTCTAGATAGTCAGATATGTTCAGTCGGGCATGCACACGCAGACACGATGGGCCGTCCTGGATAGTCGATTTTGTGAATTTGGGGAGCATATAGAAAGATGGTTTTCCCAGACCCACTATCGGGATAATAAGGCGAGACGCGCTAGGGGGAAGGAGTTGGTCACGATCAGTTTCTTTGATGGTAGATTGGACCTGTTTATTGTACCTGTTTATTATATACCCCGTCCTGATGACGCTACTGTCCCCCACAATAAACAGGTCCAATCTCCATCAAAGAACTGATCCGTGACCCCTCCTTCCCCCTAGCGCGTCTCGCCTTATTATCCCGAATAGTGGTCTGGAAACCATCTTTCTATATGCTCCCCAAAATTCACAAAATCGACTATCCAGGACGCCCCATCGTGTCTGCGTGTGCATGCCCGACTGACACATATCTGACTATCTAGACAGTGTCTTCCAGCCCATGGTTGCCAGTCTTCCTTCATATGTCAATGACACTAACCATGCACTTAATATCTTCTCTTCTATCTCTCTCTCCCATGGTCGCTCATACCGACTTTTTACCCTTGATGTTTGCTCCCTCTACACCTCTATTCCTCACTCCGACGGCCTCTTAGCTCTACGTTTCTTTCTTGACCAGAGACAACACCCCTCTGTGGATACTGCCACTCTTCTCCGCCTTACTGAGCTTGTACTCAACCTCAATACCTTTGAGTTCAATGGTGACTTCTATGATCAGGTTAGTGGAGTAGCCATGGGCACCAAGATGGGCCCTAGCTATGCTTGCCTGTTTATGGGCTACCTTGAGTACCAATTTCTCAATTCATATCAAGGTCCCCTTCCCATCATATACCTTCGGTACATTGATGACTGCTTCGGACTTACCGATCTACCTGAGGATGACCTCTCCAGGTTTATCGACCACATTAGTGGCTATCACAAAGCTATCAAGTTCACATCTTGTACATCCACTTCCTCTGTCACCTTCCTAGATCTTATCGTTTCTTTGGGTACTTCTGGCCTCCATACTTCGGTTTTCTATAAACCCACAGACGCCCATTGCTATCTTCTCTACACTTCATCCCATTCACCTTCTTGTCGTGATTCTATTTCGTTCTCTCAGTTATTGCGTCTCCGTCGCATCTGCCAGGATGACCAAGATTTCCTCCTACAGGCTCACCTCATGTTAGGTTTCTTCAGCCGCCGGCTTTATCCAGACTCGATCCTCCAGTCTGCCCTCCAGCGGGTCCTCCTTATCTCCCGTCCCGAGGCACTCACCCCTTCCAACCGCCCCCCTTCTGAGAGAACTATACTCACCCTCACATATCATCCCCACAACTTAGCTGCTGTGAGGATACTCAACCGCTACCGTTCCATTCTCCTCTCTGATCCACTACCCGTCTACTTTTTAGTGATCCCCGATGATCGCCTTTAAGCGCGACAGGAATTTGAGAGATATTTTGGTTAGGAGCCATCTCCCTTGCTCCCACCCTCAACACTTCGGTACGGCCCCTTGTGGTCGAAACTGTATTACCTGTGCCTATGTGCTCCCTGCTGACTCGGTTTTGTTCCCTAATGGACGGTTCGAGATCAAGCATAGCTTCACATGTGTGTCCCGCAACATCATTTATGCCATCATATGCCAACGATGCCATATGACCTATATTGGTGAGTCTGGAAGAAGATTAGCGGAAAGATTTTGTGAACATCTACGTGATGTCCAACAAAATACTGGTACTCCGGTATCTTCCCACTTCAACTCCCCTGATCACAAGGGCAAAGACGACATCCGTGTCACTGGTATTGTCCTTTGTCACTCTGGCGACCGCAGCCGCTATACTTTGGAAAATCGCCTTATAGTCCAGTATGGTTCGCTGACCCCGAGAGGTATGAATGTATCACACTCATACGCATAGTTTCCTTTTGCTTGCTCCTTCCTTTTGCATAGCCTTCTCTACTACACATATTTGGGTTATTTGGTCTACTTACTATGCCATGCTTTTTATAGTTCTTCTCCTCTAGTCCCTTATGAGACACTTCAGTTTTCTCCTCTATAAAAATTTTTTTTCTGTGCTTCTTACCCCTCATTTATTTTTACTGTACCCCACTCTCAGACATCTCACTCTTAGCGTCTTTTTACACCTGTTAGTCTACTATTCGATTCTTTCTCCTTTGTGTTTGCACACTGACCCTTGTGTTTACTCCTCTGGTTCTGTTTACATTTACGCACTTTTTCGCACGATTTTCGACGTTCACGACAGCCGCACTTGGTTACGATTTTATTTTGGATTTGACAGGATAGTTTTACTTTTTGTTGTTGTTTTCTTTAACACATTTCGATTGTTTTTGTTTTGGTTGTTTCGTTATTAATTTGTGTGTGTTGTGTTTTTATTGTTTGTTCCTGATGAAGGCCTATTGAGCCGAAAACGTTGTTTAGTCTGTGTCGTCCACTTGTCACGTAAAGCTTCTTACATACCTTTTTTTATTTTTTAATTTTTCCTCATATTCAGCTTTACTGCAGCTTCGCATTTTTATGCCTTAACCCTTATTTTGTATACTTGTCTTCATATGATCATCTGGTTGTGCTGCCAATAACAAACAAGGTTGCCACCATTACAATCATGTTGAAATATCATGTGACTTTAATTATTGCAGCAGCCACTTTTCACATTCAGCCAATTAATCTAGACCAGTGGTTCTCAAAATGGAAGAAACAATTACTACCATACAGGGTTTCCCCAATTAATCTATGCTTACTGCTAGTTATAATTCAGATGAGACAATTGAAATTGTTGGGACATGTGAAGAAACACTATTATACACTACTCAGGGGCCTCGGTAGCCTAGTTGGGAAAACCACCCGACTGGACTACCGACATTCGGACAACCCGTGTTTGATTCCCACTGGGAGCAGTGTGAATTGTACTCATGGTTGGGAAAAAAAAATATATCCACGGTCGACCCAGCCGTTGGCAGAAATGGGTACCAGGGTATTACCCTGGGAAGGTGAGGAATGTCGCTTAGCATCTGAGTTTCGATGCTTGAGGCGACACTATATAGTAATATCCTAACATTTCTGGATAGGCGGCCAAGCACATATGGGTGTAAACTCGCGTGTAACATGGTTCAAGTCTCATACTTTACCTTTACTATACACTACTAAAGGTCATTTGGAGGTGAAAGTTCAAGGTATATGAACCACAGGTAGAGAACCAGAAGAAGTTTTTAAATGAACTGATAACATCAAGATAAGGCCATGTGAACCTATGACAACATACACTATCAAGGTAAGGCCATGTGAACCTATGACAACATACACTATCAAGATAAGGCCATGTGAACCTATGGCAACATGCACTATCAAGATAAGGCCATGTGAACCTATGACAACATGCACTATCAAGGTAAGGCCATGTGAATCTATGACAACATACACTATCAAGATAAGGCCATGTGAACCTATGGCAACATGCACTATCAAGATAAGGCCATGTGAACCTATGGCAACACACACTATCAAGATAAGGCCATGTGAACCTATGGCAACACACACTATCAAGGTAAGGCCATGTGAACCTATGACAACATGCACTATCAAGGTAAGAGGCAGAGTAAAATGACGCTCCATGGTAGCCAATCTTCGATGTGGAGACAGCACCCAATGAATGAATTGCTAATGAAATCCTTAAAAAAAATTAAAGATAAACTTTTAAATAAGTTAACATTACTTCATTAGGATTAATAGAAAGAGATCCACGTGTGTTTGTAATGAAATAATAATAATAGATGGAATTGTATGTAAGTAGAGTTATATCTGATTACTAAGTGCAAAGAAATTATATAAATATCATTTTAACAGCAGACAATCAGAAGTCCCTCTCAAGCAAGCATTTCAGCTTAATCATCATCATCATCATGTGCCATACCGGTTGGCGTAGGTGATCATGTCCCTCCACAATCTTCTATCCACAGTGCATCGTATCAGTTCTGTTGTTGACTGTTTTCCATGCCATGACACCAAGCTATCCAGTATTTTCTCTCTTTGTCGTCCGCGATCTCTCTTTCCTTTTATTTTGCCAGCTGTAACCAAGTATTTCAACTTTCCTCTTCTCATGATGTGCACGAAAAATGTTGATTGGTTCTTTCTGATGTTTTTTAAGAGCTCCCTTTTTGTGTTCCCTTTCAGCTTAATAGCATGTTTATACTCTAAAGGTCCTGTATTAGTCTTCTATAAAAAGTAAAGTAAAGAGTCTTGTCACGTCAAGTGGTATAAGGGAATATAGTGTTAGTTACTATGATTTTTAGGGATATGTGGTCAGTATTACACCCGTGCCACTTTATTTTCTCAGAAAAAAATCAGGTACCCATTTAAGGGTGGTTGAACCCAGAAGCCGTTGATCAGGATCGAACCCGATCTCTTGTCCTTTGTAGTCCAGTTCACTAACCACTGAGTTATAGTGGCTCCCTTAGTCTTCTATATTACTATAATATCTTAATGACAGAAATTCTACTTTCCATCTCTGACAAAGTCTGGTTTTAAGTATTTAACTTAGCAAAGAACCTGCATTCTATGTTGCCACAGATCCCAGTTCTAGGTGAAAATCATCATCTCATCAAGGGAGCTGATGCCCACTATTGTTGCCTCTTGCTTCAGTGTTCTTTTTAGTATTTCTCTTAGCCTCTTAGCTGTTTCCCTTTTCTTGGACAGCAAATCTTGAACACCAATGACATTATTCTTAGAGTGGTCTGTCCTTAATTTTACTAGTCCTTTGTGTAATGTTGCCAAATGTAATATTTTGTTGCCTTGCTAAATAACACTTTATTATGCATTTACATATTAGATCAGCAGACATGGCCTAACACATTTGCCACCATGCTGCAATATAATTTAATAGATATTCTGTAATAAAGCAGAGTTTTATTTATTAACATTTTGCATATAAATATGGCCTTTGGCATCTTCACACACGGTTGGCAGCAAGTAATCATGATAAGTTTGTAGTATGGTAAAAATATTAGAGTCTTATGCTGGATGGTGGTTTGCTGAACAGCTTCTCTTGTGGCTGAATCTGCCAATATTGGATAGACAGATCCACCTGCAGAAGAACAAGATCTATTCGTTATGCCTGACCTCATCAACTTTCTCCTGCGTCTTTTATCTTCTGAATTTGATATCAGCATCTCAAAAGATGCTGTTCCATTTTTTATTTTTGTTCTCCATATGCTAGGATCTGCAGTTCATACTTTCCCAGTTTCTTTCACTGATAGAGAATTCTTTCAAGGAGATTCTGCAAAAAATAACATCTTTATATCTCAGCACTGGTCTGTCTTTTGGTCTCTTTCCATCCTTAAGTTCGCCATACAATATTTGTTTGGGAATACAAATGTTTGCCATTCTTCTTACATGTCCCAGCCACCTTAGTCTATGACTCCTAAGTGTTGCCATGATGGATGGGAGTTTGACTCATTGTAAGACATTAGAGTTTGTTACTTTGTTCTGCCATTTGATGTTCATAATCTTTTGAAGACAACGTACATAAAAGCTGTTTAATCTTTTTCTCCTGCCTGAATAGATAGTCCAAGTTTCTGATCCATATAGAAGTGTACAAAACACACAAATTTGGTAAATTTGAATTTGAGTCCTGAGTGCTAATTTGGTTTTGGCCCATTTTGCCTGTAGTACATCTGTATAAATTTGCTCCTCTGCCTTGAAGTGGTTGAGAATCCCTTAGATATATGTTGGTGGCAGCAATGCTACCAGAGGGATTATCCAAACCGGAGAGATGAAATGACTAGGATCTAACTAAGAAAGATACAAACACATGACAACAAGATGCACCAAGCCACATGACTAAAGCAACAGTGTCGCATAATTCTCATTATGGAGGTGTCAATACTTGTAAGTGATGTCTATTAATGTGTTTATGAAGGAGTAACACCAGGCAGCACAATAAGGAATGGCCAGGTAATGATCAGATTATGGTTGTTTTCATTGACGAGGGATGTTTCTTGGTGATTCATTAGTCCAGTCATGACTTCTGCCCTCAATTACAAATCTTACAATGTCAAGGGGAAATGGAGTGTTTTTTCTTTGACAGAGCTTTTATGTTTATTTCAAACACAATTATTGTAATACATCACGTATGTGATGTTTGATATCTACTAACTTAAACTTTTGCAGTGTTTTCTATCCTACTCTGTTGTAACATCCCAGTGCTAATGGTGATACCTTCTGTTGGTAACTGTGTTCTAATTCTGTTCATCTATTACTAAAAACATGAACATTTATTTCACAAGATTGGTCTTTAAACAGAATTCTAAAGGAAAGGAATTATGAAGCAATGAAAGGGATAACATGGTTATATTTATGTAAATAAGGGGACAGAGGCCAGAAAAGCTTGAGAACCACTAGTCTACATTATTCTGGCATTATATTCAGATAAAAAGACAATATAATAAATTTCTTGACAAATGCAGCACAATTTAAACATCACAATTTAAAAATGCATTCCATGCATAAAAATATGATAAAGATTGAAAAAAAAAAACCATAGCCATTTAAAAATATTTTTTTAAATTTCTTAATTTTAAATTGACAGATTTTCTGAACCTCACAGAATGTTTTATCATTAACAACAACATGGACTGCTTTGTTCATTTCAAATTAAGAAAAAAAATGTTTCAGTTTTGGCTTGACTCATGACACACAGACATGGTTACAATCAAGTATTTTAAAGTTATGGTTATTTGAAGGCCCTGGTATCACAGCAAATGAATGAAAATCCATAATTGTTCAACCGCCCGTGCCAGTGGAATCATCCAAAATAACATCTCACTGAATATCCAAACAAAGAAAGACAGCTACAGTCCCCATCATAGTAAATACAGTATACATCAAAATATGTGCAAAGTGGCATATAGGGTGTTAGTGACCATAAATTTTACAGATCTTCAGCACATGATTTTTGGGATAATGTGGTCGGTGTTACACCCGTGCCGCTTTACTTTCCCAGAAAAAATCTGGTACCCATTTAAGGCTGGGTGAACCCGGAAGTCGTTGGTTGGGATCGAACCCTACCCCTTGTCCTTTGTAGTCCAGTTCACTAACCACTGAGCTATCGCGGCTCCCTTTTTATAATGTACCTTACAAATAATATCTATATGGAACCAGAATACAAGACACAGAGCTTTTACTCCATTTCTGACTAGCTCCAAATAATCAGTAATGCCAACCCTGTAAAAAGGTACTTAAAAGAAGCAAAAATCATATAAATAAAGAAGAAACATTTGTGTTTCAATTTGCACTCAAAAGAATAGAAACCAAAATGAAACCTTTGATAAATAATAAAATTACTGGCAACCTGTACTAGAGTACTGCACATTAACACAATGCCTTGCCATTAGATAAATGTATTATTTTGGTATTTTCAAGTGCATCAAATTCTGAAAGTTGTCATAGGTCTGATTCTTGTGCTCTCACAGTTACTTACCAACTATGGTTTGCTTGTTTTTGTCTTTCTAAATTAAAACATGACAATTTTGGTCATTGTTTCCTGGTGTTCTCTGAGAACATGGTGAAACTAACCACATTCATCATCATGTGCCTTACTGGTTGGCGCAGGCGATCACATCCTGCCACAATTTCTACCCACAGAACATCGTATCAATTTTGTTGTTGACTATTTTCCATGCCATGGCACCAAGCTATCTAGCATCTTCATATTTTTTCATTTATTCTCAGCAATATCAGATGGTAGTTTACAATTCCTTTCCTTCTTGGCAGTGACTGTACTACTTTGAGATAGCCATTGTCTCTACCATTGAGATCCTCTGCCTGTCATCACAGAGTAGAGACTATAATCAACAGTACTTGTTGACCACTCCCACACCATCCACCACCTGCTCCCATAGTTTCACGCAACCCTTATCATCATCAACAAGTACCGGGCCTGCTGGCGTAGGTGATCATGTCTCTCCACAATTTTTTATCTCAACAGTTGTGTATCCTTTCTGTTGTTGACCTTCTGTCAAGCCATTCTCTTTAGCTGTCTGGTATTTTTTCTCTTTGCTTTCCTCTATCTCTTCGTCCCTCAATTTTCCCAGTTGTTACAATATATTCCAGTTGTTCTCGTCTCATTACATGGCCAAAAAATGATGATTGTTTCTTCCTAATATTGTAAATTAGCTCTCTTTGTGCTTTGGCCTCTTTCAGAACCTCTTCATTACTCTTCTTAGCTGTCCATAGTATTCTCAACATTCTTCTGTAAAACAACATTTCTACAGACTCCAGTGATTTTCTTGTCTGTTGTCCTGTTGTCCATGATTCACTTCCATATGTTAAGACTGACTTTACATAACATTTAAGCACTCTTTTTCTTGTTTCTACTGTTAAAAATGGATTGCATAGTATCATCCACATTTTTTGAAAAGCTGCTTTTGCCTGAGCCATTCTGCATCTCACCTCTTTTGTACATCTTCAGTCTGAGGTTAACAAAGTTCCCAAATATTTAAATTCATTTACCTGCTTTAATATTGTTCCACTTGTCTTTATTTTGCAACTCTTATAGTGGGACTAAATGGGTACTCCACCTTGCACAAGAGTGTCCTGTCAATTAGCGGAGGAAAGGCGATGTCTTACTCCTATGGTAAGGAATACCCCTACCCTGCTAACCACATTACCCACCATAAATGGTCAATATTTGGTGGGAATTTGTCTATCCTTACTTTAGAAAACATTTCAAGCCACAAGTGGATCCAGGTGGTCTAGAGGTAAGACATCAGCTTCTGATCAAGAAAGTACTGGGTACAAATCCTGCAACTGGTGGTTGAAATTTCAACTTTGAATCTATGCTTTCATTGTGGCTTTATCCCCCAATCTAGGTAGTGAGATTCAATGTCTAGCCCTTTCTGATAACAGCAAAAAAAACATTAGATTTTGTGTGCACTGAGCACTTTAAAGAATTCTTGACAGGTGGAAATTGAAAAGATGCCAAAAATGGCCGCTGTCTGAGAGTGACATCTTAGCATACAGCTGCAGATGTGAAAATGTGATATTCATGCAAAATTCAGTCCCTTAGGACATCATTAGAGGTATAATGCTGGCATATGCAAACAAATGAAATAAAACATTTTAAGTCACCTAAAGTCTTTTGAGATCTGTACCAAATAAGATGGATTGACCTTGTGTTCAAATCATCATCGCTAGCTAAAACAAAATTGTGGGAACTTTAAACAAAATCTGAAAGAAAAGACAAGTAAAGAAAGAAGTGGGAAGAATCAAATAAGTGATAGATTTTGGTTTCATCTATATAAGACAAATGTAAAAAACAGACAGATAGAGATTGGTTGTTGCTGGCATGGCATCTATACGTCACAACAACTCCCAATGAGACAAGAGAGAGAGAGAAAGAGAGAGAAAGTGGGAGAATGTATAATCTGAAGATATAAAACAAAACAAAATACACTGCTTATAATAAATGCATCAATAAAGATTGGTCACTGATTAGTTTTCTATTCCATGTAAAATTAACAGAAATACCAATCAGATCTAGTTATGATCTCCCTCCATATATACAACTGGGATGATAGATTCCCAACATACAATTTTAATACTGCTCTGAATAATAAAATTGTGGCCAACAGACCCCAGCCCCAGATGAGATTACCTCACACAACATCCATCAATTCGACATTACATAGTTGTCACATATTTTCTAACACTTACCCACAAAATTTATTACAGGTTAGCATTAATGATAAAGAACTTAAGATAAAGAATGAGTATTTAATCACACTGAAAATATATATTGAATATCACAACAGATAAACTGCATTCATAATTTAAAAAAAAAATATTTCTGACATTTATCCAGTTTTTGTTTTTTTTAAAGGGGAGTTTCTGTTGAGACTGAAGAATAAAGACTGTCACCACCTGTCCTGTGACTACTAATCCCTGCTGAAGACCTTTTGAGCTAACTGTTTTTAAGCCAAGCCTTTTCATTGACCAGCTGAAAAAGCCTTCTTTCCTTCTTTGCCATTTGCTGCATTTATGTTCGCTTAAGGTGTGCATGATTATATTTGTTTTAATGCTGTTCCCACAAAAACAGGAAAAATAATGTATATGGACACACCATGTGCTTGCATTATATTCTGTAACCATAAGAACTATTTTGCAATGGAAACAGAAATGATCACAGACAACATAGTGGATGTGTAGTAGTGTGCTCGCTACCTGCTCAGAAGGGTCCAGGTTTAATTTCAAGAAGTGGGATATTTTTTTTCTAGACCAACAAGGTTCCAGGGTTCACCCAGCCTCTAAAAATGGATACCAGAGATTTTTCTGGGAAGTAAAGGTGGCCTGGTGTGATAACAACCAAACCACCCAAAAAATGTGCCGTGGTTTATGGAAAAATATGGTTACTAAAACCATATTCTCAATAAGCCTGGCAGGATGTGAAGGGTACCTTTTGGGGAATCATACAAACAAAATAAAAGTCAAGAATGTAGAATTGGAGAGTGTAAACTAGACTTGAGGCACTTGGGTGGAGGTGAGATTTTGTTGTTGCCCTACAAGACCTCTTAATGTGTATAAATTACGAACTTCTGTGATACATGACTAGGGTATTGCGAGAAAAAGAAAGATATTTTGTTTTCCAACTAACAAGACTTTCATTTAACAATTTTTATGATTTCAATTGTAATATAAGTAAAGTCATTGGTTTCATCACAGTAAAGTAAGTGAACACAGCTTCAATCCCAGCCTAACACTCTATAGTTGACTCTAATTTAAAAAAGTAACGGACCCTGGTTCATTGAGTTCACAAAGGAAATAACAATAATGAAGAGAATTGATCACATCATCTTCAGATGTGTGGCCTATTACAGTAAAATGTGATACTTCATTCCCCCCTATGCTATTACATGTTACAGGTCCTTATAATTGATCTGTAATATAAAATAATAGGTTTTAATAGAAAACATAATTTTATAGTTTGAATGTGATGGCTTTAAGTATTAAAAAAAACTATAAAGATTTATACTGTTCAAATTGATAGACAAAATAATCATACATGGGGTGAGTGGTTGATTAATATGAGATAAATAATATATTTATATATTTTATAAAGAATAATATATGCAAAGAAGTATTTCATCTTCTTCTTTTTTTCCTTCTTTATTTGGCCTTTCAGCGAAGAGGGGAGGTATAATTTGTGGTCTTTTGTTGTTCTCTTGGCTTTTGCTGCTGCTATATTTTCAAGATGCAACATAGCTTGTCAAATCATCGGACAGTTATCACCACTATTGTCCAACAAGGAAATAACTCTGGAGGCAAAACGAGCACTATACAATACAATCTTCATCCCAACGTTGTGCTACCAATGCCAGACCTTGACCCTAGATGCAAGAACAATAAGAAAAAATAACCTCTACAGAGATGAAATGTGTTAGACGAATAACAGGAAACAGTCTGAGAGATAAGATCAGAAATGAAGAACTGAGGAAAAAGCTAGGAATAGCCCCCGCCATATAATATATAAGGAAACAACAGATAAAATGGCTCGGCCACGTGACAAGGCAGAAAGAACAAATCACAACACAACGAGCCTTCAACAAACATTGTGAGAACAACAGACTCAAGGGTCGACCACGAAAAAGATGGATCGATGGAATATTAGAAGCACTAGGAAACATAACAGCAGCAGAGGCGAACAGAAGAGCAAAAGACCGCAAATTATATCTCCCCTTGACGCTGAAAGGCAGATGAGGAAGGAAAGAAGAAGAAGAAGATATTTCCAAGTGTTTCTAATATTTCATTAATCCATCTTTTCCATGGTCAACCTTTGAGTCAGGTGTCCTCACAATGTTTATTATAGGCTCATTGTGTTGTGTTTTGGTTTTTCTCTCTTATCATGTGGCCAAACCATTTTATCTGATATTTCTTTATGTATTCTATGGCTGGAAATATTCCTAGCTTTTCTCTCAATTCTTCATTTCTGATCTTATCTCTCAGGCTGTTTCCTGTCATGCATCTAACACATTTCATCTCAGTAGTGGTTCTGAGTCTAGAATCTAGGTCTGGCATTGGTAGCACAACATTGAGATGAAGATTATATTTTATAAAATATCATAACGATCATCATCAGGTATACTGCTCAATGGAGGACAGCACTCTTTATTGCCAATGAGAATGTTCCATGCTGTCTAGCTGTATTGCATGTCTCAGTTCTTACAGAAAAAACCCTAAATCAAACAGCAGATAGAAAATTAGACAGGCTGTACTACTCTGTCGTAGTTATTGTTTAACATGTTTTTTTAGAGTGCTTAACCCAGACCTTCCAGCTCTTTTAAAGGTGGACCTGTACATCAGACCAAAGAAGAGATCTAACAAATGAAAAAAAAAAACCTACAAGCAAATGTCTCTTACTTCCTATTTATGAGGTACAATTTGTTCAGCCTCATACTGTCTTGTAGATTGTATTAGTCTGCAATTGTCATAAAGAAATTGTAGTAAAAACATTTTATTGGTTATGCATGGCTGGTTGATCTCGGTTATTATAATCTGTTTCATTTATAGGTTTGGTGCAATTTGATTAGCTAGAAAAGTACATGCATAAACAAAGCTAATTTTTAAATTGTGCACAAATTTGATTTTCACAAAATGTTGTGTATTTTTGTTTTAATTTATTTTTAATATAGAAAGTTACATGAATGGTCTGTTTTCCCTTAAAAACTGCCTTGTAAGCTTCACAGGAGCATCTTAAAGAAAATCCCTTACAAGTTAAGGGGAAACCCCCTACAAGATAAATGCACTTTAAACTCTTGCTTCAAATGAAGCTTTGCAGGCGGTAGCATTCACTGAGGTTGTGGACTCGTTTCAGAAACACTTAGTAATATAAAAACATAAGTTAATCTCATATATGTTGAGGCTGAAGAGCAAATTTTCCAAACTACAATCCTTGAGCATCTGAGAAATTTTTATTAAGCATAATCATGAATGACTAATGTTAATAATGGATGATTAATGTTATCAATGAATGACTAGTGTTAATGATAGATGATTAATGTTAATAATGAATGACTAATGTTAATAATGGATGATTGATAATGTTAACTATGGATGAATAATTTTAGCAGTGATGACTAATTTTAATAATTAATAACATTAATGATGAATGATAACTAATATTGATTTTGAATACTGCCGTTGATGAATAAATGTTAACTATGAAAGAATAATGTTAGTTGTGAATTACTAATGTTAACAATAATGATTAATGTTAATTATTATTAATAATTCCATTTGTAAATACATTAAAAAAGATTAATTTTGGTCAATACCATCACCATATTTAATGTAAAATGACGTACATTTATTTTTAGTTTTTCACATTATGAGTATCAATAAACGTCATAGGACAATACATAACATTAAAGTTGAGCTATGTTTACTGAAATACATATAAATATTTAAAATATACACTGACCAAGTTAAGTGGATATATTTATTTCTATGAACCTGAGATCTGAAAGTATTGGCATGTTAAAATTCCCTGCCCCAAGATAAAAATGAATTAGTCTCAGGCATGTATATCAGATGTAATTATGAATAATACAAATTGCACTAGGAGAGGAAAAAAAGGGAGGGAGGGAAAAAGAATCCATCTGAATGATAACATATTGGAGAGAGTTGTACTTAAATGGCAGTATTAATAAAATGGCAATTTTGTGTTTTTCAGTACCTGTTTTCATTATTTAAAGATGGGAAATAGTTGCTCTATAAAGCTAAAAAAGTAATATCATAACATGCTATTGATCTTGTTTGTGCTCAGAGGCCAATGCCATAGATTTAGCCAATGATTATTTTATTTATGATGCATAGATCCCAAAAAGAGGTTATGATTCCAGCTGTTACCAAACTTTGTAAAAAAATAAATAAATAAAAATAAATTTAGAAAAACAGAGTTCAGAGAGCCTGGACGTAGTATGGGGATGAAGGTACCTATCAACACTGAAGTTGAATGTGGCTAGCAAATCATAACTGACTGCTTGCACCAGGATCGGTGAACCACACCTATTAAGATTCTATTCCACCTCTTCATGATGCCTTTAGTTCAATGGTTCCCAACCGATGTGTTGCAACCCCAAATGGGATCATGAAGGGTTTTCTGTGGGGTCGCCAGGCAGAAGTAAGCTATGAAAATTTTAAAAAAGAGAAAACCAAAAATCATGTAATCGCATCCTACACAGAGATTTAATATGCTTGTTAATAAATTGCAATTTCAATTATCATATTAACCCTAGATTACAATATCTATTTGTGTGTAAAAATTACTACCACTTAATTGTAACACTGAGAGCTCTAAACATAATGTTTTCTTTCAACTTTTTTGACACACATTTGTGTGTTTACACAAGGGAAACACATGGGAAACTTGAATTTCCGGTCTAGGTTGATTTATGACCTGAATTTGACTGCAGGGGTTGGACATGTTAAAATGTCTATCGGTACAGACAACATAAATCCGTCAGTATGTTTAGTTATCTCATAGCATTATTCACTGCATTTCCCGAGTAACAAAGGGTTGTACATGTCTCAGCTGATGAAAAAAAATTTCCCTGATCAAAGCAAAGCTTAAAAAAAGTGTAAAATCTACCAATTTCTTGAAAATTAGTGATACTGCACAATTTGCCATAAAAACAGGCCTAAAGACTTTGATAATCTGAAAAGGAATACAATAAAACCAAAAATAAGTATGATGATCTAGAGACCAGTTGCAAAAATAAGGTGAAACCACCCAGTCCAGGATATGGTAAGCTATTACATCAACATGTTATTGTCAGTGTACGGCTTATCTTGTACAGGGAAACTATAAGTAGCAGAAATGAAAAGTGACCACCACATTATAAATGGCAAAAGATCTTAAGGGAGTTGGTGGATGAAAAAATACTGACCAGCGAAGAATGTTAATTGTGTTTCTTCTTCTCAATTCTTAGCCCCTTTACATTGGAATCTAAAACAGCTTGGTCATGAGAAGCCATTGCCAAATGAAGGATCGTCTGAAAACATACGCCTAATAGCAGTTCATTATCAACACTCGTATTGTGAAGTTCGAGATTTATAAATCTATAAAATTGTAGAATGTTAATTGTGTTTCTTCTTCTTAATTCTTAGCCCCTTTACATTGGAATCTAAAACAGCATGGTCATGAGAAGCCATTGCCAAATGAAGGATCGTCTGAAAACATACGCCTAATAGCAGTTCATTATCAACACTCGTATTGTGAAGTTCGAGATTTATAAATCTGTTAAGCAATGTGCCACCTCTCAGTGATGAAGAGAAAGTACACCTCATGTTTGAATGTGAGGTCTATACAAGTAGTGTAAAGCATTCATTTATAAAGTTTGTATTTTAAACATTACATTCTTAGGAAGAGTCTTTCATAATTATTCCCCATAAAAGGGTTAAATCAACATTTTGCACGTGCGTTAAGGCATATCTTCCACCTTTTCTTTCATCAGACCAAAAAAAAGTCTTCTTCTTCTTCTTATCACATAACCATAGGGGTCTTTGGGGTACCAATGACAGACCTAGTCATTTTTCACTATTTCTATTTATTTTCAGTCATTCTTTGGGATTCTTCAAAGTCAAGGCCAGTCCATGTTTGATCTTCCCATCTGTTTCTCTGCCTACCTCCTCTTCTCACTCCTTTCACAGTTCCATGCAGGATGGTATTTGCTAGGGTAGACGATCGAGACATGATCACACCACTTCATTTTATGCTTCTTCATCTTAATCAAAAGATCATCATGTACTCTGATTACTTGTATCTTTTGTTTTTTTTGTTGTTGAAATTTTACATTTGTGATACAATCTAAGAGTAGCACAAAATCTTATAACATTTCACCTCCATAGCTTGTATTTTCTTTTTAAAAAATAAAGTCTTACAAAAGGGGAAAAAGACCTTACATGTGAACCTCCCTACCTAAGTCTCAAAATTAATGTAGCAAGAGATATAGAAACAAAGTTGAATGCATTCGAAAATAAATGTCTAAGGAAAATACTTGGTATAGCGTGGAACGAATTCGAAACAAACGAAGAAATTAGAGAAATCGCCAATCAACCACTAATATCTTCAGTAATAAAGAAAAGATGATGGTCATATGTTGGACATGTGATGAGAAGAGATAATAACCGAATAGCAAAGCAAGCCCTCATGTGGGAAACAACATGTAAGAGAAAAAGAGGAAGACCCAGAGAGACACTGAGAAGAACATTGATGAGATAGGCAAGAGCAGCATGAATCGGCTCCCTCAATGAGATAGGGCTGCTTGTACAGAACAGAGACAAATGGCGAGATTTGATAAAATATCTTTAAAAGAATTTAAAACTACTAGAACAAACATTCAGATAAGAGAAGGAGTATCTTGGTCTATGCCCTGTGGGCCGGCTACGGCTAAAAAAGGTCAATAGATAGATAGATGCATTTTTTCTTCAGCCTCAGAATTTGTAGTCCATTTCAAATTGCAGGTTTGGTACAATTTTATTAGCTTGGACATGTACAAGCAGAGACACTATTTTCTCATGTTTTATGTGGATTTATTTTAATAAAAAAAAAAAGATGCAGAAAGTCACACAAGTGGTCTATTTTTCCCTTACAGATTGTCTTGTAAGGCTTACAAGTCCATTATTCACAAAAACTCTTACAAATTATGGTCACCTTTACAAGGTAGAAGGTATGGTTAAAGTTTACACACTCAAATTCAGCTGACTATTTGTTTGACATGATGAAAATGCCAGCACCATCTCAACTCCTTTTATATCTCCTTTAACAGCAGTGCACTATTCAAGATTTGGTGCACTATTTTTGTATTCTAACCCATGCACTATCTTTTATTCTAACCCATGCACTATTTTTGCATTATAACTCACACACTATTTTTTATTCTAACTCACACATTATTTTAGTATTCGAACCCACACACTATTTTTGCATTCTAACCCACACACTATTTTTTATTCTAACCCACACATTATTTTAGTTTTCGAACCCACACACTATTTTTGTATTCTAACCCACACATTATTTTAGTATTCGAACCCACACACTATTTTTTATTCTAACTCACACATTATTTTAGTATTCGAACCCACACGCTATTTTTGTATTCTAACCCACGCATTATTTTTGCATTATAACCCACGCACTATTTTTGTATTCTAACCCACACACTATTTTTAATTTCAACCCATAACAAAAACAGTTTACTCCGGTTCCAGGTTTGAGCAATTCTGGGTCTGCTAGAAAGCTCCAGATCTATTACTTGAAAATATGTCAGTTCTTGAGAAAAGACTGTCTAATTAGTAGTCACAGATTGGAAGACTTTTGGAGGCTGAACAAACAAGGCAGCAGTGAAGGAAATATATGTTCTCCTTCCTTAGACAGGTGAAGGGAAAGGGGTTGAAAACCAGGAAATTGGTAAATAAACAAGTAAAATTAAAGATCTCAAATTATTTTAAATGCAAGCAAAGAATTTAAACTAGTTATAACAAACGATAAAAATATAGACCACTTTATTATGCATACCAAAGAAGAATTTAATACTAGAGCATGAAAGAAATGTTTACATATACAATACTTGTTTGACTCTGGAATGTTCGTACCCTTAACGAACAGGGAAAAGCGGCACAAGTGGCAGCAGAGATGACCAACTACAAGATAGATATTCTGGGAATGTGTGAAACAAGATGGCTGGGAGCGGAGAGAATAAAATTGAATACAGGGGAGATGATTTTATCATCAGGACACCAGGAACCAGGAGCACAACATAGCGAAGGGGTAGCTATAATGCTATCAAAGAATGCACAGAAGACACTAATAGAATGGGAGGCAGTGGGACCAAGACTGGTGAGAGCAACATTTAGAACAACCAAAAACAAAATAAAATTACACATTATACAATGCTATGCACCAACCAACGATAAAGATGACTCAGTTAAAGATGATTTTTATAAACAGCTACAATGCCAGATGGATGCAAGACGAGCCAAGGATATTATAATCTTGATGGGAGACCTAAATGCTAAGGTAGGATCAGACAACAGAGGCTTCGAAGAGATTATGGAAAACATGGACTTGGAGATATAAACGAGAATGGAGAGATATTTGTGAATTTCTGCGCCCTTAATCAAATGAGCCTAGGAGGAACAATATTCCAACATAAAAGAATACACAAAGCTACATGGATGTCACCAGATCATAGAACGGAAAACCAAATTGATCACATATGTATTAATAATAAGTTTAAGTCATCCTTACAGGATGTAAAAGTATATAGAGGGGCAGATATAGCTTCTGATCATCATCTTCTGTTAGCCAAACTTAAAATTAAATTAAAAAGGTATACTACAACGAATAAGGGCAGAAAGTATTTCAATGTAGGGTTTCTTAAAGAACAAGGAATTAAAGATAAATTCACAGTCACAATATCAAACAAATACCAAGTCCTCCAACAACTAGAAAATACAATAAATATAGAAGATCATTGGAAACAGGTAAAAAATATATGGAAAGAGACATGCGAAGAAACACTGGGGAAAAGAGAACGCCAGAATAAGGCATGGATGACAGCAGAGACCCTGGATAAAATTAAAGAAAGAAAGAACAAGAAAGCAGACATAAATAAAAGCAAAACAAGAAGTAATAAAGCCAAGACACAGGAAGCTTACACAGAGGTGAACAAAGAAGTGAGAAGATGCATTAAAAGGGATAAGAGGAAATATATAGATGAATTAGCTAAAGAGGCAGAAGAAGCAGCAAATAAAGGGAATATGAAAGAACTGTACAACAGCACAAAGAAATTAGGTGGAAAATACAAACAGATCAACACCTTTATCAAAGATAAGAAAGGAAATCTGCTTAGTAATATAAGGGAACAAATGGAGAGATGGAAGGAGCACTTTGAAGAACTTTTGAACAGACCCGGCTCAAATAATCCTCCAGATATACTACCAGCAGAAGAAGAATTACACGTTAACTGCGGAAAACCAAGCAAAGAAGAAATAATGAAAGCCATCAAACTATTAAAAGATGGTAAAGCCACAGGACCAGATGAAATTCCTTCGGAAGCCATCAAAGCAGATATTATCACCTCTACCAAGATGTTACATAATCTATTGGATAAAATTTGGGAGAGGGAAGAAATACCTAAAGACTGGAGAGAAGGTTATATGATCAAACTACCAAAGAAAGGAAGTTTACAGGAGTGCACAAATTATAGGGGAATTATGCTACTATCAGTGCCAGGAAAAATATTAGGCAGAATCATTCTGGAGAGACTAAAAGAGGCTATAGAGAAACACTTGAGAGATGAACAAGCAGGTTTTAGGAAGAACAGATCATGTGCTGATCAAATAACTACTCTACGTATAATAGTTGAACAAAGTTTAGAACTAAAATCCCCACTTTATATTGGATTCATAGATTACGAAAAGGCATTTGATAGTTTAGACAGAAGAATGCTTTGGAAGTTGCTGAGTCATTATGGAATCCCCATAAAGTTTATTAACCTGATAAAAACAATGTATGAAGGAACAAAATGTAGTGTGGTGCATGAAGGACAGCTTACAGAAGCATTTGAAATAAGAACAGGAGTAAGGCAAGGATGCCTTCTGTCTCCATTTCTCTTTCTACTGGCCATAGATTGGATTATGAAAATAACTCAAAACAACAGAAATGGGATCCAGTGGTCACTGACCAAACAACTTGATGATTTAGACTTTGCTGATGACATAGCTCTCCTATCACACAGCCACCAACAGATGCAAGATAAAATGAGTATATTAGATGAGAGATCACAACAGCTAGGACTAAAGATTAATAGAGATAAGACCAACATTATGAGAATTAATGCAGTTGGCAATAACCAAATAAAACTAGGAGAAATACCTCTACTAGACGTACAATCTTATATATATCTGGGCAGTAATATAGATAAAGAGGGAGGAACAGAAAACGATACCAAAATAAGGATATCAAAAGCAAGAGGAGCTTTCATTGCACTGGGAAACATATGGAAATCCAAAGAAATTAGGCTAAATACAAAAATACAAATTTTCAACTCCAATGTTAAGTCGGTTCTATTATATGGCTGTGAAACATGGAGAATAACAAAATTGACAATCACGAAGGTACAGACTTTCATTAATGGATGCTTGCGCAGAATAAAGGGATGGAAATGGCAGGACAAAGTCACTAACG
Source organism: Megaustenia siamemsis (assembly GCA_032433765.1). Taxonomy (NCBI): domain Eukaryota; kingdom Metazoa; phylum Mollusca; class Gastropoda; order Stylommatophora; family Ariophantidae; genus Megaustenia; species Megaustenia siamemsis. The sequence goes on along the minus strand of JAVIAB010000139.1, from coordinate 75,998,430 downwards.
TGGAATTATGGAAATGTACTGGTCAAATACCAGTGGATAAAGAAATACAGCGAAGACGATGGCGATGGATAGGACACACACTACGGAAACCAACTGAGAGTATTACACAACAGGCCCTTTTTTGGAATCCCCAGGGGAAAAGACAAAGAGGAAGACCAAGGAATTCTTGGAGAAGACAGATTGAAGCAGAGATGAAGATGATGGGGAAGACATGGAATGATCTTAAAAGAATTGCAAAAAACAGAACGACTTGGAAAGTGTTTGTTGAAGACCTATGCTCCACTGGGAGCTAAAAAGGTAGAAGAAGAACATTTTTGCTATATATTAATGTCTGTTTGACAACATTTTTGCTGCATTTAAATATATGTTTGGCAACATTTTTGCTACATATTAATGTCTGTTTGACAACATTTTTGCTGCATTTAAATATATGTTTGGCAACATTTTTGCTATTCCTCAGCTTATTCCCTGCAAACCAGCTTTACTGCAACTTATTCCCTGTATACCAGCTTTACTGCAGCTTATTCCCTGTATACCAGCTTTACTGCAGCTTCTTCCCTGCAAACCAGCTTTACTGCAACTTATTCCCTGCAAACCAGCTTTACTGCAACTTATTCCCTGTATACCAGCTTTACTGCAACTTATTCCCTGCAAACCAGCTTTACTGCAACTTATTCCCTGCAAACCAGCTTTACTGCAACTTATTCCCTGTATACCAGCTTTACTGCAACTTATTCCCTGCAAACCAGCTTTACTGCAACTTATTCCCTGCATACCAGCTTTACCCCAACTTGTTCCCTGCATACCAACTTTACCGCAGAACCGCAAATACTTGTTTGTTCCTTATCCACTCCACCCCTATAGCTTCTAAACTACAAAATTATCAAGCAAATTATGTAAAAGAAAAAATGAAATGTTAAAATATTCACTTAATACCACTACAAAAAGGTAATAAATTAAAAAAAAACATCTTCAAATGCTGATTTATATATTTCAGTAATCAAGTAACATCTGTATAGGCTTATTTTGTATACTTGTCTTCATATGATCATCTGGTTGTGCTGCCAATAACAAACAAGGTTGCCACCATTACAATCATGTTGAAATATCATGTGACTTTAATTATTGCAGCAGCCACTTTTCACATTCAGCCAATTAATCTAGACCAGTGGTTCTCAAAATGGAAGAAACAATTACTACCATACAGGGTTTCCCCAATTAATCTATGCTTATTGCTAGTTATAATTCAGATGAGACAATTGAAATTGTTGGGACATGTGAAGAAACACTATTATACACTACTCAGGGGCCTCGGTAGCCTAGTTGGGAAAACCACCCGACTGGACTACCGACATTCGGACAACCCGTGTTTGATTCCCACTGGGAGCAGTGTGAATTGTACTCATGGTTGGGAAAAAAAATATATCCACGGTCGACCCAGCCGTTGGCAGAAATGGGTACCAGGGTATTACCCTGGGAAGGTGAGGAATGTCGCTTAGCATCTGAGTTTCGATGCTTGAGGCGACACTATATAGTAATATCCTAACATTTCTGGATAGGCGGCCAAGCACATATGGGTGTAAACTCGCGTGTAACATGGTTCAAGTCTCATACTTTACCTTTACTATACACTACTAAAGGTCATTTGGAGGTGAAAGTTCAAGGTATATGAACCACAGGTAGAGAACCAGAAGAAGTTTTTAAATGAACTGATAACATCAAGATAAGGCCATGTGAACCTATGACAACATACACTATCAAGGTAAGGCCATGTGAACCTATGACAACATACACTATCAAGATAAGGCCATGTGAACCTATGGCAACATGCACTATCAAGATAAGGCCATGTGAACCTATGACAACATGCACTATCAAGGTAAGGCCATGTGAATCTATGACAACATACACTATCAAGATAAGGCCATGTGAACCTATGGCAACATGCACTATCAAGATAAGGCCATGTGAACCTATGGCAACACACACTATCAAGATAAGGCCATGTGAACCTATGGCAACACACACTATCAAGGTAAGGCCATGTGAACCTATGACAACATGCACTATCAAGGTAAGAGGCAGAGTAAAATGACGCTCCATGGTAGCCAATCTTCGATGTGGAGACAGCACCCAATGAATGAATTGCTAATGAAATCCTTAAAAAAAATTAAAGATAAACTTTTAAATAAGTTAACATTACTTCATTAGGATTAATAGAAAGAGATCCACGTGTGTTTGTAATGAAATAATAATAATAGATGGAATTGTATGTAAGTAGAGTTATATCTGATTACTAAGTGCAAAGAAATTATATAAATATCATTTTAACAGCAGACAATCAGAAGTCCCTCTCAAGCAAGCATTTCAGCTTAATCATCATCATCATCATGTGCCATACCGGTTGGCGTAGGTGATCATGTCCCTCCACAATCTTCTATCCACAGTGCATCGTATCAGTTCTGTTGTTGACTGTTTTCCATGCCATGACACCAAGCTATCCAGTATTTTCTCTCTTTGTCGTCCGCGATCTCTCTTTCCTTTTATTTTGCCAGCTGTAACCAAGTATTTCAACTTTCCTCTTCTCATGATGTGCACGAAAAATGTTGATTGGTTCTTTCTGATGTTTTTTAAGAGCTCCCTTTTTGTGTTCCCTTTCAGCTTAATAGCATGTTTATACTCTAAAGGTCCTGTATTAGTCTTCTATAAAAAAGTAAAGTAAAGAGTCTTGTCACGTCAAGTGGTATAAGGGAATATAGTGTTAGTTACTATGATTTTTAGGGATATGTGGTCAGTATTACACCCGTGCCACTTTATTTTCTCAGAAAAAAATCAGGTACCCATTTAAGGGTGGTTGAACCCAGAAGCCGTTGATCAGGATCGAACCCGATCTCTTGTCCTTTGTAGTCCAGTTCACTAACCACTGAGTTATAGTGGCTCCCTTAGTCTTCTATATTACTATAATATCTTAATGACAGAAATTCTACTTTCCATCTCTGACAAAGTCTGGTTTTAAGTATTTAACTTAGCAAAGAACCTGCATTCTATGTTGCCACAGATCCCAGTTCTAGGTGAAAATCATCATCTCATCAAGGGAGCTGATGCCCACTATTGTTGCCTCTTGCTTCAGTGTTCTTTTTAGTATTTCTCTTAGCCTCTTAGCTGTTTCCCTTTTTCTTGGACAGCAAATCTTGAACACCAATGACATTATTCTTAGAGTGGTCTGTCCTTAATTTTACTAGTCCTTTGTGTAATGTTGCCAAATGTAATATTTTGTTGCCTTGCTAAATAACACTTTATTATGCATTTACATATTAGATCAGCAGACATGGCCTAACACATTTGCCACCATGCTGCAATATAATTTAATAGATATTCTGTAATAAAGCAGAGTTTTATTTATTAACATTTTGCATATAAATATGGCCTTTGGCATCTTCACACACGGTTGGCAGCAAGTAATCATGATAAGTTTGTAGTATGGTAAAAATATTAGAGTCTTATGCTGGATGGTGGTTTGCTGAACAGCTTCTCTTGTGGCTGAATCTGCCAATATTGGATAGACAGATCCACCTGCAGAAGAACAAGATCTATTCGTTATGCCTGACCTCATCAACTTTCTCCTGCGTCTTTTATCTTCTGAATTTGATATCAGCATCTCAAAAGATGCTGTTCCATTTTTTATTTTGTTCTCCATATGCTAGGATCTGCAGTTCATACTTTCCCAGTTTCTTTCACTGATAGAGAATTCTTTCAAGGAGATTCTGCAAAAAATAACATCTTTATATCTCAGCACTGGTCTGTCTTTTGGTCTCTTTCCATCCTTAAGTTCGCCATACAATATTTGTTTGGGAATACAAATGTTTGCCATTCTTCTTACATGTCCCAGCCACCTTAGTCTATGACTCCTAAGTGTTGCCATGATGGATGGGAGTTTGACTCATTGTAAGACATTAGAGTTTGTTACTTTGTTCTGCCATTTGATGTTCATAATCTTTTGAAGACAACGTACATAAAAGCTGTTTAATCTTTTTCTCCTGCCCTGAATAGATAGTCCAAGTTTCTGATCCATATAGAAGTGTACAAAACACACAAATTTGGTAATTTGAATTTGAGTCCTGAGTGCTAATTTGGTTTTGGCCCATTTTGCCTGTAGTACATCTGTATAAATTTGCTCCTCTGCCTTGAAGTGGTTGAGAATCCCTTAGATATATGTTGGTGGCAGCAATGCTACCAGAGGGATTATCCAAACCGGAGAGATGAAATGACTAGGATCTAACTAAGAAAGATACAAACACATGACAACAAGATGCACCAAGCCACATGACTAAAGCAACAGTGTCGCATAATTCTCATTATGGAGGTGTCAATACTTGTAAGTGATGTCTATTAATGTGTTTATGAAGGAGTAACACCAGGCAGCACAATAAGGAATGGCCAGGTAATGATCAGATTATGGTTGTTTTCATTGACGAGGGATGTTTCTTGGTGATTCATTAGTCCAGTCATGACTTCTGCCCTCAATTACAAATCTTACAATGTCAAGGGGAAATGGAGTGTTTTTTCTTTGACAGAGCTTTTATGTTTATTTCAAACACAATTATTGTAATACATCACGTATGTGATGTTTGATATCTACTAACTTAAACTTTTGCAGTGTTTTCTATCCTACTCTGTTGTAACATCCCAGTGCTAATGGTGATACCTTCTGTTGGTAACTGTGTTCTAATTCTGTTCATCTATTACTAAAAACATGAACATTTATTTCACAAGATTGGTCTTTAAACAGAATTCTAAAGGAAAGGAATTATGAAGCAATGAAAGGGATAACATGGTTATATTTATGTAAATAAGGGGACAGAGGCCAGAAAAGCTTGAGAACCACTAGTCTACATTATTCTGGCATTATATTCAGATAAAAAGACAATATAATAAATTTCTTGACAAATGCAGCACAATTTAAACATCACAATTTAAAAATGCATTCCATGCATAAAAATATGATAAAGATTGAAAAAAAAAAACCATAGCCATTTAAAAATATTTTTTTAAATTTCTTAATTTTAAATTGACAGATTTTCTGAACCTCACAGAATGTTTTATCATTAACAACAACATGGACTGCTTTGTTCATTTCAAATTAAGAAAAAAAATGTTTCAGTTTTGGCTTGACTCATGACACACAGACATGGTTACAATCAAGTATTTTAAAGTTATGGTTATTTGAAGGCCCTGGTATCACAGCAAATGAATGAAAATCCATAATTGTTCAACCGCCCGTGCCAGTGGAATCATCCAAAATAACATCTCACTGAATATCCAAACAAAGAAAGACAGCTACAGTCCCCATCATAGTAAATACAGTATACATCAAAATATGTGCAAAGTGGCATATAGGGTGTTAGTGACCATAAATTTTACAGATCTTCAGCACATGATTTTTGGGATAATGTGGTCGGTGTTACACCCGTGCCGCTTTACTTTCCCAGAAAAAATCTGGTACCCATTTAAGGCTGGGTGAACCGGAAGTCGTTGGTTGGGATCGAACCCTACCCCTTGTCCTTTGTAGTCCAGTTCACTAACCACTGAGCTATCGCGGCTCCCTTTTTATAATGTACCTTACAAATAATATCTATATGGAACCAGAATACAAGACACAGAGCTTTTACTCCATTTCTGACTAGCTCCAAATAATCAGTAATGCCAACCCTGTAAAAAGGTACTTAAAAGAAGCAAAAATCATATAAATAAAGAAGAAACATTTGTGTTTCAATTTGCACTCAAAAGAATAGAAACCAAAATGAAACCTTTGATAAATAATAAAATTACTGGCAACCTGTACTAGAGTACTGCACATTAACACAATGCCTTGCCATTAGATAAATGTATTATTTTGGTATTTTCAAGTGCATCAAATTCTGAAAGTTGTCATAGGTCTGATTCTTGTGCTCTCACAGTTACTTACCAACTATGGTTTGCTTGTTTTTGTCTTTCTAAATTAAAACATGACAATTTTGGTCATTGTTTCCTGGTGTTCTCTGAGAACATGGTGAAACTAACCACATTCATCATCATGTGCCTTACTGGTTGGCGCAGGCGATCACATCCTGCCACAATTTTCTACCCACAGAACATCGTATCAATTTTGTTGTTGACTATTTTTCATGCCATGGCACCAAGCTATCTAGCATCTTCATATTTTTTCATTTATTCTCAGCAATATCAGATGGTAGTTTACAATTCCTTTCCTTCTTGGCAGTGACTGTACTACTTTGAGATAGCCATTGTCTCTACCATTGAGATCCTCTGCCTGTCATCACAGAGTAGAGACTATAATCAACAGTACTTGTTGACCACTCCCACACCATCCACCACCTGCTCCCATAGTTTCACGCAACCCTTATCATCATCAACAAGTACCGGGCCTGCTGGCGTAGGTGATCATGTCTCTCCACAATTTTTTATCTCAACAGTTGTGTATCCTTTCTGTTGTTGACCTTCTGTCAAGCCATTCTCTTTAGCTGTCTGGTATTTTTTCTCTTTGCTTTCCTCTATCTCTTCGTCCCTCAATTTTCCCAGTTGTTACAATATATTCCAGTTGTTCTCGTCTCATTACATGGCCAAAAAATGATGATTGTTTCTTCCTAATATTGTAAATTAGCTCTCTTTGTGCTTTGGCCTCTTTCAGAACCTCTTCATTACTCTTCTTAGCTGTCCATAGTATTCTCAACATTCTTCTGTAAAACAACATTTCTACAGACTCCAGTGATTTTCTTGTCTGTTGTCCTGTTGTCCATGATTCACTTCCATATGTTAAGACTGACTTTACATAACATTTAAGCACTCTTTTTCTTGTTTCTACTGTTAAAAATGGATTGCATAGTATCATCCACATTTTTTGAAAAGCTGCTTTTGCCTGAGCCATTCTGCATCTCACCTCTTTTGTACATCTTCAGTCTGAGGTTAACAAAGTTCCCAAATATTTAAATTCATTTACCTGCTTTAATATTGTTCCACTTGTCTTTATTTTGCAACTCTTATAGTGGGACTAAATGGGTACTCCACCTTGCACAAGAGTGTCCTGTCAATTAGCGGAGGAAAGGCGATGTCTTACTCCTATGGTAAGGAATACCCCTACCCTGCTAACCACATTACCCACCATAAATGGTCAATATTTGGTGGAATTTGTCTATCCTTACTTTAGAAAACATTTCAAGCCACAAGTGGATCCAGGTGGTCTAGAGGTAAGACATCAGCTTCTGATCAAGAAAGTACTGGGTACAAATCCTGCAACTGGTGGTTGAAATTTCAACTTTGAATCTATGCTTTCATTGTGGCTTTATCCCCCAATCTAGGTAGTGAGATTCAATGTCTAGCCCTTTCTGATAACAGCAAAAAAACATTAGATTTTGTGTGCACTGAGCACTTTAAAGAATTCTTGACAGGTGGAAATTGAAAAGATGCCAAAAATGGCCGCTGTCTGAGAGTGACATCTTAGCATACAGCTGCAGATGTGAAAATGTGATATTCATGCAAAATTCAGTCCCTTAGGACATCATTAGAGGTATAATGCTGGCATATGCAAACAAATGAAATAAAACATTTTAAGTCACCTAAAGTCTTTTGAGATCTGTACCAAATAAGATGGATTGACCTTGTGTTCAAATCATCATCGCTAGCTAAAACAAAATTGTGGGAACTTTAAACAAAATCTGAAAGAAAAGACAAGTAAAGAAAGAAGTGGGAAGAATCAAATAAGTGATAGATTTTGGTTTCATCTATATAAGACAAATGTAAAAAACAGACAGATAGAGATTGGTTGTTGCTGGCATGGCATCTATACGTCACAACAACTCCCAATGAGACAAGAGAGAGAGAGAAAGAGAGAGAAAGTGGGAGAATGTATAATCTGAAGATATAAAACAAAACAAAATACACTGCTTATAATAAATGCATCAATAAAGATTGGTCACTGATTAGTTTTCTATTCCATGTAAAATTAACAGAAATACCAATCAGATCTAGTTATGATCTCCCTCCATATATACAACTGGGATGATAGATTCCCAACATACAATTTTAATACTGCTCTGAATAATAAAATTGTGGCCAACAGACCCCAGCCCCAGATGAGATTACCTCACACAACATCCATCAATTCGACATTACATAGTTGTCACATATTTTCTAACACTTACCCACAAAATTTATTACAGGTTAGCATTAATGATAAAGAACTTAAGATAAAGAATGAGTATTTAATCACACTGAAAATATATATTGAATATCACAACAGATAAACTGCATTCATAATTTAAAAAAAAAATATTTCTGACATTTATCCAGTTTTTGTTTTTTTTAAAGGGGAGTTTCTGTTGAGACTGAAGAATAAAGACTGTCACCACCTGTCCTGTGACTACTAATCCCTGCTGAAGACCTTTTGAGCTAACTGTTTTTAAGCCAAGCCTTTTCATTGACCAGCTGAAAAAGCCTTCTTTCCTTCTTTGCCATTTGCTGCATTTATGTTCGCTTAAGGTGTGCATGATTATATTTGTTTTAATGCTGTTCCCACAAAAACAGGAAAAATAATGTATATGGACACACCATGTGCTTGCATTATATTCTGTAACCATAAGAACTATTTTGCAATGGAAACAGAAATGATCACAGACAACATAGTGGATGTGTAGTAGTGTGCTCGCTACCTGCTCAGAAGGGTCCAGGTTTAATTTCAAGAAGTGGGATATTTTTTTTCTAGACCAACAAGGTTCCAGGGTTCACCCAGCCTCTAAAAATGGATACCAGAGATTTTTCTGGGAAGTAAAGGTGGCCTGGTGTGATAACAACCAAACCACCCAAAAATGTGCCGTGGTTTATGGAAAAATATGGTTACTAAAACCATATTCTCAATAAGCCTGGCAGGATGTGAAGGGTACCTTTTGGGGAATCATACAAACAAAATAAAAGTCAAGAATGTAGAATTGGAGAGTGTAAACTAGACTTGAGGCACTTGGGTGGAGGTGAGATTTTGTTGTTGCCCTACAAGACCTCTTAATGTGTATAAATTACGAACTTCTGTGATACATGACTAGGGTATTGCGAGAAAAAGAAAGATATTTTGTTTTCCAACTAACAAGACTTTCATTTAACAATTTTTATGATTTCAATTGTAATATAAGTAAAGTCATTGGTTTCATCACAGTAAAGTAAGTGAACACAGCTTCAATCCCAGCCTAACACTCTATAGTTGACTCTAATTTAAAAAAGTAACGGACCCTGGTTCATTGAGTTCACAAAGGAAATAACAATAATGAAGAGAATTGATCACATCATCTTCAGATGTGTGGCCTATTACAGTAAAATGTGATACTTCATTCCCCCTATGCTATTACATGTTACAGGTCCTTATAATTGATCTGTAATATAAAATAATAGGTTTTAATAGAAAACATAATTTTATAGTTTGAATGTGATGGCTTTAAGTATTAAAAAAAACTATAAAGATTTATACTGTTCAAATTGATAGACAAAATAATCATACATGGGGTGAGTGGTTGATTAATATGAGATAAATAATATATTTATATATTTTATAAAGAATAATATATGCAAAGAAGTATTTCATCTTCTTCTTTTTTTCCTTCTTTATTTGGCCTTTCAGCGAAGAGGGGAGGTATAATTTGTGGTCTTTTGTTGTTCTCTTGGCTTTTGCTGCTGCTATATTTTCAAGATGCAACATAGCTTGTCAAATCATCGGACAGTTATCACCACTATTGTCCAACAAGGAAATAACTCTGGAGGCAAAACGAGCACTATACAATACAATCTTCATCCCAACGTTGTGCTACCAATGCCAGACCTTGACCCTAGATGCAAGAACAATAAGAAAAAATAACCTCTACAGAGATGAAATGTGTTAGACGAATAACAGGAAACAGTCTGAGAGATAAGATCAGAAATGAAGAACTGAGGAAAAAGCTAGGAATAGCCCCCGCCATATAATATATAAGGAAACAACAGATAAAATGGCTCGGCCACGTGACAAGGCAGAAAGAACAAATCACAACACAACGAGCCTTCAACAAACATTGTGAGAACAACAGACTCAAGGGTCGACCACGAAAAAGATGGATCGATGGAATATTAGAAGCACTAGGAAACATAACAGCAGCAGAGGCGAACAGAAGAGCAAAAGACCGCAAATTATATCTCCCCTTGACGCTGAAAGGCAGATGAGGAAGGAAAGAAGAAGAAGAAGATATTTCCAAGTGTTTCTAATATTTCATTAATCCATCTTTTCCATGGTCAACCTTTGAGTCAGGTGTCCTCACAATGTTTATTATAGGCTCATTGTGTTGTGTTTTGGTTTTTCTCTCTTATCATGTGGCCAAACCATTTTATCTGATATTTCTTTATGTATTCTATGGCTGGAAATATTCCTAGCTTTTCTCTCAATTCTTCATTTCTGATCTTATCTCTCAGGCTGTTTCCTGTCATGCATCTAACACATTTCATCTCAGTAGTGGTTCTGAGTCTAGAATCTAGGTCTGGCATTGGTAGCACAACATTGAGATGAAGATTATATTTTATAAAATATCATAACGATCATCATCAGGTATACTGCTCAATGGAGGACAGCACTCTTTATTGCCAATGAGAATGTTCCATGCTGTCTAGCTGTATTGCATGTCTCAGTTCTTACAGAAAAAACCCTAAATCAAACAGCAGATAGAAAATTAGACAGGCTGTACTACTCTGTCGTAGTTATTGTTTAACATGTTTTTTTAGAGTGCTTAACCCAGACCTTCCAGCTCTTTTAAAGGTGGACCTGTACATCAGACCAAAGAAGAGATCTAACAAATGAAAAAAAAAAACCTACAAGCAAATGTCTCTTACTTCCTATTTATGAGGTACAATTTGTTCAGCCTCATACTGTCTTGTAGATTGTATTAGTCTGCAATTGTCATAAAGAAATTGTAGTAAAAACATTTTATTGGTTATGCATGGCTGGTTGATCTCGGTTATTATAATCTGTTTCATTTATAGGTTTGGTGCAATTTGATTAGCTAGAAAAGTACATGCATAAACAAAGCTAATTTTTAAATTGTGCACAAATTTGATTTTCACAAAATGTTGTGTATTTTTGTTTTAATTTATTTTTAATATAGAAAGTTACATGAATGGTCTGTTTTCCCTTAAAAACTGCCTTGTAAGCTTCACAGGAGCATCTTAAAGAAAATCCCTTACAAGTTAAGGGGAAACCCCCTACAAGATAAATGCACTTTAAACTCTTGCTTCAAATGAAGCTTTGCAGGCGGTAGCATTCACTGAGGTTGTGGACTCGTTTCAGAAACACTTAGTAATATAAAAACATAAGTTAATCTCATATATGTTGAGGCTGAAGAGCAAATTTTCCAAACTACAATCCTTGAGCATCTGAGAAATTTTTATTAAGCATAATCATGAATGACTAATGTTAATAATGGATGATTAATGTTATCAATGAATGACTAGTGTTAATGATAGATGATTAATGTTAATAATGAATGACTAATGTTAATAATGGATGATTGATAATGTTAACTATGGATGAATAATTTTAGCAGTGATGACTAATTTTAATAATTATAACATTAATGATGAATGATAACTAATATTGATTTTGAATACTGCCGTTGATGAATAAATGTTAACTATGAAAGAATAATGTTAGTTGTGAATTACTAATGTTAACAATAATGATTAATGTTAATTATTATTAATAATTCCATTTGTAAATACATTAAAAAAGATTAATTTTGGTCAATACCATCACCATATTTAATGTAAAATGACGTACATTTATTTTTAGTTTTTCACATTATGAGTATCAATAAACGTCATAGGACAATACATAACATTAAAGTTGAGCTATGTTTACTGAAATACATATAAATATTTAAAATATACACTGACCAAGTTAAGTGGATATATTTATTTCTATGAACCTGAGATCTGAAAGTATTGGCATGTTAAAATTCCCTGCCCAAGATAAAAATGAATTAGTCTCAGGCATGTATATCAGATGTAATTATGAATAATACAAATTGCACTAGGAGAGGAAAAAAAGGGAGGGAGGGAAAAAGAATCCATCTGAATGATAACATATTGGAGAGAGTTGTACTTAAATGGCAGTATTAATAAAATGGCAATTTTGTGTTTTTCAGTACCTGTTTTCATTATTTAAAGATGGGAAATAGTTGCTCTATAAAGCTAAAAAAGTAATATCATAACATGCTATTGATCTTGTTTGTGCTCAGAGGCCAATGCCATAGATTTAGCCAATGATTATTTTATTTATGATGCATAGATCCCAAAAAGAGGTTATGATTCCAGCTGTTACCAAACTTTGTAAAAAAATAAATAAATAAAAATAAATTTAGAAAAACAGAGTTCAGAGAGCCTGGACGTAGTATGGGGATGAAGGTACCTATCAACACTGAAGTTGAATGTGGCTAGCAAATCATAACTGACTGCTTGCACCAGGATCGGTGAACCACACCTATTAAGATTCTATTCCACCTCTTCATGATGCCTTTAGTTCAATGGTTCCCAACCGATGTGTTGCAACCCCAAATGGGATCATGAAGGGTTTTCTGTGGGGTCGCCAGGCAGAAGTAAGCTATGAAAATTTTAAAAAGAGAAAACCAAAAATCATGTAATCGCATCCTACACAGAGATTTAATATGCTTGTTAATAAATTGCAATTTCAATTATCATATTAACCCTAGATTACAATATCTATTTGTGTGTAAAAATTACTACCACTTAATTGTAACACTGAGAGCTCTAAACATAATGTTTTCTTTCAACTTTTTTGACACACATTTGTGTGTTTACACAAGGGAAACACATGGGAAACTTGAATTTCCGGTCTAGGTTGATTTATGACCTGAATTTGACTGCAGGGGTTGGACATGTTAAAATGTCTATCGGTACAGACAACATAAATCCGTCAGTATGTTTAGTTATCTCATAGCATTATTCACTGCATTTCCCGAGTAACAAAGGTTTGTACATGTCTCAGCTGATGAAAAAAAATTTCCCTGATCAAAGCAAAGCTTAAAAAAAGTGTAAAATCTACCAATTTCTTGAAAATTAGTGATACTGCACAATTTGCCATAAAAACAGGCCTAAAGACTTTGATAATCTGAAAAGGAATACAATAAAACCAAAAATAAGTATGATGATCTAGAGACCAGTTGCAAAATAAGGTGAAACCACCCAGTCCAGGATATGGTAAGCTATTACATCAACATGTTATTGTCAGTGTACGGCTTATCTTGTACAGGGAAACTATAAGTAGCAGAAATGAAAAGTGACCACCACATTATAAATGGCAAAAGATCTTAAGGGAGTTGGTGGATGAAAAAATACTGACCAGCGAAGAATGTTAATTGTGTTTCTTCTTCTCAATTCTTAGCCCCTTTACATTGGAATCTAAAACAGCTTGGTCATGAGAAGCCATTGCCAAATGAAGGATCGTCTGAAAACATACGCCTAATAGCAGTTCATTATCAACACTCGTATTGTGAAGTTCGAGATTTATAAATCTATAAAATTGTAGAATGTTAATTGTGTTTCTTCTTCTTAATTCTTAGCCCCTTTACATTGGAATCTAAAACAGCATGGTCATGAGAAGCCATTGCCAAATGAAGGATCGTCTGAAAACATACGCCTAATAGCAGTTCATTATCAACACTCGTATTGTGAAGTTCGAGATTTATAAATCTGTTAAGCAATGTGCCACCTCTCAGTGATGAAGAGAAAGTACACCTCATGTTTGAATGTGAGGTCTATACAAGTAGTGTAAAGCATTCATTTATAAAGTTTGTATTTTAAACATTACATTCTTAGGAAGAGTCTTTCATAATTATTCCCCATAAAAGGGTTAAATCAACATTTTGCACGTGCGTTAAGGCATATCTTCCACCTTTTCTTTCATCAGACCAAAAAAAAGTCTTCTTCTTCTTCTTATCACATAACCATAGGGGTCTTTGGGGTACCAATGACAGACCTAGTCATTTTTCACTATTTCTATTTATTTTCAGTCATTCTTTGGGATTCTTCAAAGTCAAGGCCAGTCCATGTTTGATCTTCCCATCTGTTTCTCTGCCTACCTCCTCTTCTCACTCCTTTCACAGTTCCATGCAGGATGGTATTTGCTAGGGTAGACGATCGAGACATGATCACACCACTTCATTTTATGCTTCTTCATCTTAATCAAAAGATCATCATGTACTCTGATTACTTGTATCTTTTGTTTTTTTTGTTGTTGAAATTTTACATTTGTGATACAATCTAAGAGTAGCACAAAATCTTATAACATTTCACCTCCATAGCTTGTATTTTCTTTTTAAAAAATAAAGTCTTACAAAAGGGGAAAAAGACCTTACATGTGAACCTCCCTACCTAAGTCTCAAAATTAATGTAGCAAGAGATATAGAAACAAAGTTGAATGCATTCGAAAATAAATGTCTAAGGAAAATACTTGGTATAGCGTGGAACGAATTCGAAACAAACGAAGAAATTAGAGAAATCGCCAATCAACCACTAATATCTTCAGTAATAAAGAAAAGATGATGGTCATATGTTGGACATGTGATGAGAAGAGATAATAACCGAATAGCAAAGCAAGCCCTCATGTGGGAAACAACATGTAAGAGAAAAAGAGGAAGACCCAGAGAGACACTGAGAAGAACATTGATGAGATAGGCAAGAGCAGCATGAATCGGCTCCCTCAATGAGATAGGGCTGCTTGTACAGAACAGAGACAAATGGCGAGATTTGATAAAATATCTTTAAAAGAATTTAAAACTGCTAGAACAAACATTCAGATAAGAGAAGGAGTATCTTGGTCTATGCCCTGTGGGCCGGCTACGGCTAAAAAAGGTCAATAGATAGATAGATGCATTTTTTCTTCAGCCTCAGAATTTGTAGTCCATTTCAAATTGCAGGTTTGGTACAATTTTATTAGCTTGGACATGTACAAGCAGAGACACTATTTTCTCATGTTTTATGTGGATTTATTTTAATAAAAAAAAAAAGATGCAGAAAGTCACACAAGTGGTCTATTTTTCCCTTACAGATTGTCTTGTAAGGCTTACAAGTCCATTATTCACAAAAACTCTTACAAATTATGGTCACCTTTACAAGGTAGAAGGTATGGTTAAAGTTTACACACTCAAATTCAGCTGACTATTGTTTGACATGATGAAAATGCCAGCACCATCTCAACTCCTTTTATATCTCCTTTAACAGCAGTGCACTATTCAAGATTTGGTGCACTATTTTTGTATTCTAACCCATGCACTATCTTTTATTCTAACCCATGCACTATTTTTGCATTATAACTCACACACTATTTTTTATTCTAACTCACACATTATTTTAGTATTCGAACCCACACACTATTTTTGCATTCTAACCCACACACTATTTTTTATTCTAACCCACACATTATTTTAGTTTTCGAACCCACACACTATTTTTGTATTCTAACCCACACATTATTTTAGTATTCGAACCCACACACTATTTTTATTCTAACTCACACATTATTTTAGTATTCGAACCCACACGCTATTTTTGTATTCTAACCCACGCATTATTTTTGCATTATAACCCACGCACTATTTTTGTATTCTAACCCACACACTATTTTTAATTTCAACCCATAACAAAAACAGTTTACTCCGGTTCCAGGTTTGAGCAATTCTGGGTCTGCTAGAAAGCTCCAGATCTATTACTTGAAAATATGTCAGTTCTTGAGAAAAGACTGTCTAATTAGTAGTCACAGATTGGAAGACTTTTGGAGGCTGAACAAACAAGGCAGCAGTGAAGGAAATATATGTTCTCCTTCCTTAGACAGGTGAAGGGAAAGGGGTTGAAAACCAGGAAATTGGTAAATAAACAAGTAAAATTAAAGATCTCAAATTATTTTAAATGCAAGCAAAGAATTTAAACTAGTTATAACAAACGATAAAAATATAGACCACTTTATTATGCATACCAAAGAAGAATTTAATACTAGAGCATGAAAGAAATGTTTACATATACAATACTTGTTTGACTCTGGAATGTTCGTACCCTTAACGAACAGGGAAAAGCGGCACAAGTGGCAGCAGAGATGACCAACTACAAGATAGATATTCTGGAATGTGTGAAACAAGATGGCTGGGAGCGGAGAGAATAAAATTGAATACAGGGGAGATGATTTTATCATCAGGACACCAGGAACCAGGAGCACAACATAGCGAAGGGGTAGCTATAATGCTATCAAAGAATGCACAGAAGACACTAATAGAATGGGAGGCAGTGGGACCAAGACTGGTGAGAGCAACATTTAGAACAACCAAAAACAAAATAAAATTACACATTATACAATGCTATGCACCAACCAACGATAAAGATGACTCAGTTAAAGATGATTTTTATAAACAGCTACAATGCCAGATGGATGCAAGACGAGCCAAGGATATTATAATCTTGATGGGAGACCTAAATGCTAAGGTAGGATCAGACAACAGAGGCTTCGAAGAGATTATGGGAAAACATGGACTTGGAGATATAAACGAGAATGGAGAGATATTTGTGAATTTCTGCGCCCTTAATCAAATGAGCCTAGGAGGAACAATATTCCAACATAAAAGAATACACAAAGCTACATGGATGTCACCAGATCATAGAACGGAAAACCAAATTGATCACATATGTATTAATAATAAGTTTAAGTCATCCTTACAGGATGTAAAAGTATATAGAGGGGCAGATATAGCTTCTGATCATCATCTTCTGTTAGCCAAACTTAAAATTAAATTAAAAAGGTATACTACAACGAATAAGGGCAGAAAGTATTTCAATGTAGGGTTTCTTAAAGAACAAGGAATTAAAGATAAATTCGCAGTCACAATATCAAACAAATACCAAGTCCTCCAACAACTAGAAAATACAATAAATATAGAAGATCATTGGAAACAGGTAAAAAATATATGGAAAGAGACATGCGAAGAAACACTGGGGAAAAGAGAACGCCAGAATAAGGCATGGATGACAGCAGAGACCCTGGATAAAATTAAAGAAAGAAAGAACAAGAAAGCAGACATAAATAAAAGCAAAACAAGAAGTAATAAAGCCAAGACACAGGAAGCTTACACAGAGGTGAACAAAGAAGTGAGAAGATGCATTAAAAGGGATAAGAGGAAATATATAGATGAATTAGCTAAAGAGGCAGAAGAAGCAGCAAATAAAGGGAATATGAAAGAACTGTACAACAGCACAAAGAAATTAGGTGGAAAATACAAACAGATCAACACCTTTATCAAAGATAAGAAAGGAAATCTGCTTAGTAATATAAGGGAACAAATGGAGAGATGGAAGGAGCACTTTGAAGAACTTTTGAACAGACCCGGCTCAAATAATCCTCCAGATATACTACCAGCAGAAGAAGAATTACACGTTAACTGCGGAAAACCAAGCAAAGAAGAAATAATGAAAGCCATCAAACTATTAAAAGATGGTAAAGCCACAGGACCAGATGAAATTCCTTCGGAAGCCATCAAAGCAGATATTATCACCTCTACCAAGATGTTACATAATCTATTGGATAAAATTTGGGAGAGGGAAGAAATACCTAAAGACTGGAGAGAAGGTTATATGATCAAACTACCAAAGAAAGGAAGTTTACAGGAGTGCACAAATTATAGGGGAATTATGCTACTATCAGTGCCAGGAAAAATATTAGGCAGAATCATTCTGGAGAGACTAAAAGAGGCTATAGAGAAACACTTGAGAGATGAACAAGCAGGTTTTAGGAAGAACAGATCATGTGCTGATCAAATAACTACTCTACGTATAATAGTTGAACAAAGTTTAGAACTAAAATCCCCACTTTATATTGGATTCATAGATTACGAAAAGGCATTTGATAGTTTAGACAGAAGAATGCTTTGGAAGTTGCTGAGTCATTATGGAATCCCCATAAAGTTTATTAACCTGATAAAAACAATGTATGAAGGAACAAAATGTAGTGTGGTGCATGAAGGACAGCTTACAGAAGCATTTGAAATAAGAACAGGAGTAAGGCAAGGATGCCTTCTGTCTCCATTTCTCTTTCTACTGGCCATAGATTGGATTATGAAAATAACTCAAAACAACAGAAATGGGATCCAGTGGTCACTGACCAAACAACTTGATGATTTAGACTTTGCTGATGACATAGCTCTCCTATCACACAGCCACCAACAGATGCAAGATAAAATGAGTATATTAGATGAGAGATCACAACAGCTAGGACTAAAGATTAATAGAGATAAGACCAACATTATGAGAATTAATGCAGTTGGCAATAACCAAATAAAACTAGGAGAAATACCTCTACTAGACGTACAATCTTATATATATCTGGGCAGTAATATAGATAAAGAGGGAGGAACAGAAAACGATACCAAAATAAGGATATCAAAAGCAAGAGGAGCTTTCATTGCACTGGGAAACATATGGAAATCCAAAGAAATTAGGCTAAATACAAAAATACAAATTTTCAACTCCAATGTTAAGTCGGTTCTATTATATGGCTGTGAAACATGGAGAATAACAAAATTGACAATCACGAAGGTACAGACTTTCATTAATGGATGCTTGCGCAGAATAAAGGGATGGAAATGGCAGGACAAAGTCACTAACGTGGAATTATGGAAATGTACTGGTCAAATACCAGTGGATAAAGAAATACAGCGAAGACGATGGCGATGGATAGGACACACACTACGGAAACCAACTGAGAGTATTACACAACAGGCCCTTTTTTGGAATCCCCAGGGGAAAAGACAAAGAGGAAGACCAAGGAATTCTTGGAGAAGACAGATTGAAGCAGAGATGAAGATGATGGGGAAGACATGGAATGATCTTAAAAGAATTGCAAAAAACAGAACGACTTGGAAAGTGTTTGTTGAAGACCTATGCTCCACTGGGAGCTAAAAAGGTAGAAGACTTGTTTGACTCCATGAACAACATGAAACCATGAGAAGATTAATCTGAATAAAGGGTCATTATGATAAAATATCATTCCATTTTCCAAAGACATTCTCACAAAAATGAAAGTCCAAATTGTGCATCACTTGAGGTTAAGAAGAAATGCTGTAGGGTCTTCTAGATACTCCTTCCACAGGTTAGAAAACCTAGCCATGGTGGCTCCATCTATCACACGGTGATCTGCTGTCCAGCTGACATTCATGATGTGAGCTTTCTTGACTTCTCCTTTCTCATCAAAGCGTGGAAGAACCTGGATTTTTTTAATTTAAAAAAAAAAAAAACATTTATTACTTAAAGAAATGACATTTCTGATTAGTCTTAAGACCATAGCCACTACACTTGGACAATGTTTAATCAATTAGCATTCCAATCTCTTTTCTAACAACACAGAAGATCTCAGCACAGTACATGAACTCCATAACACTAGTGGGTACTTTCAGAAAGTTGCTTACATATACAAATATATAACAAGCAGAATAGCTCAGGCCAAAATAACATTTCAGAAAATGAAAAACATCTTATGCAACAAATCTATGTTAATAGAAGTGAGAAAGTGAGTTCATCAGTGCTATATAGAGCCAATTATGAACTATGGAGGCGAATTATGGACAAACAAAACAAACAAATGAAAAGACAATTAGAGGCCACAGAGATGGGATTTCTCAGAAGAATGTTGAAAGTTTCCTGGACAACTAAAATGACCAAGAAGGAAATTCTCAAAGAGGCCGGCACAGAAAGGGAGCACGTGAAAAAATATCACAAAGAAACAATCAACATTTTTCAGGCAGATCTTGAGAAGAGGAAAGTTTAAATACTTGGTTACAACTGGCAAAATACAGGGAATGAGAGATCGCAGACGACAAAGTGAGAAAATATTGGATAGCTTGGTGTCATGGCATGGAAAACAGTCAACAGAATTGATGCGGTGAACAATGGATAGAGGATCCACGATAGCTCAGTGGTTAGTGAACTGGACTACAAAGGACAAGAGGTAAGATTTGATTCCAACTGACGGCTTCCAAGTTCATCCAGCCTTAATGGGTACCGGATTTTTTTTCTGGGAAAGTAAATCAGCATGGGCATAATATCAACCACATTACCACAAAAATCATGTGCTGAAGGTCTGTAAAATTTATGGTCACTAACACCATATTCCCTAAATGTCACATGGCGTGATGGGGCTCTTTACTTATTTTTTTATTTTTACAATGGATTGAAGATTGTGGAAGGACAAGATCACCTATGCCAACCGGTATGACACATGATGATGATGGTTAAATATTATGAAAGATGGTATAAATTTGCATCCTTGAAATTTAACCCAGCAAGTGACATGTGGCCTACTATTTTAAATTTTCAACTCTAAAAGGTTCAGTTGAAAAGTTCTATCTATTTATCTATTGTCCTTTCGAGCTGAAGACGGCACTTAGGGCAGAACCACAATCTCAAAAACAGAAACCTTGCGTGCCAAAATGGCATATATTGCAGAGATCACTGCTCTAAAATCTATGGCGGTGTTTCCATAACAATACTTTTCACAATGACAGCTTATCAAGCCATCGATCAACCTCCTTAGTCGCCTCTTACGACATGCCTGGAAGGTCACAGTTTCACTTTTCTTTACTTCCCTCATAATGAGGCCCCGGTAACACACGGGATGAAAAGTTCAGCATGTTCAAATTGAATACTGAATCTGGATAGTTGAATCTGGACAAATTTTTATCATCAATCTCTCTGATAGGTAAAAGTAAAGTGCCTCCGTCACGCCAAGTGGCGTATAGGGAATATGGTGTTAGCGACCATAAATTTTACAGATCTCCAGCACAAGATTTTTGGGGTAATGTGGTTGGTATTATGCCCGTGCTGCTTTACTTTCCCAGAAAAAAATCCAGTACCCATTAAAGGCTGGGTTAAACCAGAAGCCGTCGGTTGGGATCGAACCCTACCTCTTGTCCTTTGTAGCCCAGTTCACTAACCACTGAGCTATTGCGGCTCCCAATCTCTGATAGGACTAGGCACTAAATCTCATCGACCTTAAGATCAGGAGGTCATTGGGAAAAAAACTTGATCACTCTAAATGTAGTTTCTTCTTCTTCTTCTGTGTACACCTCTAGACATCAATATTAATAAGTTTAAAGAAAACAATCATCAGCTTGAGGCTGTGACATCACCATACAACTTGTCCTAATATGGTACTGGTGAAATGTAGTTTGAACTAGGGTCTAGTGTGAGGAGAATAATTTACCAAGCGACTACAGCAACCTCAAAGAAAAGACTACATCACACAGTTGTAGCAAATTTAAAACTAGACACATTTTTGATGCAAGCAGAAATTTCCACTCAACAGTGGAAATGTTGTAAATATAGATCAGACTCACTGTTTCAGGAATAAATTTATAATGACTACATAAGTTGTGATAGAAGATGTGAATATATTTGCTTCTTTTTATCTGCACTTTTAACAATTAGGAACTAACCAGCTATGATGACACCATAAGTACTAGAACATCAATTATAAATGTAGGTTTTTGTTTTTTAGGTCCTGAAATTCGACGCAAGGACTGAACACATTACATTGCCTATTGATATGGCTGCCGACTGTCTGTTAGTATGTTCCATTACCTAATACATTGTTCGTCGCATTTCTCAAGTTACATAGGTTGTTTGAAGTCACGTCGACGGCCAGGGAAATTTCCCCAGTCTTATGGGAAAAAAAAAAAAAAAGATGAATTTGTTGAAAATTGGTGAAAAAAAAAATTAAATAAAAAAAAACTATAAAATATAATAATAAAAGCACTAAAACAATTAAACAATTTGATCAAAATTTAAAGATTAACATTTTCTGCTTGCTACACTCACACACACAAAAAGAATTAGAATAAATGTCACAATTTACCTGAATTTTCCCTATTGCACCAATTGCTACATTAGGAGGCATAATAACTGGTCTTGCATAAGTACCACCAATCTGTTGATAATAAGAATGAGATGAAAGCAAACAAATAGTATGTCTTCTTTTCTTCTGTGATAGACTGGCACATTAGGCAGCAGCTGGTAACTCACAGAGCCACAACAAAGTTAATCAACTTTATACAGTCTGTGGATATCTTTCATGGAGTACTACAATTTCTATCCACAAAGTACTGTTTTTGCTGGCATAGATAATCATGTCATGATATAACTTTCTATCTCCTTGATTTTCCTGTTGCACAATATATTCCAGTTGTTCTCTCCTATTTATTACTCTTTTTAGCTATTGATAGTATTCTCACAATTTTTTTTCTGAAAAACCATATTTCTGTGGTCTCTAGACAACTTTCTTGCCTGTTGTTTGACTGTCAAGGATTCTCATCTGGCCGTATGTCAAGACTGACCCCCACATAACACTGAACAATTCTTATTTCCATTGGCAAAAATTGAGTTGCACATTTTTCTCATTCTTTGAGTACAAAAGTATGTGTAAGGGTATAAAATATAAAAAAATGCAAACTTTCACTAACAAATGTCTTCATTGTGTATCATCTCTGTTATTTCATTATCAGATGGACAGAGGTAGCAAAAAATATAGAGCTGAGAAGAAAACAAGATAATGTCCTGTCACTAGAGGCAAATCTTCAGCCATCGTTACTATTCGTGCATATGCAGGCTGTGGTGCTCTCAGTACTGGATCATGGTTTGGGCATGCTCACTCTCTCATTAACTCTGATTGCAAGGTTGAAAAGGGTTCAGAATGAGAGCGCACAGGCAGTTCTCAGATGCACCATAGATACACCTATCTGTTCAATGTGGTACTAGTCTGTTCTTCATTCCTAAAGAGAAGAGGAGGAGAATGGGGAACAACAATGTGTACATTGACAGACTGAGGAGTCTGAAGGTGGAAAAGGGGTTTGCTCAACCTGGAGTGTTTGCGGGGAAAAGCAGATGTCTCTACAATCAACACCTCACAGGAACAATCAGTCTGTACACACTTCAAGAAATGCTTGGAGGGCGGTGGTGTAGGTATGGGGATGCCCCAACTGCAATGAAACTGATTCCATAAATAGAATAGAATAGAATAGAATAGAATAGAATAGAATAGAATAGAATAGAATAGAACAGAATAGAATAGAATAGAATAGAATAAGATTAGAGTAAATGACACAGAATCTTGATATTTTTACACATTAATCTTGACATTTCCACAAGCTATCAGTTCAAGAAATATAGAAGTGAAAAAATAGTGGAAATTAAACAGAATCATGTGATCTCAACATTTAAACACTGTCTTACTTCCAGACTAAAACTAAATAAAACATTAAAACAACCTAGCAGCAGATGAAACAGGTCACAAATTTGTTGAATCATAACCAACAAAACAATCAACTCTATAAATAGTAAACAGAACAAGTGTAACACGTACAGCTCCAATGTTGGACAAGCTGAATGTAGTCCCTGACAAATCTACTGTTCCTAGTTTACCAGCCAGGCCTAAAGACTGCAATCTGTTCAGCTCTCCTGCAATCTCAAAGATTGTTAGGTTTTGTACATTCTTGATATTTGGAACAAGCAAGCCTTCTGGTGTATCCATGGCAACACCGATATTGTGAGATGCCTGATGGAAAAAAAAAGAGTGTTTTTTTATGTTCACCTACATTTTAATTTATCATGGGAGCTATTTACAGCCTGGGTTAATAGCAAAACAGTGGCTGAGTTGTTTGTGTGCTTCACTTCCTGATCAAAAGAATCAGGGCTCAATTCCAGGAATCTTTTCAGACTGACCAGAATCAGGGATTCACCTGGCCTTTAAAATAGGTTGGAGCCGCGATAGCTCAGTGGTTAGTGAACTGGACTACAAAGGACAAGGGGTAGTGTTCGATCCCAACCGACGGCTTCCGGGTTCACCCAGCCTTTAATGGGTACCAGATATTTTTCTGGGAAAGTGAAGCGGCACGGCGTAATACCAACCACATTACCCCAAAAATCATGTGCCGAAGGTCCGTAAAATTTATGGTCACTAACACCATATTCCCTATACGCCACTTGGCGTGACGAGGGTACTTTACTTTTTTTTTTACTTAAAATAGGTACCATAGATTTTTCTTGAAATTAAAGGCAACCTGACATGTACCAATCACATAATTCAAAAATGTGTTATTGGTCATGGACAAATATGGATCATGATGTGTAAGATAGTGTATGGAGATAAGTGTGGATAGAACTTTACTTTTAGCTTAACAAAAATGCTCTTTCGCTGTATTTAGTCCATTTTCTAAGACTGAAAAGAGGAGATTAGGCAGGGAGTGGGGACACATGCCTCAGAACAGTCACAGTGTAATGTAATAATTAGAGGTTTCATTTCACTCTCTGGCGGAAAATGTTTGTTAATTTCATTGTGAATAGAACCTGTATCCTCACTATTAAGGAAACTACAGGTTTTTATCCATTTGTAAATGTAAAAGATGCAAAATGTATCACATTTGAGACCTTCGCGATCTAACACGTTGGGGGGGGGGGGGGGGGGGGGGAGAGAGAAACATCGCCGAGCAACCATCAACTTGGACCCTAGATGCAAGAACAATAAGAAAAATAACCTCTACAGAGATTAAATGTGTTAGACGAATGACAGGAAACAGTCTGAGAGATAAGATCAGAAATGAAGAACTGAGAAAAAAGCTAGGAATAGCCCCAGCCATAGAATGTATAAGGAAACAACAGATAAAATGGTTCGGCCACGTGACAAGGCAGAAAGAACAAAACACAACACAACGAGCCTTCAACAAACGTTGTGAGAACAACAGACCCAAGGGTCGACCACGAAAAAGATGGATCGATGGAATATTAGAAGCACTACGAAACATAACAGCAGCAGAGGCGAACAGAAGAGCAAAAGACCGCAAATTATATCTTCCCTCAACGCTGAAAGGCAAATGAGAAAGGAAAGAAGAGGAAGAAGAAGAAGCAAATGTAAAAGTAAAATAAGTA
Organism: Megaustenia siamemsis; assembly: GCA_032433765.1. Lineage (NCBI taxonomy): Eukaryota > Metazoa > Mollusca > Gastropoda > Stylommatophora > Ariophantidae > Megaustenia > Megaustenia siamemsis. The sequence goes on along the minus strand of JAVIAB010000139.1, from coordinate 75,973,398 downwards.
AAGGTTTGCACCACTCCTTGTTAGGCATATGGGAAATATGTTAGTGACCATATTTTTCTATGACCACAGCCCATTTTTGGGTGATGTGATCGGTTATCACACCAGGCCACCTTTACTTCCTAGAAAACTCTGGTACCCATTTTTAGAGGCTGGGTGAACCCGGACTTTGTCAATTTGACCAAAAAAAAATAAAAAAATAATAATCACTTCTGGGGATTGAATCTGGACCCTTCTGATCAGGAAGTGAGCACACTAATGACTCAGCCACCGAGGCTCCATCTGGCCACCCATCTATTCTCCTGGTAATAACAGCTCCATCTGGCCACCCACTTATTCTCCTGGTAATAACAGCTCCATCTGGCCACCCATTTATTCTCCTGGTAATAACAGCTCCATCTGGCCACCCATCTATTCTCCTGGTAATAACAGCTCCATTTGGCCACCCATCTATTCTCCTGGTAATAACAGCTCCATTTGGCCACCCATCTATTCTCCTGGTAATAACAGCTCCATCTGGCCACCCATTTATTCTCCTGGTAATAACAGCTCCATCTGGCCACCCATCTATTCTCCTGGTAATAACAGCTCCATCTGGCCACCCATTTATTCTCCTTGTAATAACAGCTCCATCTGGCCACCCATTTATTCTCCTGGTAATAACAGCTCCATCTGGCCACCCATTTATTCTCCTTGTAATAACAGCTCCATCTGGCCACCCATTTATTCTCCTGGTAATAACAGCTCCATCTGGCCACCCATTTATTCTCCTGGTAATAACAGCTCCATCTGGCCACCCATTTATTCTCCTGGTAATAACAAAGCATTCTGCACCATCAAACCAAGAGACAGAGTTGAATGGCGCTCCATGGTAGCCAACCTTCAATGTGGAGACGGCACTCAATGAATGAAAATAACAAAGAAATATTTAAGAATTAAAAACTTATTACAATCTACCACTATGTATCTTCATCTGCTGTCGCTGCTGTTACAAGTTGTAAAGTCGACTCACGGTTTAGTACTTTTACTTGAACGTGAATTATGAATTTTTTAGTTGTCCTTTTTATGTGGTACTATCATTATCTCTGTTTAATTGATGTTGAGGTAAAGGCCATTCTACTTTCTTTCCTGTATGATTCTGTTTACCAATTTCTGCGGCTTACTTTCAATTTCTGCTGTTCTTTTTTTCATAAAGTTTTAATTTATATTTTTAAAAATTTAACTTTAAATTTCTGCTGTTAGTTCTGTAGTATTTCTAATTAATTATTTGCTTGCGTTCGTCCGATGACTAAAGTATTCTAGAGTATTCGTAGACTGTAGAATTCCTCTTCGTCATCCGTCCTTAAAAGGACGTTAAGTGGGTGTGTCTGCGTTGTGTTGTGGTTTGCAGTATAACTGTTATATTTGCGCCTTTCGGCCCAACACACTTCAGCACGTAATTAATCATTTAAACAAATTAATATGAGCTCAAGAACTGTAAAGATTGAATTGTCAAATTAGTTAAACAAATTAATATGAGCTCAAGAACAACTGTAAAGATTGAATTGTCAAATTATTTAAACAAATTAATATGAGCTCAAGAACTGTAAAGATTGAATTGTCAAATTATTTAAACAAATTAATATGAGCTCAAGAACAACTGTAAAGATTGAATTGTCAAATTATTTAAATAAATTAATATGAGCTCAAGAACTGTAAAGATTGAAATGTCAAATTATTTAAACAAATTAATATGAGCTCAAGAACTGTAAAGATTGAATTGTCAAATTATTTAAACAAATTAATGTGAGCTTAAGAACTGTAAAGATTGAATTGTCAAATTATTTAAACAAATTAATATGAGCTTAAGAACTGTAAAGATTGAATTGTCAAATTATTTAAACAAATTAACATGAGCTCAAGAACTGTAAAGATTGAATTGTCAAATTATTTAAACAAATTAATATGAGCTCAAGAACAACTGTAAAGATTGAATTGTCAAATTATTTAAACAAATTAACATGAGCTCAAGAACTGTAAAGATTGAATTGTCAAATTATTTAAACAAATTAATGTGAGCTCAAGAACTGTAAAGATTGAATTGTCAAATTATTTAAACAAATTAATGTGAGCTCAAGAACTGTAAAGATTGAATTGTCAAATTTATAACAGAAAAACCACAAACCTTGAATGTGATCTGCTCATTTGTGGCATCAAGGCTTGAGTTCAGTATGGGATACTGCAGCAAAGATAATGACACAGCCTGGCAAGAGCAAAGGAAGGAACAAAACAAACTTTTAAACTCATTTAACTGTGCATTTTATTTATTTTTTTTATTTTAGCTGTATACTTTTATCTGTGTGACTTTCAAAAACCTTGAAAAAATATGAAAGTCAAAACTAAGCACAAAAACAAAGCTGAAGTTTTTCAAATCAAATATATTATCTGCTCTTACTTATGTGGTACTTACTTATAATAAAAGAATAGGTATGGCAAAAAGTAATTTCAATGCCATGAAAAATATACTAACGTCAAAACAAATAACACCAGGGCTAAAACTAAGAATAGCAAAATGTTACATCTTCTCAATATTCTTGTATGGTGCAGAAACATGGATATTAGACCAGAAAACAACAGAAAATTGAAGCCTTTGAAATGTGGATTTATAGAAGAATAGGTAGAATTGGATGGAAAGAAAAGAAAACAAACGATGAAGTTTTAAAACAACTAAAAATGAAAAGAGAACTACTAAACACAATTAGAGCAAGACAAATGAAATTTTTGGGTCATATTAAAAGACACAACAGCCTAATAAAAGTAATATTGGAAGGGAAAATACAAGGTAACGGAGGCAGAGGCAGACCAAGACTAACATGGACGAGTAACATCAAAAGATGGACAAGACAATCTATGACAGCCTGCACCATCAAAGCAAGAAACAGAGTGGAATGGCGATCCATGGTAGCCAACCTTCTCTGCGGAGATGGCACCCGATGATGATGATGACTTATGTGGGTAGAACTGGGGAAATAACTAAGCAAAAGAAAATAAATTAGATGCATTTGAAAACAAATGCATGCCGCAGGAAAATACTTGTCAATCAATAGAAAAATAATTAGGAAGAATATTGACAGGAGAGGCAGTGATAGTGGGCAACAACTCCTGTACCAAGATTGTAATGCACACTCAGAACAGAAACATGTAGTGGGACACACTACAGGTTTAGTGCAAAGTTTAACGATTAACAGAAATGATTGTCAGAAGTGAAGAGTCTTGAATTTCTACGGATGTATTTGAAAGAACAATATATAAAAGATATATGTAAAGATACTCATACATCCACGTGACAAGGCAGAAAGAACAAAACACAGCACAACGAGCCTTCAACAAACGTTGTGAGATCACCAGACCCAAGGGTCGACCATGTAAAAGATGGATCGATGGAATATTAGAAGCACTACGAAACATAACAGCAGCAGAGGCAAACAGAAGAGCAAAAGACCGCAAATTATATCTCCCCTCAACGCTGAAAGGCAGATGAGGAAGGAAAGAAGAAGAAGACTCATACATTTTCTTTCTTCTTCCTCCTGTTGGGAATGTCAGATACTGATGTTGATTTCAATGACTTACTGCAATTTGGTCCTCAATTTCTCCAGAGGACCGTAGATATTACACAACAGAGCTGCTGCAATTGGCCAGTTTGTCCCATACATTAGATATCTCAAGAAATCTTATGTTTCTCAAATTATATCTTCTGCTGAACACTGTATAATTGGTGATACATTTTGCATTTTAAATCTAACACATGCCTAAAATCTGGCCATGCAATTGTAATCCTGTTCTAGGTATTATAAGATGTTATGTTAGAGCCAGTACTAGTCCATGAAAGCAAGTACCTTGGAGTTAGTAATGTAACTTCCAATAAATAAGAAAACACACAATTTTTCAATTTACAGACTAGCAGAGCAATCAGTGTCAGTATGCCATATAGCAACTGTAGGGGGGCAACAAAGTTTCACCATTTTGTGCATTGGTGGCCATCTTTAACAGGGTGTCCTGGTCTGACCCACACTATTCAAATGATAAGAGATTAATATAACAAGAATGTGTGTCAAGCTTTATAAGGAGGTGTTGAAAATACATCAGCCATGCGCTTAGAATGAATGGAGAAGGATTTCACATAAGGTATTCCTGTGGAAACCATCTGGTAAAATTAAAAAAGGCAGACCAAGAAAATCGCTATGCAGAATAATTACTAGAGAAGGCTCAACCATGGAACTAAGAAACAACCAACAGCTGCAAGAATTAGCAGCAAATTGTCAATAATGGAGAAAAAAAATGGCTTCTGTCTCATGTGCCTTCTTTGGCCTGAAATAAAAATAAATGATTGAATTCAACTTTTGTCAGGCTGTGACTGCCTTTCTTTTATCATTCTTTTGGAATCCATCATGAGTGTTTCTGTTATCTCCTCTGAACACATAGTCAATTATCTTCCTGTTATCACTGTATACATCTACTCCTGGTTGCACTTTGTTGATTTTGCATGGAAAAAATATTCTGAGAATTTTCCTCAAGCAGGACATGTTATTCCTCACCATTCAGATCCATACAATAACACTGGAAGTGCACAGCTCTTTTATAACTTTGGTATGTAGGTTATAACAGGTCGATCTATGAAAGTATGCAACTCAGAATAACTATTATTTTTTGTTATTCGTGTAACTTAGTGCAAATACCAATATATGAATGGCTGTAACTTATAAGCAGTAGTTTGAGGTATTCTTTAATTCTTTCCACACGGAAGTTTTTTATCAATGCAATGGAAGAGATATGTTCAGAGACAAAATTTGTCTTGGGTTTAAGAATCAATATAAATATTTATGTGTGTCTAACATATAAATCATTAATTTTTAGTTAATTGAACAAGATATTAGATTTCAAAAATACCAAGATGATACAAAACATGAAAAAAATATGGTTTCATGACGGTTCACACAAATCAAATTGAGAATGATACACTATGCAGCAAAACATACATATCCGAAATCGGCATGGCGCACAGTGCGGCTAAATGTACGGAAAGAGTTAAATTTCAGACAAAGGGGACAACAAATGACTGGATATATGATTTTGAATATAATACAAGGGTCTGGGGGGTGTGTGTTTTGAGGTAAGATGTTGCTCTCTAGACAAGAAGGTCTCAGGTTTAAATTCCATCACAGGCAGTAGGAATTATTTGCCTTCAATCAATGGTTTCTTCAAGACCTTACCCTCCCATAAACTCTAAGTAGTGAGATTCCATGTCTAGCCCTTTAGGATTATGGTAAAAGAAAAAACAGAAGGTCCTGTGTACATCTTGTGCAATTTAAACAACTCTTGGCAGCTGGAAACAGAAAAGAGCAGATGAAAATGACTAATGGCTGGACAAACTGATAGGAAAAATCTACCCAAAAACGTCAAAGCTCTCGATGATAAAAAAATTAAAGCACCTATGAAGTAAGAGTATATCTGTCAGTATGGCGATGAATGCCTGAGCATATGGCTGCAAGAGTGAAAAAAGTGATATTCGTGCCAAAATTCAGTCAATCAGGACTTTGCTAGTGATAAAGTTGGCATAAGCAAAGAGGAAGAATATAATATAGGGGGCCAAAACATCCAACAAAACCTTGGCTGAAAGTATTCAGCGATTCATAGTTGACAACATGCATCAAGCTCAGTGACAGCAGCTAATTAAGATCCTACTCCATCTCCTCAAGGTATCTCTTGTAATAAACTAACCAATCATGGATGTGGACATCAAAGAGGATAGGCAGTCCAGGACTCATTCTTTGCTAAATCACATGTGCTGGGTTGAAAGTCACATACAAAATAACAGCTTGCTGTAAACAACAATATAATGCACCTATGTCAACTTGATACCTTTTTAAGGGCTGATGATTAAGAGGAGCAAATAGCAAGCCAATACACAAGAAGATTACGAAACATTTGAAAATACTGTTGAATGAGAGACCAGATGTGTTTTTATAATTGTGCTTTATTTTTACTTGAAAGAAGATTGTCTTATTTTCCTCTTCATTTGCCTTTTGCAGTCAAGGGAGAAATAATTTCTGTCTTTAGCTTGTATGTTTGCCTCCTGCTATTTGCTTCCTAGTGTTTCTAATATTTCATCAATCCATTTTTGCCATGATTGGCCCTTGGGTGTGATGTTCTGGTAGTGTTTGTTAAAAGCAAGTTGTATCATATCTGATTTTTATATTGTATCATGTGGCCAAATCACTTTACCTGATGTTTTTTAATGTATTCAATGTGAATTATTCCTATCTTTTTTTTTTCAGTTCTTCACTTCTGATCTTATCTATCAAGCTGTTTTCTGTCATGTGTTTAACACACTTAATTTTAGGTTGTGGTGTTTCCTTATTCTATGGAGATTATCAAATTGAGGTACCTCTGAAATTGAAGAATATCTGTTGTATGGCGAGGGACACCTGAGCACACGTCTGCCGTTGTGAAAAATAGATAAAAGTTTTATTCATGCAAAATTCAGTCCCTCATGATTTCACTAGAAATATAGAGCTGGTGAACATAACCAACAACATCAGACTAAGAAAGTAAAAAATATTCTCAGATAACAATGGCAATATAAAATCTCATACCTTTATAAAAATAGGCATGTATGTAAGCTGAATCCCTCGTTGCTGGGCTTTAGATTTAAACCTTTTCCGGAATTCAACAAGTTCTGAGACATCTACTTCATCATAATAGCCAAAAGGTGGTATTTTCAGAGCTTCATTCATTATTTTAAACATGGCTTTGGTCACACCCTTTAAAGGGACTGTTTTGTCTTCACCAGCAGGAACAGGAGGTGTCAAACGTTGGAATGGGGACTCAGCCGTATGTGCAATTGGAGCAGTCGTTGGTGATGGAGGAGTGTGAAGTTTGGAAGGAGGAGGCGGGGAAAAGGGTTCTGTTCTGGAAGAAGCGGGCTCTCTTTGTGGAGCAGCTATGAAATTTACAAAATAAAATAAATAAAGATGCAATTTTGTATTTGACTTTATATAATTAAAAATAATTCCATTGGTTGCTTATTATTCACATAATATTTTTGATGTTTTGTTCTGTTACTTATTTAATTGCATTTTTTAAAAATCAGTATTTAATTCTTTAATGACTCTCTCAAGTTTTGTAAAAATTGTTAGCACTTAGATGTTATAGGTGTATGTGATAATAACAAGTTATATTCTGCACCAGAAAATGACAAAATGATCTTTTTCTTCCTTCCTTCCTAATTTGCCTTTCTGCGTCAAAGGGAGATATCATTTGTGGTCTTTTGCTCTTCTGTTGACCTCTGCTGCTGTTATGTTTCTTAATATTTCTAAAATTTCATCAATCCAGCTCTTTCAACAAAATTATAACAAAACAATACATAACTATATAAAAAATACAAAACTATATATTCTACTCCCTAAAGTGACAAATTAATGAAATTGCATTTATGCATCAAATATTTATAAAATAGTTACACTGTATATTCTGTATAAGAGAGTGACAGAATAATGACATTAATTGTATAAATTTGCTTAAAAAAAATATGTATATTTTGTACAAAAGAGTGAAATATTAAATGATTGCATGCTTACATGCATCTGGGTTTCAAGTGATTGGTGATTCAGAGGTGTTTACTTCCATCAGGACCAGTGAATACACATGATCAAGATAATATGCTATCTTCGTATCATGGCTTTGGTAACAGACTAACCAAGTGGTCCAGAGATGTCAATTAGCACCTGGACTGAAAATAGTCAGTGACTCATAGCTGACTACTTGAATCAGGATCAGTGAACCAAAACTGATTAAGATCCTACTTCACCTCCACCTGGTGGGCTGATAGAAGATAATAAGTCTTGCCAAGTGATCGAGAGTTAAGAGAGAAGGCAATCTGGTACCCAAAAATATCATGTTGAAGTCAGATGGGTACAGCTGAGAGGAGCCAGATATCACAGTTTGGTGTAAACACAACATCTATGTCCACTTTATGTTCTGTTAAGGGTGAATGATGAAAAGAAGTATTCACCGAGCAAAAGCAGAAGGGATAGCTGCTATTGTTTATTATTTAACAAAAGCATTTTTAACAGTCTAATTAAAAATGTTGTGGGTAATGGTGACAAAGTTGGGCGTGTTACATCAAAATGATGGATGTTTACGGTATATCTCTAACCGTATGCTCGAAAGAAGGTCGAGATGATAATGATTTTAATGCTGTTTGTGAATCTGAGACCCAGACACAACTCTTGGATCTTCACGTTAGTCAAAAATGATAATGCCTAAATTCAGGAGAGTTACAAAGAGAATGGGGGAAGACTTGTGAACTAGTCTATCAGTTCACATAAAGAGATATGCTGGGGAGGAGATCTGAGCTCTTATGGACAGTTGTTCTGTGTGTGATGAGGATAACCTGACAATAAACTAACTGAAAATCAGAATCCTGACACAAACAATACATAGCAGACTTCATCTAGAAAAACTAAATTATAAAAAAAAGTAATGTGTACTATTCACACCTTGTGATAAATGTGTCCTGAATTTTGGTCCATGGCTATCAGCACATTTATGGTTATGTGGTCATAATTATGCTAGACTGATTTCTGTCTTAGAGAGAATTTTTGGTCATTATTGTAAGAGTTGGTGAGTCCTGAATCTGTGTGTCAGTCTTCTTCTTCTTCTTCACTTCGTCTTGTACCTATTCGAGTGTCAAGTGAAATACAAAATTCTGGTTCTCGTCCTTCTAGCAGCTTTAACTAATGTCTATTGGTGTTTTTATATTGTTTCTTTGATGTTGTCAGTCCATTTTACTCTAGGCCTGTCTCTTCTCCCTCTCTTATAATATATGCTTATTATGAGCAAGTTAAAAAAAAAAGACTTTTGGGAACAACTCAGACATCAGATCAGTAGCTGAGCATACAACTTTGCCATCATGGTTTTTGTCTTGAAAAGAAATGTTTAAACATCATTGAGATCCCATTTAGGCTGGTAACATAACATGTTAACAGATACTCTCACCTTGTTTGTTTTCTAAGTATCTTATAACATCTTCCTTTAAAACTCTTCCATCTTTTCCAGTGCCGTTAATATCAGGCAGAGATATCTGAATATCACAAAGCATATGTGACTGTTATTTATGTCATTTGAAATACAGACATAGTCATAATCACATTGAATAAAACAATATGTAATGTGTTAAATGAAATTATTACAACTATCAGAGTTGTAGTCAATAAGCTAAATGAAAGGAGTCAGGGTGGTCTAGAGGTAAGATGTTGGCATCTGGACTGGAAGGTCCATACTGAGTTATTTGAGGGTCATCATCATTGCACTTCGAACATGTCCTTAGGTGCTCAGATCCCCTCCTCAGCAAGTCCCACAGTATCCAGCGACTGACAACTCTAATTCTGTGTTGGTTGGTAAGTCTTCTTATACGCCCACTAAGTTTCTCGCTTCTGGCTGTGCCCATCTTAACTCCCATCTCTTTCATCTGAGGTCCACATAATGGCATAAAGGGAATATAGTTTTAGTTCCCATATTTTTTTTATTAAAGACGTGCGTTATTTTTTTTAGGGTAATGTGATCTGTATTATACCAGACTGCCTTTCACTCTCAAATAAATCTGGCTTATAAGGCTGGGTGAATCTGACTGCTTGTCATTGGTAGTCCAATTCACAAACCACTGAGCTACCACACACAGCTCCCTTGTATAATAAGGCAAATTGTAATATATCTTCTGCAATCCAATCTTTCAGATAAAATTGTGTGTCTGACAGATTAAATTTATGCACGTGCTAATTCAGTTTGTTATATGTTCTCTACACTTGAAGATAAAAATGTGTCCTTTTAGGTTAAATATATGGTAGCCACCTCTGGGTTGATTCTGTCAGAGTGAATCTTATCACAATCTCAGATTATGTGATTTTATTGTCTATTAGTTTACATTCTTTATCCTTTTTAGTAAATATAACTTTCTTCATTCTTTGGTAACTGCTAATGTACATTTAAAAAACAATGAGAGTAAGGGAACAAAAAAATGATGCAAAGATAATGAAAAAAAAAAAAAAATGTAAAACCCACTTTGTTTTCAATGGCCAGTCTTCTGACAGCAGGGGTTGCTAAACGTTTAGCACCAGCCTCATCTTTTTGAGCTGAAGGTATGTCAACCTCTCTCACATCTTCTTGCTTCGTGACCACTGTAAAAAAAAAAAGATTAAGCAATGAAAGCTACATCACAAAAGTTTTAGTTGAGTCTTTCATATACACTTGTATTATTTTTAATATATTGTTCTATGATATTGATAGAAAGTAACAAAATGTATTAAAAAAAAACATTTTTTGCATGTTGCAGTTTACAGCAATGTGCAGGGTTTTTGTCTTTTGACCCAAAATATATAATTTAGCCACTTGATATCCAACATATATAATTTAGTCACTTGATATTTTTTACTTTTTTCTTTGATCTCTCATAATTTGCAGATTTGTTTTGTTTCCAAGGCCATTTTTCGGTGGAGTAAGATCTTGATTAGCTTTAGTTTACTAGTCTTGACACTAGCAGTTAGCTATAGCTGATATATATATATATATATATATATATTCATTGTTGTGAGAGTTGACATCACGGAAATCTAGACAAACCAGTTAAGTGCTCAGTCACTTTTCACAAGTGACAATGTGTGCGTACACTGACACATAACTTGCCCCTGTGGCTTCTCCTATGTTCCAAATTTCTGCAGTCTCTAAACTGTAATCATCTCCGATAACTATGTTGATTTCCAACAGAGAACTATTTAAGGCCTATAAGAAACACATCAGTATGCTTTTCCTCCCTACCACAAGTGCACCAGCCTATCAGTTTTTTCATTGCCATTGGATGTCCCATGTTGCCTAGTCAGTAAAAGTTTCTTTACCCTGCCTTGCTAAGCATGCTGGGAATATGGTGTTAATCTTATTTTATCATGACCACGGCACATTTTTGGGTAATATGTTTGTCACCATGACAGGCCACCTTTACTTCTCAGAAAAATCTATGGTACCTATTTTTAGAGGCTGGGTAAACCCTGGAACCTTGTTGGTGCAAAAAAACTGCCACTTCTTGAAATTAAATCCAAAGTCTGACTAGGTTAGTATATCCATATGAATTTTTTTTAAGGTTCGAAACTTATATATTATCCATTTATGTTGGAGAGGACAGTTCTGTACCTTCAGAAGAATAGACTAAGAGGTCATTAGGATAATTTCTCCACTCAACTGTTTTTGAAAACAACTTGACAACAGTGGTAGTCACTTCTTCTTCAACGTCAGCGTTCAAGTCTTATGATCATGCAAACGTAACTATGTCTCATTTCATGATGGAGAAGTAAGAATTATATCAAGGCACAAGATGAACTGGTTGCACTGTGGCTGACACACTCTTTCTTCATCTCCAACAACCATTCTCATACTAAGTTTAGTGTAGAGTGCAATCTATACTCTTATATGCAGCGGAAAAGTGGGAAATCAATCATAAGATAGAATGTCGACTAAGTGAATTCAAAGGTCGTTGTCTTAAGAAGATTCTAAACGTCCGTTGGGATCAATACATCACAAACAAAGAAGTTGCCAAAAGACCAAGCATTAAGAATATCAGTCAAGAAGTGAAAAGAAGATGTTGGAAATGGCAATTTTAAAAAAAAGATGAGAAAAGTGGCATGGTAACAGCTTTACGTGGCATGGTAACAGCTTTACGTGGCATGGTAACAGCTTTACGTTGTTCCAGACTGGATTGGGTAGAGATCTCTTGTGAGTGCCCTATGCTGGAGTTCAGAAGATTCAGAAGAAAGTTCTGTTTTGTTTTGCAGTAATTCTGCCAATGACTCTAGCAAAGAAATCCCATTGTGACTTCCTGCCTAGCAGCACAGAACCATAATTGCTGTACAATATATCACTAAAGTTCATTTCTCATCAAATAAGAAAACAATATATAATAAATATTGAAAAAAAAAAAAATAAATAATCTTATTTTCTAACCTCCAGCTCCTTCTATCTCAATATCCATCAATGGCTGGCCAACAAATGCCACAGCATCAACCTCATAGTACAGTTTCTTCACAGTGCCATCGTACCGACTTGTGATGGTGACTGAAGCTTTGTCACTCTTGACTTCACAAACACTGTCAAACTGGCTGACCTTATCACCAGGTTTAACAAACCTTGAAATGTAATTTTAAAATGCATTATCATTAATTTTCTCTAACAATGTGTGACACTTCATCACAGAACTTACAAGATAAATCAATTATGTAGTGGAAATGTGTGTTAGCCTGTGTATAATATACCTTTCTTCATTTGGGAGATGAGATATTAATTTGGATGATTCCACTGGCACAGGTGGTTGAGCAATTATGGATTTTAATTCATTTGCAGTGATACCTGGGCCTACCATAACCATAGACGAAGTTTACTCATAGGATTAAGAATAAAGGATATAAGTTTAGATTGAAAGATAAAAGGAGGGAAAAAGGGAGAGAGAAAGCGAAACGAATGCATATATGCATACACAACTGAAGACAAGAAAGAAAAGGGAATAAAAGTAGGAAATTGGGGAAAGAGAAAAGAAAGGTTGAGAAGTGAAGTGAAAAAAAAAAAAGAAGAGAAAAGAAGGAAAGAGAAACTTTTTTTTTCCATTTTTTTCCTGATAGCTGTGTGCACAGGGGTCCCTCGCCGCACAGGCACATAACTCAGTTTTCAGAGGTGCTCATAATTTTTCTGTCGATGAGTAACTGACGTTTAAAGCCAGGCCTCGCTGCTGAGACCAGGAGTGGTTGCCGCAATGAGAAATTGCAAACAAAATAGCACCAACTGGTGCAGTCAGGATCTGAAATCACTACCTCTTTGTCTTGAGACTAGCATCTTGCCTCAAGACCAACTAGTCCCCAGAAATGGAACTAAAGAGAGTAGAAAGAAGGAAGGTTTGCTTTTTAAAAAATGTGCAAGGAATGATATATACACACATCACCAAAAACAAATGGGAATAATTAATGACAATACACCAAAGGATAATTACCATTCTACTATCACAACTTCTCGAATACCTTCACCAATGTCAGACAACTTGTATTGTACAACTTCACAGAGTGCTAAAAATAATTTGTTAAAATTAATATTTTAGTAATGTGTCAAGTAATATTGTGTAAAATAATCTTAATAATGGACAAAATGCACATTATAGCATTACTATACAACAAATTACAGTCGAACCTGTCTAAGGCGACCATTCACGGGACTTTCAAAAACTGGTCCCATAGGACAGGTGGTCCTGCCTCACAGGTTTCACATAATAAATAGAGCGATAAAAAAAATTTGATCCTAAGCACTATGAAAACTAACCTGCAAATCAGCGTAATCCATGAGTAGAACATAGTGCACATGTCGGTCTACAATAGCCACTGGTTGGACACTTTTCATAAAACACGATAGTTAAACACACAAAAATATTTTTTCGAATCACTGATATTCGTTCTTCCAGCGTTAATGCTTTTGGTTTTACACTTTTGACACTGGCCATTTCCTATATTGTGTGTAACACTTTCAAAATCCACAAAAATAATTCACTGAGATACTGTACATGTACGTGAATACACTCTAAGCGGGCAATAACTAATTCTTTAGTTAATTCCTGTAATTTATACGGGCCACGCAATGGTCTACTCTGGTCTAGACGGAACCGCGAAGTGATGTCACTTCACGAATCATAGATCTGTGTCTGCCGTTTTTCTCACACCAGTATTGACTGATAAACGTAACACGTCCCACTGTAATCTGGGACTCACTAAATACGGGAAAACCTCGACACCTGTAGACACCTGTGTCGATCGTTTATGGCTCCCATCGGATTACCCGCGTGTCATAAACGGGATAAATAACATTGGCGGCGGTTAATTAGCCTGGTCTCTGGTCGCGTCATACGGTGAGCGCCGTAATCAGTGTTAGCATATAGTAAAAAACTCGGGGAAATTGTAGACCCGGTCCTATAACCAGGGAAACGCTTTAAACAGGTGGTCCTAAGACCAGGTTCGACTGTATAATGGAAACTTTAATAATGCAATAGAACAAAAAAGTAATCAGAATATACATAAACATCAAATCAATACGCACAAATGGAAAGAAAAGAAAAAGATCTGCCATAAAACAGCTGATAAAATGAAACTTCCCAAAGATAAAAATGTACCGTGAACATGGGAAGTTAGTTCCAATTGAATTTTTGTTTAAATTCATGTGTGGTGGTAATATGGGAGACTTATGTGTTAAGGATAAACACAACAAATTGATAAGAGATCATCCATGACCTTAGTCATTTGCCATGATAATACAGTCGAACCTGGTCTTAGGACCACCTGTTTAAAGCGTTTCCCTGGTTATAGGACCGGGTCTACAATTTCCCCGAGTTTTTTACTATATGCTAACACTGATTACGGCGCTCACCGTATGACGCGACCAGAGACCAGGCTAATTAACCGCCGCCAATGTTATTTATCCCGTTTACGACACGCGGGTAACACTGATAACGATACACTGACCAGCCAGTCCTCCGTCTCGCTGGGAGCCATAAACGATCGACACAGGTGTCTACAGGTGTTGAAGTTTTCCCGTATTTAGTGAGTCCCAGATTACAGTGGGACGTGTTACGTTTATCAGTCAATACTGGTGTGAGAAACACGGCAGACAGAGATCTATGATTCGTGAAGTGACATCACTTCGCGGTTCCGTCTAGACCAGAGTAGACCATTGCGTGGCCCGTATAAATTACAGGAATTAACTAAAGAATTAGTCATTGCCCGCTTAGAGTGTATTCACGTACATGTACAGTATCGCAGTGAATTATTTTTGTGGATTTTAAAAGTGTTACACACAATATAGGAAATGGCCAGTGTCAAAAGTGTAAAACCAAAAGCATTAACGCTGGAAGAACGAATATCAGTGATTCGACAAAATCAGCAAGGAAAAAGTTCGCGATTATTGGCAGAACAGTTTGGAGTGGGAAAGACACAGTTTTTACGTACGTTAAAGAGAAAAGCCGAGTATATGAATGACTTTGAAAATAATGCACCAAGTATGAAAAGAAGGAATAGCAGGAAAACGGGAAATGAAGACATAAATACACTTTGTTGGAAATGGTGTCAATCAGCACTTGCACGAAAAATTCCGTTATCTGGGCCGATGATCAAAGAACGAGCTTTACAGTTTGCAAAAGAATTGGAAAACTCAGTCTTTAAAGCATCGAACGGCTGGTTAGAGGCCTTCATTAAAAGACACAATCTTGTGTTTGGTAAGCAATGTGGCGAAGTCGGTGATTCAGATATGAGTGCTGCGGCTGACTGGACTTCTAAATTATCCGAGATACCATATTGGATTTTTTTTCAAGTCAAAAGTGATACATGTACAGTATAAGTGGAATCTGTGTATGTGTGTTTTATTTTTGTGTGTTTAACTATCGTGTTTTATGAAAAGTGTCCAACCAGTGGCTATTGTAGACCGACATGTGCACTATGTTCTACTCATGGATTACGCTGATTTGCAGGTTAGTTTTCATAGTGCTTAGGATAAAATTTTTTTTATCGCTCTATTTATTATGTGAAACCTGTGAGGCAGGACCACCTGTCCTATGGGACCAGTTTTTGAAAGTCCCGTGAATGGTCGCCTTAGACAGGTTCGACTGTAACTAAAAATTGGCCAACAAGAAAAGGATATGGGGTTATATTCATGTTAATGTTAATAGACATGAGCAGCATTATCTACAACGAATTTACACTCTTTAACCCACTTCTTGCTAACTAGGCAGAAGGAAGAAAATTAGCAAAGAAAAAAACCTATGTGGAAAATTGCATATTTTAAATCGCTGGTGTTTCATTATCATCTGTTTTGAGTGCCTACTAAAACAATTGTCTCTTTGAGCAATTTTGATTTGACTAACCTGAATATTTAGTAAAAATTTGTTTACAGCTGCTAATTTGCATAAAACACATTACCTCAGGATTACAATACCTTCGCAAAAATGACCACCTCAAAATACAAATTCTTGGAATTTGGCAGTAGGCATAAATTCCACCCCTCCTTATACATTCCTATTTATTACTTCTGGTGACCCTTGAGTGTTGGATTTGTTTCCTTTGATATTGGATTTTTTTTTAAAACACCACTTGTGCTTCATCAAAAGTATAAAAACTATTTTAAAAACAGTTTTTTAATATAAATTCGGTCAATTTTCAAAATGTTCAAGAAATTATTTTTTTTCCTCTGATGGGGGAAATCTCTTTAGCTGTCAATGAGTCATTAAACCATTGTAACATTGGATAAGCATCGAACAACACTAAGAGAAAGGGGAACATATGGGCTGGACAGATGGCCAAGGTGTCAACAGACAAAGTAACACCTCCATACCGCATCCGATTTCCAGGTCTCTTCCTGGGTAAACAGAAAGTTTTGTAGCAAAAGTTCAAAGAAAATATTTTCCAAACTCCAAATATAACAATTAGATGTTCGTCATTTTTATGAACTTTCATAAAAACATGATTCACAGCTGGGTATCGTAATCCAGGGTTAACCCTTATTAATTAACATGAAGACATTAAAATGAAATGTACATAATCTTTATGGGCACTAATTTAATTTAAGCCTAATATTTTCTTCATATTCTTTTCCATGATCACAGACAGCAAACAATTGATGACTGGTAATGGCATCAACAATTTTTTTTTTAACTCTGCGCAGTCTATGGCAATCATTTACAGAGTGCCCTGTGTTTGGCCCACGCTATTCACATCTCTGTTTCCAGTTTTCCACCAGGTTGTTATTTGTTTTTCTCTCTCTTTTTTTTCTCCTCATTTGCCTTCCCTCCTGAGTTCTTGTAATTGTTTCTGGATTTCTTATGAGCATGAGACTACCCAGCTCATTGTCCTGCTGTTATTATTATGTGCATTTCCTCTTGGTTACACTTTTTCACAATTATTGATTGTAGATTGTAGATTTTACTATTTTAAAACATTATGGGAATTCTCCTCAGAGATAAGGTTATATAAAATGAAAAAATCTCTGTGTTTACTTTTTTATTGTTCTCCAGCATTCAGATTCATGTAGAAACATGAAAGTAAACAATTTTCATAAATTCTTCACCAGGGCACTGGGTGATCTAGAAGTGAGACATCAGTATCTGGACAAGAAATTCCCAGGTTTCAAACAAGAAGCAGGAATTTTTCTCTTGAAATTCATGTTTTTTTTTTCATGGCTTTACACTCTGCCAGTGTCTGGATTGTAAGATATGATATCTAGCCATCTTAGATAATGGGGGAAGAAGAAAAAAAATCACATGTGCATTAATGAACCCTTGGCAGTTAAAGCTAAAAGTTTAAAAAAAAAAATGACCACTGTCTGGGCAGAATTATTAAGCAATACTATACTATAATCTTTACTGCATATTCCTATTACTGGGGTCTGACTTAACGGACCGGACCAAAGAATAAGGCCCTTTGTCCAGTGCAGCTGCCGCAAGGTGTTTAGGTCTGAGTTTTTATTTCACCCCCGATAGACAAAAACTTTTGACCCTACTGAGATTCAAACCCGCATTTTCCTAGTTTAGAGTCTGACAAGTTACCAATTCAGCTACCCATTCTCCTTTTAAGATTACAATTTTTATTTTTAATTAAGCAATT
The DNA here is from genome assembly GCA_032433765.1 of Megaustenia siamemsis. NCBI lineage: Eukaryota > Metazoa > Mollusca > Gastropoda > Stylommatophora > Ariophantidae > Megaustenia > Megaustenia siamemsis. The sequence goes on along the minus strand of JAVIAB010000139.1, from coordinate 75,955,696 downwards.
AATCCAATATCATTCTTCATCCAATACAGTATATTTGTCATAACAAACATTATAATTCATCTGTAGTGTGCGTAGTAGTGTAGTGAAAGAAAGCAAAAATAAAGGACTCAGCTTTCATAGAAAAAAGACAGAAGTAATGGTAACAACAAAGAAAAAGACATCACCTCAGTGCAAAATAAAGACAAGTAGAATAATATTAAAACAGGTAAATGAATTTAAATATCTGGGAACAATGTTAACCTCAGATGGGAGATGTACAACAGAGGTGAGATGCAGAATGGCTTAGGCCAAAAAAAGCAGCTTTCCAAAAAATGAGGAAGATACTGTGCAATCCATTTTTGACAATAGAAACAAGAAAAAGAATTCTTAAATGTTATGTAGAGCCAGTCTTAACATATGGACCTGAGTCATGGACAACAGGACAACAGACAAGAAAATCACTGGAGGCTGTAGAAATGTGGTTTTACAGAAGAATGTTGAGAATACCATGGACAGCTAAGAAGAGTAATGAAAACATCCTGAAAGAGGCCAAATCAAAAAGAGAGCTAATTTCCAATATAAGGAAGAAACAATCATTTTTTGGCCATGTAATGAGAAGCAAAGAGCTTGAATATATTGTAACAACTGGAAAAATTGAGTGACGAAGAGATAGAGGGAAGCAAAGAGAAAAGATACCACACAGCTTAAGAGAATGGCTTGGCAGAAGGTCTACAGAAATGATAACTGTCAAGATTGAAAGTTGTGGAGAGACATACATGATACCTACGCCAGCAGGCCCGGTACTTGATGATGATGACTGTGTGCATGTCTTGCATCAAGCATTTATTTGTTATGTTTATTACCTGTGGATGTTAAAAAAGTTCTCTGCTGAGAAAAGTGTAAAGCTGGAGCAAGTTTGACTTCATTTTGATTGTTGTGGTGATGACATACAGCAAAGTGACTTGAAAGACTACACTGCTTGGAGATTGGACTATGTGCCTTTAAAAGAAAAACAATTTTAAAATCAATATCAGCAAATTAATTACTGTAAATATCCAAATTTATTTAATCATTTAGCTATATCAATACTTAATGATGTCAGTAAAAGTAAAGGTTCCCTCCATGTCTTGCTAGGTGTTTGGGAAAGTGTTAGTGACCACATTTTTCCATGACCACTGTGCATTTTTTGATGATGTGGTCAGTATTACACCAGGCCTAATGAAGCCAGCACCTTAATAATCCTAATCCTTGGGCTTGTCCCCTTGTTGAAAAAAAAATATAATTAGAACAGATGCACAAAAACTAGAAACAGTTGATAATAAGATCATAATTCATGTATGATGTATCCAGTCAGTGAGGGGAGATCACTAGTTAGTAGAAATAATTTTAGACACTAAACTGGTAATTACATAAATTTTAAAGTAATTAGTAATTACATAAATTTGTTTTAAAAAGTGACATCAATCTTGCAGACTGAGAATTGAATATGCACGAGGATGGAATATTATTAAATTAATATAGTATATATACTTTTGCTATAACACTACTATACTTATTAAAAGTTATTTATATAATTATACTTACTTTTATAGTGTCTTATTATATGATATTATAATATTATTATATAATAATAATAATAATAAGCAAAATAAAAATTAAAATAGACTACTGACTAGTAATTTATTATTGAGGTTGGTAAGTGACAATAAGTATAATCACATGAAATATAATACAATAATCAGCAAATATTAAAAAGTCATTAGAATAATAATGGCAATTGTGAAAATACAAACTTTGATTCGTAAATGTTTGGCGATTCTATGAAACGATTGTCTGCAAACATTCACTAACGTCGCCATTCTGACTATGACCCGACCCGGAACTAATTCCAACCACACACACACACACACACACACACACACACATACACACATCAGGGACTCCCAGTCTTTCAGCTCATGACTATGACTATCTATCGATCTATCTATTGACCTTTCGAGCCGTAGCCGGCCCATTGGGCGTAGACCCAGATACTTCTCTTATCTAAATTTTTATTCTAGCAGTTTTCAATCCTTGTAAAGATCTTTTATCAAATCTCATCAGTTGTCTCGGTTCTGTGCAAGCAGCTCTATCTCATTGAGGGAGCCGATTCCTGCTGCTCTTGCCTCTCTTCAATGTTCTTCTCAGTGTCTCTCTGGGTCTTCCTCTTACCTGCTGTTTCCCACATTAGGGCTTGCTTTGCTATTCGGTTATTATTTCTTCTCATCACATGGCCAACACATGACCATCATCTTTTATTTATTACTGAAGATATTAGTGGTTGATTGGCGATTTCTCTAATTTCCTCGTTTGTTTGGCATTCGTTCCACGCTATATCAATTATTTTCCTTAGACATTTATTTTCGAATGCGTTCAACTTTGTTCCAATGTCTGTTGTTGTTTTCTATTTCTCACACGCATACGTAAGGGCTGATAATATATTTGATTTGAAAAGTTTTGTGTTTGTGCTGATGAGTTTTGATTTCCACAACTTTTCAAGACTTCTGAAAGACATTGCTGCTTTAGCTATTCTGATTCTAATTTCTTTACTTGTATCCCCTTCTCGATCAATGTGACTTCCAAGATAGATAAAGCGATTGATCTCTTCCACTGGTTTGTTTTCCATGTATAATCTGTCATCTGTTGGAATTAAGCTTTTCATGACCTTAATCTTTTCATGGTTCATCTCAAGCCCAATTTTGCTGGCTATTGATGATAGTTCATTTGTGTTTTCCTGCATCGTTTTTATCTGACTGCTATTGAGAACTATGTCATCATCAAAGTCAAGGTCCTCCAAATGGTCTCCTTGTATCCATTCGATGCCATTATTACAATTGCAGCATTTCTTCATTATGAAGTCCATAACAACTGCATATGTGTAGCCATCATACATGTCTTCAATAATATTTATGATTTTTTATGGTAAGCCATATTGCTTCAGAATTTTCCACAAAGAATCTCTATGAATACTGTCGATGCTTTTTTGAAGTCGATGAAGTTTAGTACAGAAGGTTTTTTGCTTTTCAATGTGTTCCTCCAATATGAGTCGTAGAGTAAATACGTGATCGAGGCAGCTTCTCCCTTTTCTAAACCAGAAATTCTTCACGCATTCTATCTATCTATCTATTGCCCTTTCGAGCCGAAGCCGGCACATAGGGCAGAACCACAATCTTAAAAACAGAAAATGTACGTGCCAAAATGGCACATATTGCAGAGATCACTGCTTCCAAAATCAATGGCTGTTTCCATAACAATACTTTTTACAATGACAGCTTGTCAAGCCATTGATCAACCTCCTTAGTCGCCTCTTACGACATGCCTGAAAGGTCACGGTGTCTTCACGCATTCATCATCATCATTGAGTGCCGTCTCCGCAACGAAGGTTGGCTACCATGGAGCGCCATTTTGCTCTATCTCTTGCTTTGATGGTGCAGGTTGTCATCGGTTGATTTGTCCATCTTTTGATGTTACTCGTCCATGTTAATCTTGGTCTGCCTCTGCCTCTTTTACCTTGTATTTTTCCCTCCAGGATCACTTTCAGTAGGCTGTTGTGTCTTTTAACATGGCCTAAGAATCGCATTTGTCTTGTTCTAATTGTGTTCAGAAGTTCTCTTTTCATTTTTAGTTGTTTTAAGACTTTGTCGTTTGTTTTCTTTTCCTTCCATCCAATTCTACCTATTCTTCTATATATCCACATTTCAAAGGCTTCAATTCTCTGTTCTGTTTTCTTGTCTAATGTCCATGTTTCAGCACCATATAGGAATATTGAGAAGATGTAACATTTTGCTATTCTTAGTTTTATCTCTGGTGTTATTTGTTTTGATATTAGTATGTCCTTCATGACATTAAAATTACTTTTTGCCATTCCTATTCTTTTGTTTATTTCAGTTGTACATTTTCCATCACTGGTTATAGTATGTCCAAGGTAGTTATAGTTCTGAACTGTCTCAAGGTCTATTCCTTCAATTTTGATATCCACTTGTGGGTTTTGAGTATTTACTTTGTTTATGATCATAGTTTTAGTCTTTTTGATATTCATATCTAGTCCATATTTTTTGCTTGTCGTGTTTATTTCATTAAGTAATTGTTGTAGCTCTTTAGGATTTTCTGCTAGTAGTACAGTATCGTCAGCATATCTTAGGTTATTGATTATCTTTCCATTAATTTGTAGGCCTGGCATCTCTATGATGTTTTTAAAGATTTGCTCAGTGTATAGATTGAACAAGCTTGGTGATAGGATGCATCCTTGTCTTACTCCTCTTTTTATATCAATGGGTGTAGAGAACTCTTTGTTATATTTTATTATTGCTGTTTGCTCCCAGTATAGATTGCATATTAGTCGTATATCCATGTCATCTAGATGTATCTCTTTTAGGCATTCTATAAGTTGTTTGTGGTGTACTCTATCAAAAGCTTTGGTGTAGTCTATGAAGCAGGCATATATTGGTTTGTTTACTTCTGTGTATTTTTCGATTAATGTTCTCATGCAGAATATGGCTTCTTTTGTCCCGCTATTTTTCCTAAATCCAAATTGCTGCTCATCTAATTCAGTATTGATTTTATTCTGAATCCTTCCTTGTATAACTTTTAGCAAGATTTTTGTAACATGGCTCATTAGGCTTATTGTTCTAAAGTCACTGCATTCAACTGCACCATTCTTTTTAGGCAATGCAATGAAAATTGATGTTTTTAGTTCATTTGGTATGTATCCTGTGTGGTATATGTCGTTGCATATGTCTGTAATCACTTCAATGCCAAAATCTTCTAGTGCCTGTATCATCTCTATATGTATGCTTTCAGGTCCTGCTGCTTTTCCCCTTTTCATTGTTTTTATAGCTTTTTCCACCTCAGATTTTAAGATTTTATAGCCTGATGTACATTTTATAATTGGTTTCTTGTCCCTTTGATCATGAAATAGTTCTGTTATATATTCCTGCCATCTATCTATGATATCCTTATTGTCTGTTAGCATTTTTCCTTTTTTGTCTGCAATGCATCCGCCTTCTGTGGCTTTTTTATTTTTATTAGTCATTCTCTTTATTTCTGTGTGCATTCCTCTTAGGTCTTGTTCTTCAGAACACGAAAGACGAACATGGCTGACCACCGTGAAAGAGATTGGAGCCTCATCACGTACCAGTCCAGAGGAAGCCATGGAGAGTCGGAGAAATTCGAACTTATGTCGGAGGAAAGATCTTAAAATAAGTACTTGGAATGTTAGGACTCTATATCAACAAGGGAAATTGGAAAATCTAATTCTTCACGCATTACTGTATCTAAAAAAAACATATATATATTGAGAACCTCTGAAAGCGGACACATCAAATTGAAAACTTTAACGGGACCCGCATTACGAAAGACGGCGATTAAAATGTGGTCTGCAACAGAAGGCATCTCCTGGCAATAAATATAAACATCTGTACTATCACACTGTACTATCATTGTTTATTAAGTCATGCCCGTGATGTTACGCATAGATTACTGAAGAAAAAAGTTAGCAACAGTGAAAGTGAACAAAATGTAGCCTCTAAAAATCACGTAATAATAACAATAAAAACATTAATTTATTGTCTTTAACTTTAACTGACACTGAGTGACTGAATTAACAACATTCATAATTTATAATTTGTATAATTATAATTATATAATATACTACTAATAATAAATTATTTTATATAATTAATAATAATATTTTTTTTTAGTTATAAGTTTTTATTGGTAGTTAAGTTAGTTTAGTTAGACTGGACAGTTTAAAAAAAAAAAGAAGAATAAAAGAATATTATTATAATTTAAATTATTAATATTATTTATATTAATTATAATATATATATATATATATATATATATATATATATATATATATATATATATATATATATATATATATATATATATATATATATATATATATATATATGCAATGCATCTTTACTAGTAGTTAAGTAATAATAAAATAAATACATTAGTAATAAAGTAATATATATATATTTATATAATATTATATTCTTGTTTAATGTACAAGAGCCTTAAGAAGAGGGCATGGAGAAATATGAGAAAATTAGAGTTGTTGGACGGGGTGCCTATGGGTAAGTTAAATTAAAGAATAGAGTGAATGATCTTAAAATAATAAAGTATTATTATGACATTTCATTTATCATTTACTTCTTGGGGTCTGACACAGCAGGAGTGGGGGTATCTCTAGGCAGTAGAATAAAGACCCAACGTCCAGTACAATTATCATGCTACTTGAGTGCAAAATTGTTATTTTACCCCCCCCCCCCCCCCCCCCACCCCAAAAAAAAAAAAAAAACGTTTTAACCTACCATGATTGAAATCAGCATCCAACATTTGTGTTTATGATCTCTTTTATTGCTGTAATTGCATTTGGTATTAGTTATAGATAAACCATCCTGTACAACAATGTAAGTGTTGTTATAGCATCGAAGCAAAGAGTATGGGTACCCTTATTCTTAACTCACCCTGTTCTTGTGTTTGCATATGGGCAAAAATTGATGTTAAGGCCTAAAATTTGATCTTACACTCAGTTTAAATGAGCACATTTATGGGTGACATGGTCAATATCACTTCAGAGCTCTTTACTTTGTAGAGAAAGATCTATGGTACACATTTTCAGACACTGAGTGAACCCTGAAGTTTAAAGACTCATCACATTTGGGAATGGAGCCTAGACCCATCTGATCAGAAGACAAGCTTACTAACCATTTCATCACGATGGCTTCTACCACAGTGAAGTTTGCTTCCAATGTCTTCTGTTTTCTACCTTAGTCTTTTTTCAGAGACTTACAGTATTTTTCAATTAAAAAATAATGAGTGGCCTTACTGCTGAGCTTTATATACTAAAATTGAATTAAATATGCATGTTCTGCGCCAAATTTGTATTCTGCTTAAGTGAGCAGACCAAAATGTAAAAAAAAAAATTAAATTTGACGAGTGAAGTCCTTTGGTAAGAACCTGGAAAACATAAGGCTCCACATGATTAAGAGGGGAAGTCTAATAACACTGTCTACTGTCAACACAGGATGAATCACACACACAAAAGTGGTTAATCTCATCACCATTGCTCAATGTGACTCACAAAGATGTGTTCACTTGAATTGGTGACACTAGCACCAAAATTTGTCATAGGACAATGGGATTTTTCCAGGAGCCAGTAGTGGGGTGTGATAAACACTCCGGGGTATGGTTACAGCTTTACAAAGGAACACAACACAATACTGACGTTTCAGTCTGTGGCCTTATAGAATATAGGGACAACGATAACAAACGGTGAAGCACAATTATCTAAAACTACATGTTAGATGATCAAGTGGAGGGAGAGGAAAGTAGGATGTTGAAATAAGAAAGGAGAGAGAGAGATATGTGTATGCTACATGAGGAGAGGTAGGATGAGCAACAAGATATAAAATAGAAAGATGGGGAAGAGCACGAGACTCAAGAGTCGAACTACAATAGTAAAAAGAGAAAAAAATGTATCATAAAAAGTATATGAAAATAACTTAACTTGAGCAACCGGTCTGTCCTCAGTGAAGGAATACATCAGAATGACTGGGTATGTTCAGACTATGTCCAGAAGGCATCATGTGACGGAAACAGGCGAGGTATAGATAGACAAAGAAGGACCTGGGTCATGGGATAAGAACTATGAAGAGGGGGAGGAGGGGGGAAAAAAGAGGGATTGGCATACTGTGTAAACAAAAGTCGATGGTACTGGGATTTTTCCAGATGAATATTCTGTTTGGTCTTATATTTCTTTAATAAATATTTAGACTAAAGACTCTGTAATGTCTATATACCAGCAACCAAAATTATATAGAAATTTTATCTTTTGGGGTAGGGTGTCAGCAAGAGGTACCAACCCTCTGTCTATTTTCACATAAATTTTTACAAAAGAAAGAAACATCAACATACTGGAGAGACATCTTCTGTCATTTATGCAGATCATGCACCTCGATGAGTGCACATTTCAGCATGACAATGACACCAAAGTATGCACAGATCATACCGCTAAAGCTTGGCTGCAAAAGAAGAATGTGACAGCACCAAAGTGGCCCAGCAAGAGTCCTGAGTTAGCTAAGAGTCCTGAGTTAACTAAGAGTCTCCTGAGTTAGCTAAGAGTCTCCTGAGTTAGCTAAGACTCTCAAGAGTTAGCTAAGAGTCTTCTGAGTTAGCTAAGAGTCTCATGAGTTAGCTAAGAATCTCCTGAGTTAGCTAAGAGTCTCATGAGTTAGCTAAGAGTCTTCTGAGTTAGCTAAGAGTCTCCTGAGTTAGCTAAGAGTCTTCTGAGTTAGCTAAGAGTCTTCTGAGTTTTCTAAGAGTCTTCTGAGTTAGCTAAGAGTTTTCTGACTTAGCTAAGAGTCTTCTGAGTTAGCTAAGAGTCTCCTGAGTTAGCTAAGAGTCTCCTGATTTAGCTAAGAGTCCTGAGTTAGCTAAGAGTCTCCTGAGTTAGCTAAGAGTCTCCTGAGTTAGCTAAGAGTCTCCTGAGTTAGCTAAGAGTCTCCTGAGTTAGCTAAGAGTCTCCTGAGTTAGCTAAGAGTCTCCTGAGTTAGCTAAGAGTCTCCTGAGTTAGCTAAGAGTCTCCTGAGTTAGCTAAGAGTCCTGAGTTAGCTAAGAGTCTCCTGAGTTAGCTAAGAATCTTCTGAGTTAGCTAAGAGTCTCCTGAGTTAGCTAAGAGTCTCCTGATTTAGCTAAGAGTCCAGAGTTAGTTAAGAGTCCTGAGTTAGCTAAGAGTCTCCTGAGTTAGCTAAGAGTCTTCTGAGTTAGCTAAGAGTCTCCTGATTTAGCTAAGAGTCCTGAGTTAGCTAAGAGTCTCCTGAGTTAGCTAAGAGTCTCCTGAGTTAGCTAAGAGTCTCCTGAGTTAGCTAAGAGTCTCCTGAGTTAGCTAAGAGTCTCCTGAGTTAGCTAAGAGTCTCCTGAGTTAGCTAAGAGTCTCCTGAGTTAGCTAAGAGTCCTGAGTTAGCTAAGAGTCTCCTGAGTTAGCTAAGAATCTTCTGAGTTAGCTAAGAGTCTCCTGAGTTAGCTAAGAGTCTCCTGATTTAGCTAAGAGTCCAGAGTTAGTTAAGAGTCCTGAGTTAGCTAAGAGTCTCCTGAGTTAGCTAAGAGTCTCCTGAGTTAGCTAAGAGTCTCCTGAGTTAGCTAAGAGTCTCCTGAGTTAGCTAAGAGTCTCCTGACTTAGCTAAGAGTCTCCTGAGTTAGCTAAGAGTCCTGAGTTAGCTAAGAGTCTCCTGAGTTAGCTAAGAGTCTCCTGAGTTAGTTAAGAGTCCTTTAAGCTGTCCATGGCATTCTCACTATTCTTCTAAATTTTGTAATCTGTGGTGTCCAATAATTTTCTTGTCTGTTGTCCAATTGTCCAGAATTCATTTCCATATATCAAGACTAACTATACATAATATACGCTTTTATTTATCTTAAATTTAGGTTTAGAAAAGGGAGAAGCTGCCTTCACCACATTTTTACTCTAAGACTTATATTGGAGGAGCACATTGAAAAGCAAAAACCTTTTGTACTTAACTTCATCAACTTCAAAAAAGCATTTGGCAGTATTCATCGAGATTCTTTGTGGAAAATTCTGAAGCAATATGGCTTACCATAAAAAATCATAAATATTATTGAAGACATGTATGATGGCTACACATGTGCAGTTTGAACAGAGGAAGGACTGAGTGCATGTTTCCCAATAGAAAATGGGGTTAAACAAGGATGTATTTTATCACCCTTGTTATTTGGAGTTGTTATGGACTTCATAATGAAGAAATGCTGCACTGGGAATAAAGACATTGAATGGATACAAGGAGACCATTTGGAGGACCTTGACTTTGATGATGACATAGTCCACATCAGCAGTCAGATAAAAACGATGCAGGAAAACACAAATGAACTATCATCAATAGCCAGCAAAATTGGGCTTGAGATCAATCATGAAAAGACTAAGGTCATGAAAAGTTTAATTCCAACAGACGACAAAATATACATGGAAAACAAACCAGTGGAAGAGATCAATCACTTTATCTATCTTGGAAGTCACATTGATCGAGAAGGGGATACAAGTAAAGAAATTAGAATCAGAATAGCTAAAGTAGCAATGTCTTTCAGAAGTCTTGAAAAGTTGTGGAAATCAAAACTCATTAGCACAAACACAAAACTTAGACTATTCAAATCAAATGTACTATCAACCCTTACGTATGCGTGTGAAAGCTGGAAAACACCAAGTGATATAGAAACAAAGTTGAACGCATTCAAAAATAAATGTCTAAGGAAAATACTTGGTATAGCGTGGAACGAATTCAAAACAAACGAGGAAATTAAAGAAATCGCCAATCAACCACTAATATCTTCAGTAATAAAGAAAAGATGATGGTCATGTGTTAGACATATGATGAGAAGAAATAATAACCGAATAGCAAAGCAAGTCCTCATGTGGGAAACAGCAGGTAAGAGGAAAAGAGGAAGACCCAGAGAGACACTGAGAAGAACATTGATGAGAGAGGCAAGAGCAGTAGGAATCTGCTCCCTCAATGAGATAGAGCTGCTTGCACAGAACAGAGACAAATGGCGAGATTTGATAAAATATCTTTAAAAGAATTGAAAACTGCTAGAACAAAAATTTAGATAAGAGGAGGAGTATCTTGGTCAATGCCCTATGTGCTGGCTACAGCTCGAAAGGTCAATAGATAGATAGATAGATATCTTGAATGGTCAAGAAAAGGCCTGCATAAGTAAGTTAGAAAGTCTTATGTCTGTAATTAACAAGTAAAAAGTTTGAAAAAGATTATGGTAAAGCTTTCATTGGATTTAATTTTCAAAAGACATTTTATCTTCTATTTTCAGAACTGTTCATCTTTGCGTACGCCTCAGTGATCGCAAACAGGTCATTATCAAGCAGATACCAGTGGAACAAATGACCAAAGATGAGCGCCAGGCAGCTTTGAATGAGGTCAAAGTGCTTTCTATGCTACACCATCCCAATATCATACAGTACTACGAGAATTTCCTAGAAGACAAGGCACTGATGATTGTCATGGAATATGCTCAAGGTGATCCATTGAGAACAATATCTAAATGCTGTACTTCTGTGACAGAACAAAAGACCTTGATTTTTTATGGCCTTACAATTAACAGTGTATCACGAATGCATTTTCTAATATTAACATATGACAATAAATAATTCCTTTTTCTTCTTCTTTTTCTTCTTCTTTCCTTCCGCATTCGCCTTTCAGCATTGTGGTGAGATTTAATTTGTGGTTTTTGCTCTTATGTTTGCCTCTGTTGCTGTTATGTTTCCTAGTGCTTCTAATATTCCATCAATCCATTTTTTTCATGTTAGACCCTTGGGTCTGGTATTCTCGCAACGTTTATTGAGGGCTCATTGTGTTGTTTTTTGATCACTCTGCCTTGTCACATGGCCAAATCATTTTATCTGTTGCTTCTTTATATATTCTATGGTGGGGATTATTTATAGCTTGTTTCTCAGTTCTTCATTTATGATCTTGTCTCTCAGGCTGTTTCCTGTCATTCATCTAACACACTTCATCTCAATAAAAGCAGTTTCTGGTTGTCCAAGATGATGGTTTGTTTTAATTTCGGAGTGTGGATTATGTGATAAAAAATTACTGAAAAAGCGTTTCCCACGGATATATATTGTTTTAAAAAGTTGTGTAAATTGTTCTATTCAAAGAGGAGGATAAGATCAGGTAAGTACTTTTAAATGTAACCATCTAAAAATTTATAGTTAGACTGTAAAAGATTGCACGTAAGATCTAGTGATCTAGTATGTGGGGGAAGCATAGCTGGGCTACCCCCAACTTAAATTAAGCCCTTACGACTGACTCAACAGGTCAGTAAGGGATAAACATTTTATGCTCAGAGAAATCACAGAATAATTCCTTGATTTGTTGTTTCTAGCTGAACTCTATATCTATCTATTGACCTTTCGAGCCGTAACCGGCCCATAGGGCGTAGACCAAGATACACCTTCTCCTATATGAATTTTTGTTCTAGCAGTTTTCTTTTAAAGATATTTTACCAAATCTCGCCATCTGTCTCTGTTCTGTGCAAGCAGTTCTATCTCATTGAGGGAGCCGATTCCTGCTGCTCTTGCCTCTCTCATCAATGTTCTTCTCAGTGTCTCCCTGGGTCTTCCTCTTTTTCTTTTACCTGTTGTTTCCCATATGAGGGCTTGCTTTGCTATTCGATTATTATCTCTTCTCATCACATGTCCAACGTATGACATCGTCTTTTCTTTATTACTGAAGATATTAGTGGTTGATTGGCGATTGAACTCTATATAAAGAAGGGAAATTGGAAAATCTGATTCAAGAAGCAGAACGAATAAATATAGATATCTTAGGCATATCAGAGACAAGATGGAAAGAATGTGGGTACATAGAGGATGAAAAATATACATTTATATACTCTGGAAACACAACAGAACATCAAATGGGGGGTAGGAATACTGATAAAAAGAGAGCTACAAATATATATAAGTACCCACTTGACATACAGTGATAGGATTATACTAGTCAAGTTGAAAGCAAAACCATTCGACATAGCAATAATACAGACATATGCACCTACTCAAGACTACACAGATGAACAAATAGAGGCATACTATGAAGACCTAAATGAAGTTATGAAGCAAGTGAAATCTGTAACACCTGCTTTGAGCAAGAGAAAAGGAAATTAAACACATGGAAAAGCCCTGGAGATAAGAAGAGGAATCAAATAGATTACATAATGATAAAAGAAAGGTTCCATAACAGCGTAAAGAAAGCCAAAACCTACCCAGGAGCAGATATTAATTCAGATCACAATCCTGTAATGATTAAAATGAAAATCAAACTAAAGAGAAACAAGCAAAAGTCTAATTCATCAACAAATCCACTAGATATAACAGCTTTAAATCAAAAAGATATTAAAGATACCTATACAATACAAGTAAAGAACACATACCAGAAGCTGCTAGAAGAAGGAATTGAGCAATACAGAAGAGAAAATCCTGATGAAAAAGTAACAACCAAATGCCAGTGCATAAAGAAAAGCACACAAGAAACTTGCAACACCTTACCCAAAAGAGAAAAGAACAAAAAACAAAAATGGATAACTATTACAATCTTAGAAAAAATGGAAGAAAGGAGACAAGCGAAGAACACTGCCCAATACAATAAAATAGATAATGAAATACGCAAAATGTGCAAAAAGGCAACAGAAGACTGGCTCAGCCAAAAATGTATAGATATAGAAACTATGGAAAGCAAACAAGACTTTAGAGGAATGCGCATAAAAATAAAGAGAATGACTAATAACAATTTAAAAAGCCACAGAAGGTGGATGCATTGCAGACAAAAAAGGAAAAATGCTAACAGACCATAAAGATATTATAGATAGATGGCAGGAATATATAACAGAACTATTTCATGATCAAAGGGACAAGAAACCAGTTATAAAATGTACATCAGGCTATAAAATCTTAAAATCTGAGGTGGAAAAAGCTATAAAAACAATGAAAAAGGGAAAAGCAGCAGGACCTGACAGCATACAGATAGAGATGATACAGGCACTAGAAGATTTTGGCATTGAAGTGATTACAGACATATGCAACGACATATACCACACAGGATACATACCAAATGAACTAAAAACATCAACTTTCATTGCATTGCCTAAAGAAAATGGTGCAGTTGAATGTAGTGACTTTAGAACAATAAGCCTAATGAGCCATGTTACAAAAATCTTGCTGAAAGTTATACAAGGAAGGATTCAGAATAAAATCAATACTGAATTAGATGAGCAGCAATTTGGATTTAGGAAAAATAGCGGGACAAAAGAAGCCATATTCTGCATGAGAACATTAATCGAAAAGTACACAGAAGTAAACAAACCAATATATGCCTGCTTCATAGACTACACCAAAGCTTTTGATAGAGTACACCACAAACAACTTATAGAATGCCTAAAAGAAATACATCTAGATGACATGGACATACGACTATTATGTAATCTATACTGGGAGCAAACAGCAATAATAAAATATAGCAAAGAGAACTCTACACCCATTGATATAAAACGAGGAGTAAGACAGGGATGCATCCTATCACCAAGCTTGTTCAATCTATACACTGAGCAAATCTTTAAAAACATCATAGAGATGCCAGACCTAAAATTAATGGAAGGATAATCAATAACCTAAGATATGCTGATGATACTGTACTACTAGCAGAAAATCCTAAAGATCCACAATTACTTAATTAAATAAACATGATAAGCAAAAAATATGGATTAGATATGAATATCAAAAAGACTAAAACTGTGATCATAAACAAAGGAAATACTCAAAACCCAATAATGGATATCAAAATTGAAGGAATAGACCTGGAGACAGTTCAGAACTACAACTACCTTGGACATACTATAACCAATGATGGAAAATGTACAACTGAAATAAACAAAAGAGTAGGAATGGCAAAAAGTAATTTTAATGTCATGAAGAACATACTAACATCAAAACAGATAACACCAGGGCTAAAATTAATAATAGCAAAATGTTACATCTTCACAATATTTCTATATGGTGCAGAAACACGGACATTAGACAAGAAAAAGAACAGATAATTGAAGCCTTTGAAATGTGGATATATAGAAGAATAGGTAGAATTGGATGGATGGAAAAGAAAACAAACGACGAAGTCTTAAAACAACTAAAAATGACAAGAGAACTACTAAACACAATTCAAACAAGACAAATGTGATTTTTGGGCCATGTTAAAAAACACAACAGTCTACTAAAAGTAATCCTGGAGGGGCAAATACAAGGTAAAAGAGGCAATGGTAGACCAAGACTAACATGGACAAGTAATATTAAAAGATGGACAAATCAGCCTATGACAACGTGCACCATCAAAGCAAAAGAGACAGAGCAGAATGGCACTCCATGGTAGCCAACCTTCGATGCGGAGACAGCACTCGATGATGATGATGAGCTGATTGTAACTTTATAATGTTCTCTTCTCCTTGCCTTTCTCATTTGCTTGATGGTTGTCCTTCATTTGAGGGAAGTGATGGTTTATAGTCTTTGTTGTGCGGACTGGGTGATCTAGTGGTAAGATGCCAGCCTCTGAACAGCTAAAAAGACCAACAAGGAAATTTTCAAAGAAGACAACAGAAAAAGAGAGCTCCTAAAAAAATTAGAAAGAAACAATCACAATTTTTCGGGCACATCACGAGAAAAGGAAAGTTGGAATACTTGGTTTAAACTGGCAAAATACAGGGAAAGAGAGATTGATGACAACAAAGAGAGAAGATACTAGATAGTAGCTTTGAGTCATGCCATGGAAAACAGTCAACAGCATAATTGATATGATACACTAGGGAAAGAAAATTGTGAAGGACATGATTGTCTATGCCAACTGGTATGGCACATGATGATAATGATATTGATGGTAGAAAATTATGTATATTTGTTTCATACTTATTAAACTGTATTTTACAGGTGGAACTTTGTTAGACTTTTTGCAAAACCAAAATGGATGTTTGCTTGAGGAAGAGGTAAAATATCATTTTCCTGTTTTCATAATGTAATTTTAATCTTGTTTCACTGTGCATGGAAATAATGTTGCAAACTTATTTCATTGTCCAAAGAAAAAGATCATTGGTTCATTCTTGAGCTGACTCATCTAACTCTTGGTTTTCCTAGTAACACTCACACCAGCACAGCTCTTTTGCCTTTCGTTCGCTTCCAAACGGTGCTCTCTCTGGCTCTTGCAAGATGCCTTAATAATTCTTCCCTATCTCTTTTTTTTTTAAATTCTTACACGCGTTCATTGTGTAGAAGAGTTGTTTCCCCAGCTATATATTCACTTCTGAAAGCTTTAATTTACCATGTGTTGGGAATACATTTCATTTATAAAGTGTATCTCAGATTGTGCTGTTTTTGTGTGTTGTATGCCATGACTTCCAATGGAAAATGGCTGAAACCTTAGTTCCCTAGGGATTATTTAAAAGACTATAACAGCTGTGAAAGGTAAGTATACTAAATTTCCGTATGAAATAGTATCTTTAAGTTATTATATTTCATTGTATTGTGATTGTGATACTATGAGTAATATTTTCAATTTTTCAACTTTAATTTTCCTCATTCATAGCATTTTAAATTCTTCCTCCAAAGATTTTATGTTATACAAATATCATTTCAATTTTGTGCAATATTTCTTCTTTAATTATATATATTATATGATATGCTTTATTTAAAAACATTTTCACATAATTTTTATGTTGGTCAAATCAGGTTTTCACAAATCTAAGTCAGATAATTTAGTTCAAATCTGATTTGAAATCGGCAAAATAATTAGTAAGGGAAAGAGTTAAGTCAGTGTGGCAGAAAAAAATAGGTACCCTTCACTCTGACTTATAAAATAAATGTTCTTAATAGTGAGGTATTTGTTTTGTTTGGACTTAGTAAAAAAAAAAAAAAGTAAAGAGCCCCCGTCACGCCAAGTGGCGTATAGGGAATGAGTATTGGTTTACCATAGTTGTTTATCCATGTGAGTATTGGTTTACCGTAAATGTTTATCCCTGTGAGCATTGGTTTACCGTAATTGTTTATCCATGTGAATAATTTGTTGTTCTTTCCAGGATATTCTGAAGTTCCTTGCTCAGATGCTGTTATCATTGCAACATGTTCATACAAAACAAATTTTACACAGGGATCTGAAAACACAAAATATATTGATGGACAAAAAGAAAGAAATTGTTAAGATTGGAGATTTTGGAATTTCAAAAGTCCTTAGCAGCAAGAGCAAGGCCTATACGGTATGTTTGTAATTATTTATGGTTCTTTGGTTATGAAAGGCCCCTGTATCACTGCAAACGAATTAAAATCCATAATTGCTCAACCACCCGTGCCAGTGGAATCATCTGAATTACTATCTCATCTCCCAAACAAAGAAAGGTAGCTGTAGTCCCCACCATAGCAGTCTCAGCACACGCCTAAAGACCTAAGGCGAAACCGCACAGAAAGTGAACACAGCTAACTGTTCCCTGTCATACGATATCATCATTCATCGTAAACAATTGGAATATCGAAACATGATCAAAATGGATGAAACACACAGCTCACGGTGCGCACAGAGCACTTAACTCAGTAGCTCCTGCAACAAGCCGGACTTGGAATATGAGGAAACTGCAACAAGGAACACAGTCATGGTTACATTTTGCTATTAAAAATTAACCTTGTATTATGATACCGTTGTAAAAATTACCGTCTCAAAATACATTTCTTCTTAAATTAGAATTGTTGTTTTATCTATTATAAAGTAAAGGAAGTTATTAGACATGTTGTATGGAGATATCACCAACCTTGAGCTGACCAATGCTATCTTTGAACTAATTAAGATTTATATTTAAAAGTGTGCACATAAAAAAAGAGTATTAGAACAAAGTGCAATGGAACTCACTATTCAAACAAAGAAGATGACAACTCTACCAACTCTGTTTGCCTCATGAACAGTGGTAAATGTTATTTTATACTTTATTCTTTGCGTGAGCAGTTTTTTGGTAATTTGTTTATTTTTTGTTGCTGTAATTGTGGTTTTAACTGTATTTTTCTGTTATTAGGTTGTTGGAACACCCTGCTACATTTCTCCAGAATTATGTGAAGGCAAGCCGTATCCTTTTCTAAATCTCTTAAACTTTAGCACAGTAATACAAGTACAATCACGTCTGCAAACAATTCACTAAACACAAATATCGTTACAAACTTTATTTTAAAGTTGATTTATTATATAACTGATGATTTACAGAGAGTTCATCGATGCAATATAGAACCAATTCTGACCTATGGAAGCTAATCATGGAGAATAGACAAACAAATGAAAAGACAATTAGAGGCCACAGAGATGGAATTTCTCAGAAGAATGTTGAAAGTTCCCTGGACAGCTAAAAAGACCCATGAGAAAGTTCTCAAAGAGGCCAACACAAAAAGGGAGCTCTTAAAAAAACATCAGAAAGAAGCAATAAACATTTTTTGGGCACATCAGGAGAAGAGGAAAGTTGGAATACTTGGTTACAACTGGCAAAATAAAAGGAAAGAGAGATCTCGGACGACAAAGAGAGAAAATACTGGATAGCTTGGTATCATGGCATGGAAAACAGTCAACAACAGAACTCATACGATGCACTGTGGATAGAAGATTGTGGAAGGACATGATCGTCAACGCCAACCGGTACGGTACATGATGATGATGATGATGATTTACAGAGAGATACAATAATTGCACTTTCCACCCAAACACATTTGACTTCAGAACTTCATTTAATGAGTGACTTATTTCTTCTCACTGTGATCGTTACTTTCATAGCCTGACTGATTAGTCTGTTTCTGGTGAAGTAGAGAGTGGAATAAGATCTTGTTCAGTTCTAGTTTACTGATACCGATGCCAGTTGCCCCCGCTTGTTGAACCACAGACTACATTCAGGCCATTCACTGCATGCTTTTCATGACCCTGAGCAATGATAATTCCAATATTACATCATGGTACCAAGTTGCATTTTAATGGAATAGGAGTCATTTGCTTTTTTTCCTTCCTGGTATTCACTTCACTAACTCGGTGAATCAGGTACCTATTTTCTGCTATTGGATCTGTTGGGGTATATTTTTTAGGAAATTAACCAATCACTATTGAATCATAAAACCAGTGCAAATCCTCTATGCTGCTTTCACATTTTGTATTTGAAATGTCCTTCTCTGCCTGCATTGCAGGTAATCTAATCCATCAAGCTTTCTTCCTACCTGCTTTTGCTGTAGCTGCTAACACTTTTCTAGGGTTACTTTATCACCAGAACAAACAAACAGGGGTAGTTTTTTGCTTTTTTATCTTTCAATTTTTCCTAGTTCAAAATTATTTTATATTTTTATATATTTTTTTTCCTCAGTACATATTTGTAAGTGTGTTGTATATTTGTTCCAGTTGAAGGCCTATTGCGCCAAAATGTTCTGATTTGTGTTGTCCACTTGTTGCATGAAGCTTTAACCATACCGTTTTTTTTTTTCTATTTTTTTATTTCTCTTACTTTATCACCACCTGTCTGAGTTGTGAACATCTATCATACTTAATTTGTTGGTTTCCTTTGTAAAGTGGAATTTTTTACCTCTGTGTCTTATTTTAAAACTAAAGTTTGTCTGTTAAAATAAACATATAACCAACAATAGTTTTAATGTGTATGATCACCATGCACATTCTGAGTATCATCATCATCATCATCGAGTGCCGTATCCACAACGAAGGTTGGCTACCATGGAGCACCATTCTGCTCTGTCTCTTGCTTTGACGGTGCAGGTTGTCATAGGCTGATTTGTCCATATTTTGATGTTACTCGTCCATGTTAGTCTTGGTCTGCCTCTGCCACTTTTACCTTGTATTTTCCCTTCCAGGATTACTTTTAGTAGGCTATTGTGTCTTTTAACATGGCCCAAAAACCGCATTTGTCTTGTTTGAATTGTGCTTAGTAGTTCTCTTTTCATTTTTAGTTGTTTTAAGACTTCATCGTTTGTTTTCTTTTCCTTCCATCCAATCCTACCTATTCTTCTATATATCCACATTTCAAAGGCTTCAATAATTATCTGTTCTGTTTTCTGAGTATATAAGACTTAATTCACTGAATTAAAGATATAACCAGAAGAGTGACATCTGGGCCCTTGGTTGTGTTCTCTATGAGCTTGCCAGTTTGAAAAGAGCATTTGAAGCAGCAGTATGTAGATTTTATACTTTTATTTTATTTACGTAAAAATATTTTACAATTTAAATGTTCAGTTTGATCTGTTATATTCCAGCAGCATTTTGAACCTGAGCAAGAAAGCAAGTGGTAGAAAAAAAAATAAGATAAGAAAATTAGGCATCATCATCAGGTTGTGTTTTCTTTACTGAGAATTGCACTAATCACAACCCATCTGAAAGAATTTCTATCTCTAGCCAGATCATCCATTTCTGTTGTCATGTTCAAGGTCTCATTGATGTCTTGAAACCACCTTTGTCTTGGTCTGCCCTTGGCTCGCCTTCCTGGATCCACGCCTTCCAGCGTTCTTTCCAGCCCACTGTGCTTTCTAACATGGCTGAATTATTAGAATTTCCTTTGTAAGATGCTGTTTATAAGCCAGTTCTTTTCAGTCATGTATTTTAATATGTCTTCATTGGTCTTTTTTCATTATCCAAGGTAGACTCAGTATTTTTCCTCTGGCATTTTGTTTCGAACGATCCAATTTTGTTCATTGTTTTTTTCCAAGATTGTCCTTGATTCACAACCATATGTTGCTATAGGGAAGATACATGCCCTCAGTAGACTTAATTTGATTGTCTTGTTGGTGTTGTGCCATTTGTAAGAGAGCTAGATATCAAACCAAACATATCTGTAGATAAAGGAAATAAAATATAAAATGGTGACAAATAATCTGAATTACAGTATAACCACTTAAGTGCCTGGCTGGAACAAGCTAAGAGAACAGACTGACTGCAAAATACTAAGTAAAAGTTGCAGAATAGTAGGCCTTTGTAAAAGGAACTTCATTCTTCTTCTTCTTCTACTACCTTTCAGCCCCTGTTGAGCATAGGTCTTCAACAAACACTTTCCAAGCCGTTCTGTTTCTTGCCATTCTTCTAAGATCATTCCATGTCTTCCCCATCATCTTCATCTCTGCTTTTATCTGCCTTCCCAAAGAATATTTTGGTCTTCCTCTTTGTCTTTTTCCTTGGGAATTCCAAAAAAATGGCCTGTTGTGTAATACTCTCATTTGGCTTCTGTAGTGTGTGTCCTATCCAGCGCTATCGTCTTCGCTGTATCTCTTTATCCTCAAGTATTTGACTGGTACATTTCCATAATTCACTATGTTAGTGATTTTGTCCTGCCATTTCTATCCTTTTATTCTGCGTAAGCATCCATTATTGAAGGTCTGTATCTTCATCATTGTTATCTTTATTGTTCTCCGTGTTTCACAGCCATATAATAAGACTGACTTAAAATTAGAGTTGAACATTTTTAAAGGAATTTCATTGGCAGATTTTAAAATCTGTGGCCTATATCAGGTTTATCAATTGAAGAACATTTTTGTTGATGAAAAGCGATAACATATAAGTGACTGGACTGGGTAGCAACCAAAATTTTGTAGAGAGTGACAGTTCAGAATATAAATTATAATTTAAATGTATCAGTCTAGAATATAAATATGTAAAGAGTGACAACCCAAAATATAAATCACTCATATTGAAGAGTGTCAACCTAGAATATCAGTTCTTGGAGCATGATTGTTGATAATATCAGTTATTGGAGTATGAAAGTCTAGAATATCATCATCATGTGACATACCGGTTGGCGTAGGTGATCATGTTCTTCCACAATCTTCTATCCACCATGTATTGTATCAATTCTGTTGTTGACTGTTTTCCATGCCATGACACCAAGCTATTCAGTATCTTCTCTCTTTGTCGTCTGCGATCTCTCTTTCCTTGTTTTTTGCAAGTTGTAACCAAATATTCCAACTTTCCTCTTCTCATAATGTGCCCGGAAAATGTTGATTGTTTCTTTCTGATGTTTCTTAGGAGCTTCCATTTTGTGTTGGCCTCTGTGAGAGTTTCCTTCGTTGGTAATTTTAACTGTCCAAGGAATTTTCAACATTCTTCTGAGAAATCCCACCTCTGTGGCCTATAATGGTCTTTTCATTTGTTTGTTTACTGACCATAAATATACTGAACAGTGATGACCTAATGTTAATTCTTGGAGAGTGATGTTAACCTGATCACAACCTGTAATGTTGCACTGTATAAAAAGTTAGTTGTATATCAATTTTTGTGAAATGGTGGTATAGTCAATTACAGATGATTTTTGTTTTCTTTATGATCATCTAAATGAACATTTTCTGAGAGAGGACTGCCAATTAATGTTAAAAATAAATATTTTTTGTGGAACAAAGTAGAATAATTAAGGGAAATAGAGAAGGTATTAAAATGTGCATGAGTTTTTAAACCAAGGCACAGAGAAGTCAAGTTCACAGAGGAAGGTAAAGAGAGATAGGGGAGGCGGAAGAAGTGTGTGTGTGGGTGGGCGAGTGGGTGGTAGCCTAAACAAGTACTAAATAAAGTACCCCCGTCACGCCAAGTGGCGTATAGGGAAATATGGTGTTAGTGACCCTATATTTTACAGACCTTCAGCACATGATTTATGGGGTTATGTGGTCGGTATTATGCCCATGCTGCTTTACTTTTTCCAGAAAAAAATCTGGTACCCATTTTAAGGCTGGGTGAACCCGGAAGCCTTGAAAAGTTGTTGAAATCAAAACTCATCAGCACAAACACAAAACTTAGACTATTCAAATCAAATGTACTATCAACCCTTACGTATGCGTGTGAAAGCTGGAAAACAACAAGAGATATAGAAACAAAGTTGAACGCATTCGAAAATAAATGTCTAAGGAAAATACTTGGTATAGCATGGAACGAATTCAAAACAAACGAGGAAATTAGAGAAATCGCCAATCAACCACTAATATCTTCAGTAATAAAGAAAAGACGATGGTCATATGTTGGACATGTGATGAGAAGAGATAATAACCGAATAGCAAAGCAAGCCCTCATGTGGGAAACAACAGGTAAGAGAAAAAGAGGAAGACCCAGGGAGACACAGAAGAACATTGATGAGAGAGGCAAGAGCAGCAGGATTCGGCTCCCTCAATGAGATAGAGCAGCTTGCACAGAACAGAGACAAATGGCGAGATTTGATAAAATATCTTTAAAAGAAAACTGCTAGAACAAAAATTCAGATAGGAGAAGGAGTATCTTGGTCTACGCCCTATGGACCGGCTACGGCTCGAAAGGTCAATAGATAGATAGATAGAACCCGGAAGCCGTCGGTTGGGATCGAACCCTACCCCTTGTCCTTTGTAGTCCAGTTCACTAACCACTGAGCTATCACGGCTCCCACAAACAAGTTCTAAGCAGGATGATAATGAAGTGATCTGTTGTCTGTTGTCTAAAATTAATGGTTGAATTATTTTTCTCTCCTCACAAATATTTTTTCGATCCTCTCATTTGTTTAGGAATAACATTTATTTTGGAGGTTTGTACATCCAATGTTGTCTCCATTCATCGTATTCAAATTAAAAATCACATTTGATTAACTTTTCTTCCTCAGAATCTTCCAGCTTTAATTTTGAAGATCATGCGAGGAACTTTCTCCCCAGTTTCATCACACTATAGCCCCCAATTACGAGACATTATTTTAAGCATGCTACACTTGGATCCAGCAAAGAGACCCACAATTAACCAAATCATGGCACAACCAATCATCATTAACACAATCATGAATCTCCACATTGACATGGGAAAGGTGCCTTCTGTCCGGTAAATTTAATTTGATCATTTCCCTGAAATTTACTATATTTGTCAGATAAGTCGGTTGACTTTACAATATTATGTGTAAACTCATCTATAATCAAGAGAAGAAGGTGGTCATATGTTGGCTATGTGATAAGAAGATACAAGAAGAGAATCTCTAAGCAGGTCCTCAAATGGGAACCAGTTGGTAAAAGAAAAAGAGTGCGCCATTGAGAAACACTAAAAAGAACACTGAGGCAAGAGGCAATAACAGTAGGCATCAGCTCCATTGTCAAGATTGAGCAACTCATCCAGAACAGAGACATGTGGCAAGATACAATGCATGTCCTCTGCAAGATCTAATGCTTGATAATGAAGATGATCAAACACAGAAACAGCAGAATTTATGCTCTAAGCACCATCTTCAACTCAAAAGGACAATAGATAGACTGTTTTATGTGTTATCATAATAATATCATGAAATAATCATAAATATAATATTCTTGTGTTATCAGAAATAATACCAGCTCAGCAGAAAAGAAAATGAAACAGTATTCAGACTGAATTCAGAAAATTCAAACAGAAAATCAGGCAAAAGCAGCTTTCCAAAAAATGAGGAAGATACTGTGCAATCCATTTTTGACAATAGAAACAAGAAGAGGAGTTCTTAAATGTTGTGTAGAGATAGAATTAACATATGGATGTGAATCATGGACAATAGGAAAACAGGCAAGAAAATCACTGGAGGCTGTAGAAATGTAGTTTTACAGAAGAATGTTGAGAATATCATGGACAACTATGGAGATTAATTAAAAGATTCTGAAAGAGGGCAAAGCAAAAAGAGAGCTAATATTCAATATTAGGAAGAAACAATCATTATTTTTTGGCCATGTAATGAGAAGGGAAAAGCTGAAATATATTGTGACAGCTGGGAAAATTGAGGGACGGAAAGTTAGAGGAAAGCAAAGAGAAAAGATACCAGACAGCTTAAGAGAATGGCTCGGCTGAAGGTCAACAACAGAAATGATAAATAACTGTCGAGATCGAAAGTTGTCAAAAGACATGATCACCTACGCCAGAAGGCACAGTACTTGATGATGATGATGATTCAGACTGAATACATGCCAAGAATGGCAGTAGTGTTGTGGTTATATTACTAATTAGATTGTAAAATTATTTGAATTTTAAATTCCAAACAACCTGATGCTTTCTAGTCTCAAAAAAATGTATGAGTACCTGGCCGAGATAGGGGAGATAATAACAGTGAGTAAGAATGAAGGTGCAGCTCTTTCTTTCCACCATCACCTTCAAATATTGTGGCCAAATATTGTGAAGTTTAATACTTCACTCTCCTACAAAATTACAGGACATTTTTTATAATTATCTTTACACAGGCCATAACAGATTGAAGTAACCATATTTTCAACATATTAAATATAAGATTCTCCTATGAATGTGACTATAGCAATGATAAAATGACCACTTAACATGTGTAACAGTGATGCCTGGGATAAAATACACAGAAAAATCTGACATTACATGGCTAACACCATACTTAGACAAGCATTATGGTGATGTCAGAAGCCATGAGCTGACCACTGATTTTTTAAGAAAAAATTAGGATTGTTTTAAAGCATCGCAGAGTAGGGGAAAAATAAAAGTTATCCAACATTATGGCTGTGGATATCCTACAAAATGTCTCCATATTTGATCAGTAAAGATGAAGAATCAATGCAATGTTATAATCTGGTGGTAGCATGTAATTTTGTAAATAGGTTTATTTTTCCCTGTTCTGTCTGTTCCATAACATTACTCACTTTTGTCTGCATTATTTTTTTTCTTTATTTTAATATTTACATAATATGTCAAGTTTTAATTAAAAATGATTTCAG
This sequence comes from Megaustenia siamemsis, assembly GCA_032433765.1. Taxonomy (NCBI): domain Eukaryota; kingdom Metazoa; phylum Mollusca; class Gastropoda; order Stylommatophora; family Ariophantidae; genus Megaustenia; species Megaustenia siamemsis. The sequence goes on along the minus strand of JAVIAB010000139.1, from coordinate 75,930,420 downwards.
AGGATTATAGTGCTATCCTAGATTTTAAAATTGTTTTACAGTTCCTGACATAATTAGTTTTTTTTTTAATTCTTGAGCTAATTATAAAAGTTGCAAAAATGTATGGCTACTTGACATACAATATAAAGATGTAAAGTAGCCATACATTTTTGCAACTTTTATAATTAACTTTTACAACCAATAAAATCAATAAAGCAATATTTTGTTAAAGAAATAAAGTATAAAAATAAAATATACAGGTGTACAGAAATTTTGGAACAAAGCATTACTTAATTGATTTTATTGGTTGTACTGGTTGTTTAATGTTTGAGTTTCTATGTATGAGTTTCACATTGAGATAGCAAGAAATGGGGAAAATTAATCAAATGTAGGGTAACAGGTCAACTTGCTGTGAAATAGATGGCACAGGTAATGATATAATATTGTGGCTTAAAAATAATCTTCTTTAGAAACACAGACCGGTTACAAACACACAGAGGTCAAGACATTCACCAGCAATGAGCTGAGAGCAGATAGCAATCCAGAGCTGACTGTTTCTGTCAGGATTGGTGAGCAGCAGAGCTGATTAAAGTACTTCTCCACCTCAAAGTGGCGCTCTTGGTAACAGTTTTGGTCAAGTGAATAGAGATTGAAGAGGGAAGACAATCCAGTACTAGAAATTCTGTGCTGCAGTCGGATATATTGGGCTTGGAGACCTCAAATATCAGTTTTGCTGCAATCTGCAATACAATGTATCTTCACTGACTTAATGTCGTTTCTAAGGGCAGATAATGAAGAGATGTAGTCATCAAGTGAAAACCTAAATAAAAGAATGTAAACACTCAAGCAGAAACCTAAAGCTAATTAAACTATAGTATGTAAAAAAAATCAACCACTAATATCTTCAGTAATCAAGAAAAGACTATGGTCATATGTTGGTCATGTGATGAGGAGAGATAATAACCGAATAACAAAGCATGCCCTCATGTGGGAAACAACAGGTAAGAGGAAAAGAGGCCGACCCAGAGAGACACTGAGAAGAACATTGATTAGAGAGGCAAGAGCAGCAGGAATTGGCTCACTCATTGAGATAGAATTGCTTGCACAGAACATAGACTAATGGTGAGATTTGATAAAATATCTTTACAAGGATTGAAAACTGCTAGAATAAAATTTAGATAAGAGAAAGAGTATCTGGGTCTATGCCCTATGGGCGCGGCTACGGCTCGAAAGGTCAATAGATAGATAGATGTAAAAAAAAAAAAAAAGATTAATTTTAATGTTATTTGTGTCGTCCTTTTCACAATAAAGCTGTTACATATTATTAGTTTTCCATCTTTCTTACTTTCACCACTTCCACTATAGCAATGTATTTTTTAAACCTATTCCAATTTTGAGATAGACTTTATGTACATTTCTCTTTAGGGTGAACCGCCCTTTATCAAGTATGCAGGGAACTGGAAGAGGTAGATTGTCTGCAAGAGGAAATGTGACATCAAGAGGTACATTCAAGATTGTGTGTTTAAACTGATTTTTGATGACATAGTGTGTATTTATATTTTTGTTTTTCATTCCCTGACATTACTAAACTGCTTTTAACTTTCAGGTTTGCTCAAACTCATAGTAAGGACCAAATAAACTCCTTTAGTAAGAGAATAGAAGAGTAACCATATAGACTGGGCAGGTCCTTTACCAATCACATGCAAGTCTGATTTTCAGTATTGTTAAGGTAGTGAAGCAAAGTGTTGACCATGTGATTCTCAAAGCAAGCTCTCAAATGGGAAATAGAGGGCAAAAAAAATAAGAGGCCAACCTAGAGAAATACTACAGAGAAAACTGAGGTAAGGAGCAACAACAGCGGGCATCAGTTCTCTTGCCGAGGTGGAGAGACTTTTCTAAAATAGGGACAAGTGACGAGATACGATGTGGATTCTGTGCAGTCAGACATTTCAAAGATAGTTTGACACAGAGGATCTTGAATTTCTGCTGTAAATGTTTTCTTCAGCTTGAAAGGACTATAGATAAATGGATAGGCAGGCAGACACACAGATAGATGTAAAAATTCAAACTTGTTCACGATGTGATGACAGTACCGAGCATGCTATTTTTATTACTAGCCTATTGGTTAACACTCCTTCCACAGAAATTGGATAATGACATTATAAATAGTTTTATAAATAGTTTTATAAATTGTTTCCCCTAACAGGGGCTCAACTGTTCCTGCAACGTTTATGCTAATCTCCCCTTAGAATTGGAATGAATTGCTTAATGTGATAAACATAACAAGCAAAAAATATGGACTAGAAATGAATATTAAAAAAAGACTAAAACTATGATCATAAACAAAGAAAATTCTCAAGACCTACAATTAAATATCACAGTTGAGGGAATACATCTGGAGACAGTCCAGAGCTACAACTACCTGGGACATACTATAACCAATGATGGAAAATGTAAAATTGAAATAAACAAAAGAATAGGTATGGCAAAAGGTAATTTTAATGCCATGAAAAATATACTAACAACAAAACAAATATCAACAGGGCTGAAAGTAAGAATGGCAAAATGTTATATCTTCTCAATATTCCTGTATGGTGCAGAAACATGGACATTAGACAAGAAAACAGAACAGAAAATTGAAGCCTTTGAAATGTGGATTTATAGAAAAATAATTTTCATTGGATGGAAACAAAAGATAACAAACGATGAAGTTTTAAAACAACTGAAAATAAAAAGATAACTACTAAATACAATTAAGACAAGACAAATGAAATTTTTGGGGCATGTTAAAAGACATAACAGCCTACTAAAAGTAATATTGGAAGGGAAAATACAAGGTAAAAGAGGCAGACCAAGACTAACATGGATGAGTAACATCAAAAGATGGACAAGTCAATCTATGACAGCCTGCACTATCAAAGCAAGAAACAGAGTAGAATGACGATCCATGGTAGCCAACCTTCATTGCGGAGAAGGCACTCGATGATGATGATGAACTAAGGTGGAACAATCAGTTGATTTGTTATTGATTCAGCAGCTGATGGACTCCTGTCTTTCTGACCATTGCCATTTAGTGTGACTATATTTTAGAAGAATGTTGAGAATACCATGGACAGCTAAAAAGAGTATTGAAAATGTTCTGAAAGAGGCCAAAGAAAAAAGAGAGTTGATATCCAATATTAGGAAGACACAATCATCATATTTTGGCTATGTAATGAGAAGGGACCAGCTTGAATATATTGTAACAACTGGAAAAATCGAGGGACGAAGAGATAGAGGGAAGCAAAGAGAAAAGATATCAGACAGATTAAAAGAATGGCTTGGCAAAAAGTCAACAACAGGAATGATAAATAACTGTCGAGATCAAAAGTTGTGGAGAGACATTATCACCTATGCCAACAGGCATGGTACTTGATGATATTTTATGCTGAGGTGTCTGTGGAGTTATTGTCCATCCAGGACTAGAGCTAGGAAAAGATCTATCACATCAATGTGGGACATAGCATCTATGCTCTTTCTCTCAAATACTCATTCAACTTTACCCAGCCTAAATGAGTACTGGAGATTTTTCTGAGACAAAAAGGTGTCACTGGTGTAGTGTTATCCACATAAACCCTAATAATATGTAAATGGTGGGAAAACTAAGGACACAAACACCATCTTTTACCATCATTTGGTATGACAGGTTTTTGTTTTTTAATTTCTTGAAGCTATTAAGTCATAACAATCTATTTGTAGATAATCAAAGAAAATACTGTAGGAATATCATCATCATCAAGTACCGGGCCTGCTGGCGTAGGTGATCATGTCTCTTTACAACTTTCGATCTTGACAGTTATTTATCATTTTTGTTGTTGACCTTCTGCCAAGCCATTCTCTTAAACTGTCTGTTATTTTTTCTCTTTGCTTCCCTATATCTCTTCGTCCCTTAATTTTTCCAGTTGTTACGATATATTCCAGTTGTTCTCTTCTCATTACATGGCCAAAAATGATGACAGTTTCTTCCTAATATTGGAAATTAGCTCTCTTTTTGCTTTGACCTCTCTCAGAAATTCTTCTGTAAAACCACATTTCTACAGACTCCAGTGATTTTCTTGTCTGTTGTCCTATTGTCCATGATTCGCTTCCATATGTTAAGACTGGCTCTACGTAACATTTAAGAACTCTTTTTCTTGTTTCTATTGTCAAAAATGGATTGCATAGTATCTTCCTCATTTTTTTTAAAGCTGCTTTTGCCTGAGCCATTCTGCATCTCACCTCTTTTTGTACATCTTCCGTCGGAGGTTAACAAAGTTCCCAAATATTTAAATTCATTTACCTGTTTTAATATTGTTCCACTTGTCTTTATTTTGCACTGAGGTGATGTCTTTTTCTTTGTTGTTACCATTACTTCTGTCTTTTTGCTATTAAGGCTGAGTCCTTTATTTTTGCTTTCTTTCACTATAATGTCCAACATTTCTTGTAACTCATTTTCACTCTTATCGATTAAGACTGTATCATCAGCATACCTTAGATTATTTATATTATGACTTCCAATTGTTATTCCAGGCATGCCCCTTATGGGTCTTAAAATAATCTCACTATAAATATTAAACAAATCTGGTGACAGCACATAACCTTGTATAACACCCTGTTTTATTTGTTGAAACATTCCCAATTGTTTTCCAGTTCTTATGGCCACTGTTTGTTGCCAGTACACATTCTTTATTATTCATAGATCTTTGCTGTCTACGTTTATGCTTTCTAAAATTGTCTTTGTCAAATGCCTTGGTGTAATCTATGAAACATAGGTATAGATCTATTTTCACCTCTATGGGTTTTTCTGCTAAAGATCTTATGATATAAATGGCATTGCTTGTTCCTTTATCTCTAACAAAACCACACTATTCATAGTGTAAATCTTATACAAGTTTATGCACCAACAGCAGACAGTCTAGAGGAAACAATTGATAAATTTTTGTACAAGTTAAATGAGGCACTTCATAAATGTAGGAAGATAGCACGTAAATAATCAAGGGAAATACTTAAAAATTATAGCATATAGATAGTTTAATTTAGTTGACCAATCATCCACATTGGACATGCCCATAAGTGCTTAGATTTCTTCCCTTAGTGTGTGGAGACTGATGACTCCAGTTTTGTGTTTATTGCCACTTATCTGTGTTTCCCAGCACAGCACTTCTTTCTGGCATCCCCAGTTTTCACCTGATGTTTGTGCAGTCTGACTATGGTTGTAGATTCATGATCAATGACTGAATCATCAGCATGCCCTGCCTCCCTGAGGGCTTTCAGAATGTCAGCCTGGTCCATTGCATGTCTGCCATCCATAGTAGCCATTCCAACCAGGCTGTCAGCTCATTCATTTCCTCTCACACTGGAGTGTCCAGCAGTGAAGATGAAACAGATTCCAATCAGACCGGAATTCTTCAGTGATTTTAACCACCTACTTCATTCCTAGCATCCTTCAATTTTCCTGAGCAAACTCTTTAAATCACTCAGAAAGCACACTTGAGTAAAAGATTGTGCTTCTAGCCAGGTCATTGCTTTAGTTATTGCCATGATCTTCATGGTTAAACTACTTGTCTATCTATCTATCTATTGACCTTTCGAGCCGTAGCCGGCCCATAGAGCGTAGACCAAGATACTCCCTCTCTTATCTGAATTTTTGTTCTAGCAGCTGTCAATTCTTTTAAAGATATTTTATCAAATCTCGCCATTTGTCTCTTTTCAATGCAAGCAGCTCTATCTCATTGAGGGAGCCGATTCCTGCTGCTCTTGCCTCTCTCATCAATGTTCTTCTCAGTGTCTCTCTGGGTCTTCCTCTTTTCCTCTTACCTGTTGTTTCCCACATGAGGGCTTGCTTTGCTATTCGGTTATTATCTCTTCTCATCACATGTCCAACATATGACCATCGTCTTTTCTTTATTACTGAAGATATTAGTGGTTGATTGACGATTTCTCTAATTTGCTCATTTGTTTTGAATTCGTTCCACGCTATACCAAGTATTTTCCTTAGACATTTATTTTCAAATGCGTTCAACTTTGTTTCTATATCTCCTGTTGTTTTCCAGCTTTCATACGCATATGTAAGGGTTGACAGTACATTTGATTTGAATAGTCTAAGTTTTGTGTTTGTGCCAATGAGTTTTGATTTCCACAACTTTTCAAGGCTTCTGAAAGACATTGCTGCTTTAACTATTCTGATTCTAATTTCTTTGCTTGTATCCCCAAACTACTTGTAGTTACCATGAAAACACTGCTTTCCTCATTTATTGTTCTTCCTCTGACTTGGACAGTGAAAGCCCAGAGATCTGATTTTACCAAGCAATGAATCCATTATTGTAAATGACTGCCACATCCTCAGGTGAATTTTCATAGATCAAGGCCCTCACCTGTGCTCCACGACAACAGGGTTTTGTTGTCTGCCTTCTCTGTTTAAAGTGATGCAAACTGATAAGGGCATAGAGCACTCTATCGGCACCCACTTTCACTCTTCTCCAGATTCAATGTCTCCAAGTTATGTTGAACACCTCCATCCATGATCTTCCTCTTCCTCCTGCGTGTAGATAATTAAAGGAAATACTTTTGAAATATAGCATGTAGATTTTCAAATAAAATACTATAGAAACATCATCATTAGTAATACTGGTTGTCGTAGGCGATCATGTCCCTCCACAATCTTCTATCTACAGTGCATCATATCAATTCTGTTGTTGAATGTTTTTCATGCCATGACACCAAGCTATCCAGTATTTTCTCTCTTTGTCATCTGCGATCTTTCTTTCCTTGTATTTTGCCAGTTGTAACCAAGTATTCCAACTTTCCTCTTCTCATGATGTGCCAGAAAAATGTTGATTGTTTCTTTTTGATGTTTTTTATAAGCTGCCTTTTTGTGTTGGCCTCTTTGAGAATTTCCTCATTGGTCTTTTTAGCTGTCCAGGGAACTTTCAACATTCTTCTGAGAAATCCCATATCTGTGGCATCTAATCGTCTTTTCATTTGTTTGTCCCTGTCCATGATTTGCTTCCATAGGTCAGAATTGGTTCTATATAGCACCAATGAACTCTCTTTCTCATTTCTATAGAAATATAGCATGTAGATTTTCAAATAAAATATTATAGAAAAATGACATGTAGATTTTCAAATAAAATATTATAGAAATATAGCATGTAGATTTTCAAATAAAATATTATAGAAATATAGCATGTAGATTTTCAAATAAAATATTATAGAAATATAGCATGTAGATTTTCAAATAAAATATTATAGAAATATAGCATGTAGATTTTCAAATAAAATATTATAGAAATATAGCATGTAGATTTTCAAATAAAATAATATAGATATATAGCATGTAGATTTTCAAATAAAATAATATAGATATATAGCATTTAGATTTTCAAATAAAATAATATAGAAATAGAGCATGTAGATTTTCAAATAAAATAATAATAATATATTGCATGTTAATAATTTTTTTTTAGATACTGTAGAAATATTACATATAGATGATCAAAGGAAATGCAGTTTTAAATGTGGCATGTGAAATTCAGAAACAAGTTTAGTTATATATTGTTTACATTGTGATCTTCCTTGTGTTCCTCTGCAGATGGTCTTCCTTCTAAACCTCAAACCTTGAGCTCAGTGTTCTGCTGGGGTGAAGGTATTACTACACCCACAAAACTACCACTACCAAACATGGAGACACAGGTAGACCAGGTCGCCATAGGTAGAACTCAGCGGGCAGCAGTCACCAAAAATGGACGTCTTTTTGTTTGGGAGGTGGGGTTAATAATGTTGCAACATGACACTCGCATATATTGTTCTAATCATTTCAGTGCACATTAGTACAATATCAATTATAACAGTGCTCTTAATCCAGTAACTTGACCAATCTCTTGTGATGTTTTAAACGCTCAGCACTTTATACAGACAGATGAGATGCCTCAGGGATTCTAGTCATTAGAATGTTATCATAACTCTCCATAATTTGTCTGTTTTGGTTTTTCTTGAAGCCAGACTTTTGTGCCTGCATCTCTACATTTTATATGTTTGGGAGTGGCCAGCTTGACATAAGCACTAAGTGATGTAACCATTTGCAATCTGCAGAAGTTAGTTTTCAGTCTATAGTATCCATTCAGAGTTGGAGGACTGTCACATTTTCTTCATGCTCAGAATACTCTTGGGAGAATTGACTAAAAACAAATTATCATCATCATCCTTTCACATTCTTGTAAAACAGATTATAAACAAACCTTTTCTATTTGTCAGATCAAGGCAAAGAAATGCATAAAAATGCGAAACTGCAGTAAAGCTAAATATAAGGAGAAATGAACAAAAATATACAAAAAACATTTTAAAAAACGGTATGGTTAAAGCTTTATGTAATAAGTAAGTAAAGTAAAGTACCCCCATCACGCCAAGTGGCATATAGGAAAATATGGCGTTAGTGACCATATATTTTACAGACCATCAGCGCATGATTTTTGGGGTAATGTAGTCGGTATTACGTCCGTGCTGCTTTACTTTCCCATAAAAAAAATCCGGTACCCATTTAAGGCTGGGGGAACCCGGAAGCCATCGGTTGGGATCAAACCCTACCCCTTGTCCTTTGTAGTCCAGTTCACTAACCACTGAGCTATCGCAGCTCCATGTAATAAGTGGACGACACAAATTAGAACAACGTTTCGGCTCAATGGGCCTTCAGCAGGAACATACATACAACACACACACACACACACGGATTTACATAAAGCTTTAACCATACCATTTTTTTTTCTATTTTTGTTTGTTCATTTCTCCTTTTCTATATGTCACTGCCTTGAAACAGCCTTTTCAATTTCATGTCTACCCTGTCCCATTTGTGTCTTTACTTTGTTATTTATTTTCATTGTATTTCTTGTCTTTCTCAGTTCTTTTCTTGTAAATTCTAGAATATTTTTTAAGCTGGTTTTATTAATTGATGTCTTGTCCAGTGTTGTTACTTATCTTTGTTTCTTCTTCAATTCTTATGATCTTGCGAATTTGACTCTGTTCTGTTTCATCATGGAAGGGTAAGAACATTATGGCACAAGAGCTCACAGCAGTAGAGCTGGAAGTTGTCAGCAACCCACAGCTGATGGCTTGCGCCACGATCGGTGAACCAGAACCATCCAGACCCTGCTCCATCTCACCATGGTGCCTTCAGTAACAGACTGACCTGTCTAGTCTGGCCAAGCGAGTAGGGATCGAAGAGGGAAGACAACCGGATACTCAAAAATGTCATGCTGAAGTTGGATGCGTTGGGCTGAAAGGCACAAATATTAGTTATACTGAAAACCACAACACAACGTAGACACGCCCACTTAAAGTCTTTTTAAGGGTGGATGATGAAGAGACATACTCCATAAGTCAGTGGACGAAACCAAGCAAGCAATTACATGACTTGTTGAAAATATACCTTCTTTGAATTTGTTCTTTGCTGTTTGTCAGTCTCAGGTTGTTGGCAGTGAGAGCCTTCTGCCTGGTGTAGTTGAATGTTCCATACCTATTTTGTTCCTCGCTACCTTGAAGGGCAGACGGCAGTCACGATTCAACATGTGGCTTGTGGGGATCTGTTCACAGCTTGTTTGACAGGTACATAGTAACAATGGAGGTATATTTTACAAGTGCTGTTGTTTTTTTTTTCTTTTTTTTTATAAAATATAATAAAAATAAAATAGGAATATTTTACATCTTTTAAACTCATGGTTGAAGAGTGAGTGGCCTAATGGATAACTTGCCAAACTCCAAACCAGTCCTATAATTTCCCTTAGCAGCCCCAGAAATGAGATAAATGTAATGACAACCTTTTTTTCCATAAAATTCATGGTTAATATTTTGTTTTTACAAGTAAACAAAAGAAAAAAAAGAATATCTTCTCCTTCCATGTTTACTCATTAAATGAGCATGGATGCACTGTGTCATTAATTTAAAGAAAGCCCCATTATCTGTCTTTTAGCCAGACATGTCTGTTTTTTGGCATGGTTTTTAATTGCTTAATGATTTTTTTCCAAGCAGCTGTCATTTTTTTATCTACTCTTTTTTTTACATTTAATTGCCAATAATTTTTTAACGTGCACACTGGATCTCCTGTTGTTTGCCATTATCAAAAAGACATCAGGTTAAAAAAAAAGGTTGCAAAAATACAAAAAGAGAAGGGGAATGCAGAGTCTGTGGCAAATATAGGGTTAGGTGAAGTAACAACATCATGGACTCTGTACAACAGCAATCATGTAACAGGTGAGAGGACTGGGTGGTCTCGTGGCAAGATGCAGACCTCGATACAGAGAGGTTGTGGGTTCAAATCCCGGCTGCACCAGTTTGGATTTTTATTTACAATTTTTCTCTGCGGCAACCACCCCTGGTCTCAGCAGTGGGGCCCAGCTTGAAGCGTCAATTACTCATGAACAGAAAAAATATGAGTACCATCGGAGTTATCTGCCTCAGTTATCCTTACTCATTTGGTCAGACTGGTTAGTCTTATTACCAGAGCAACCATGGGGAGGTGGAGCAAGATCTTGACCAGCTGTTATTTGTTGATCTTGAAGTGTGTTGTCACGACAAAATTCTTTTAATGTCCCTGTATTTGGAAATTAAACTTAAAATCACCTGGCCAGAAGACCAGCCACTTTGCCTTTGTGACATTATATTTTTGTTGTTGAAGTGTTCATTTGAAATGTATCTGTCTATGTTTATTATTATGTTATTTATTAAACTAATCCGTTAACACTTGGAACATTTCATATGAGATATTTTTGCTTGTATATTCAGATCGTGGAATATTGATGACCTTTGGAAGTGGTGTAAATGGATGCTTGGGGCATGGAAACTGCAATGATGTAACCCAGGTCTGTATATAGAGAGTTCTCTGCTTTTTTTTTAAACATTGACCACATCTTGTTTAGAAAGAAGATGGCTGGTAATCTGTCATTCTTCAAAAATAAAGTGTATGTGGTTTTAATCATCATCATCATCAAGTACCGGCCCTGCTGGCGTAGGTATCATGTCTCTCCACAACTTTCAATCTCAACAGTTATTTATCATTTCCGTTGTCGACCTTCTGCCAAGCCACTATCTTAAGCTGTCTGGTATCTTTTCTCTTTGCTTCCCTCTATCTCTTCATCCCTCAATTTTCCCAGTTGTTACAATATATTCCAGTTGTTTTCTTCTCATTACATGGCCAAAAAATGATGATTGTTTTTTCCTAATATTGGAAATAGCTCTCTTTTTGCTTTGGCCTCTTTCAGAACATTTTCATTACTCTTCATAGCTGTCCATGGTATTTTCAACATTCTTCTGTAAAACCACATTTCTACAGACTCCAGTGATTTTCTTGTCTGTTGTCCTATTTTCCTAGCATCCATATGTTAAGACTGGCTATACATAACATTTAAGAACTCTTTTTCTTGTTCTAATCATAGTCAGGTCAAAAAGTTTTTTTTTTTTTTTCATTTTGGTTGAATTAAAATCTGAGCCAAAAACCTTGCACTAGTCATGCATCCTTTATTCTCCAGACCCAAATAAAATTTCGGTAATTTCCTAGTTTGATCAGATATATTATTTCAGTTTGGAAGAGTGATGTCCCCTAAAATATGTCTGCCAAAATACAGTGGTTCTACGCATTCTTGGCGTTGGGGTCATTACGCTGGCATGTGTCACTCACACTGGCGTTTGGGTCAGCGTGGCGTTCGGGTCAGCGTCTGCGTCCAAATCGAGATGTTAATTAATAATTGGCTGAACCCCATAAATATTTAACACTAAAGCTAAACCTAACCCCTGGACCCAACGCCCAATCAACAGATATTCCGAAATGATTACATGCCAGCGTAATGACCCCAACGCCAAGAATGCGTAGAACCACTGTATTTTGGCAGACATATTTTAGGGGACATCACTCTTCCAACTGAAATAATATATCTGATCAAACTAGGAAATTACCCAAATTTCTGTCATGCCTCAAGAATGGAATCATTTATATTAAAAATAGTTTATGCTCAGATAATACTTAAACTGCTTTTTCTGGGTTTTTTTCTCTCACTAATTTCCTGGTAGCAACAGCTCCAAATACAGACAGCTGTTACCTTGCTGAAGTGAAATATCTACAAGGAAAGACCAAAAGCTAGGGATGTAGCTTAATGGAAAAAAAAAATGTGTACATTGAACCATAAGGTGCAAAACACAGTGCATTACAATATTCATTAATAAGCAAAAGAAGAAGAAATAAATTTGTAAGTTGTTTAAAAAAACTGCATTTTTAAGCAGGTAACATAACTGGGATCATTGTTCATGGGAAGAAAAATAACCTGTACTGAGATGAAATGTGTCAGACAAATGACAGGAAACAGTCTGAGAGATAAGATCAGAAATGAAGAACTGAAAAAAGAGCTAGGAATAGCCTCCGTCATAGAATATATAAGGAAACAACAGATAAAATGGTTTGGCCATGTGACAAGGCAGAAAGATCAAAACACAACACAATGAGCCTTCAGCAAATGTTGTGAGAACACTAGGCTCAAGGGTCGACCACGAAAAAGATGGATCGATGGAATATTAGAAGCACTAGGAAATATAACAGCAGTAGAGGCGAACAGAAGAGCAAAAGACAGCAAATTATATCTTCCCTCGACGCTGAAAGGCAGATGAGGAAGGAAAGAAGAAGAAGATTGTTCATGGCACAGTCAACTTCCAGAGTAAAAAAAAAAATAAGAACAATCATAAAAAAATAATAAAACAAAAAATATTAGGAACAACATGTTGGATCAAAAGGAGTGATATCATGGGTTGACATAAACTAGCAATGCGATAAACTAGCTTCCGTGTGAGCTTAACATGTGAATGCTGCAGAAGAAGGCATCCAGAAGTAATGGGAGAAGGTGTAAATGAAGACTTAAACAGAAAATTTATTAATAAGACATCGGATGTAACAACAAAAAGAAAATTGATTAATAAGACATCAGATGTAACAACAACAACAAAATTGATTAATAAGACATTAAATGAAACAACAAAAAGAAAATTGATTAATAAGACATTAAATGTAACAACAAAAAGAAAATTGATTAATAAGACATTAAATGTAACAACAAAAAGAAAATTGATTAATAAGACATTAAATGAAACAACAAAAAGAAAATTGATTAATAAGACATTAAATGTAACAACAAAAAGAAAATTGATTAATAAAACATTAAATGTAACAACAAAAAGAAAATTGATTAATAAAACATTAAATGTAACAACAAAAAGAAAATTGATTAATAAGACATCAGATGTAACAACAAAAAGAAAATTGATTAATAAGACATCAGATGTAACAACAAAAAGAAAATTGATTAATAAGACATCAGATGTAACAACTAATACAAGGTACAAGATAAATTACAGAGCATCCTTTTGCACTAAATAACAACATAGGATGTGAAGGTAAGTAGAATGAAGTAAATCTAAGGAATGCAATGGACAGCAGTTAAACTGAATGCATTCCACCATTCAGGAAATTCATATATGCATTTATGTGTAATTTTTTGTGTGCCTATGTTTCTCTTACTTAAAGCCTTGTGCTGAAAATGTTGAAATTGATTGGCTAACAAGTTTATGTAGAATAGCCAATAGTAGAATACCTTAAATCTTCATTTGTTTTTCAAGTACTCTCAGATGAGACTAATAATTTTTTTAACAGGCCAAGATTGTGGAAGCATTGCTAGGCTATGAGGTGATCCAGGTATCCTGCGGAGCTTCTCACATCCTAGCTGTGACAAATGAGCATGAGGTCTTTGCATGGGGAAGAGGAGACAACGGTAAAATATTGTGAGATACACTTAGTTTGTTATGGTTATGTAAGGCCCCGGTAACACTCTATCGACCTTTCGAGCCGTAGCCGGCCCATAGGGCATAGACCAAGATACTCCTACTCCTATCTTAATTTTTGTTCTAGCAGTTTTCTTTTAAAGATATTTTATCAAATCTCGCCATTTGTCTCTGTTCTGTGCAAGCTGCTCTATCTCATTGAGGGAGCCGAATCCTGCTGCTCTTGCCTCTCTCATCAATGTTCTTCTCAGTGTCTCCCTCTTTTTCTCTTACCTGTTGTTTCCCATATGAGGGCTTGCTTTGCTATTCGGTTATTATCTCTTCTCATCACATGTCCAACACATGACCATCATCTTTTCTTTATTACTGAAGATATTTCATTAACAACATCGTTTTTACGATAGCGGCTTAGACCCGGTAACACTGCAAACGAATTAAAATCCATAATTACTCAACCGCCCGTGCCAGTGGAATCATCTGAATTACTAACTTATCTCCCAAACAAAGAAAGGTAACTGTAGTTCCCATCATAGCAGTCTCAGCACACACCTTTTTAAAAGACATAAGACAAAACCGCCTATGACAACATGCACCAGCAAAGCAAGAGGCAGAGCAGAATGGCGCTCCATGGTAGCCAACCTTTGATGCGGAGATGGCACTCGATGATGATGATGATGATCTTAAAAAATTATTATTATGTCAATAATATTGATGTCTTTAACTGAAAAAAAAAGATTTTAAAGTGAATAATATTGATGTCATCATCATCATCATCATCATCATGTGCCTTACTGGTTGGCGTAGGTGACCATGTCCCTCCACAATCTTCTATCTACAGTGCATTGTATCAATTCTGTTGTTGACTGTTTTCCATGCCATGACACCAGGCTATCCAGTATTTTCTCTCTTTGTCGTCCGCGATCTCTCTTTCCTTTTATTGATGTCAGTATCTTAAAAAAATGATTATTATGTTAATAATACTGATGTTTTTAATCTGAAAAGGGCGACTGGGATTGGGTAATTATGAATCCACAAATTCTCCCAAGCCTGTGGCTGTCCCAGAGAACTACCACCCATGTTCTGTTCACTGTGGAATGGACTGCTCTGTCATTCTGACCTTAGAGGGTTGGCTCTTGTGCTCTGGAAGTAACAGGTAATTTAATGAAAGTGAAATGTGGAGAAATAACGACATTGATTTCATTGGCAAATTAGAAAAAGGAACTATAACCAATAGTGAGTGTTTAAACAAACAGTGACACTTGGCATTAATGAGTACCCTCTCTCTGTTTGTATCTTTCACTAGAAATTTAAGATCTTTCCCACCTTTAATAACATATTAGTACTATAGAAGTAACTTTTACAGTTCATCACCACCTTTAATAACACATTAGTTCTATAGAAGTAACTTTTACAGTTCATTACCACCTTTAGTAATACATTAGTACTATAGAAGTAACTTTTACAGTTCATTACCATCTTTAATAATACATTAGTACTATAGGAGTAACTTTTACAGTTCATTACCACCTTTAATAATACATTAGTACTATAGAAGTAACTTTTACAGTTCATCACCACCTTTAATAACACATTACTTTTATAGAAGTAACTTTTACAGTTCATTACCACCTTTAATAACACATTAGTTTTATAGAAGTAACTTTTACAGTTCATTACCACCTTTAATAACACATCAGCGCTATAGAAATAACTTTTACTGTTTATTACAATCTTTAATAACACATCAGCGCTATAGAAATAACTTTTACTGTTTATTACCATCTTTAATAACATTTTAGTAGTATAGAAGAAACTTTTACTGTTTATTACCATCTTTAATAACATTTTAGTAGTATAGAAGTAACAGAAAAACTGCAACAAATTATCTTTGTTCTTCATCAATTCAAGAATGGAAGATATGTTTTTGCCATGTTGTAATAAAACTTGGCAATTGCTGCATAGTTTTATTTTTAGATCAGCTATATGCAAAATTAGAGAGCTGCGATAGCTGGTTAGTGAACTGGACTACAAAGGACAAGATGTCGGGTTCGATCCTGATCGACAGCTTCAGGGTTCACCCAACCTTAAATGGGTACCTGATTTTTTTTCTGGGAAAGAAAAGCAGCATGGGCGTAATATCGACCACATTACCCCAAAAATCATGTGCCGAATATCTATAAAAATGATGGTCACTAACACCATATTCCCTATATGCCACCACATGACGGGGCTCTTTACTTACTTATATGCAAACTTGTTACCTTTTCATTATTGTTCTCTTAGGATAAGAAGCACTATCAGAATAATTACTATTTGTATGATTTAAAGCTATTAGAAAGTAAATAAAGGCAAATATGGCTACCAGGGCCCTGACTATGATGAGGGAAGAAAATAATATAGACACTGTTACTGGTCATGCATGTTATAAGGGTTGACTAAGAGGTTTTGAGGACAAGGTCTTTGCTGGAACTATGGAGTGCGTGTGAGCTGAAGCATCATCAGTGCTTTTGCTAGTGTGTGTCACATGCGTGTATTATGGAAATTTGCTGAGGAGGGGATCATGGAGTAGTCCTTTCTGTAATGAGGATGATCTTTTGACTAAACTAAACATAGTAAATAATGGCTTTCTGAACCCAAACCCTGTGATAGCTTGACAACTATTTCAAACAGCAAGAACGCTACAGGCAGAATAAAGGCAACATTTAAATATGACAAATATACATTTTAGCTTTGTGGATAAGACAAGACCAACAAACCAATGTTTTGACTTTGGGCCTACAGCTGGGACAAACACAAGAAAAGCAGAAGACAAATCTAAACAAATCTGAAGAAAGGGAAGAAATCTAAATGGTGATTAGATAGAAGTAATACCTTGTAAATACACATAAAAAATGGAGGAAACATGAGTGAATGGGCTAAAGATGATGAGTCAAGTACATGGTGAGTTTGGTTTCCTGAATCTTACATGTTATGGCCTGTATATTCTCCCCTGGCTTATATGAGCTGTTTATGTTTTTTCTTTATGTCTATGCTGCTCTGTAAATAAAAGATAAGTGAAATCATAGACACATGTTCAAGGGTATGAATATAATATTTTCTATCTATCTATCTATTGACCTTTCGAGCCGTAACCGGCCCATAGGGCGTAGACCAAGATACACCTTCTCCTATATGAATTTTTGTTCTAGCAGTTTTCTTTTAAAGATATTTTATCAGATCTCGCCATCTGTCTCTGTTCTGTGCAAGCAGTTCTATCTCATTGAGGGAGCCGATTCCTGCTGCTCTTGCCTCTCTCATCAATGTTCTTCTCAGTGTCTCCCTGGGTCTTCCTCTTTTTCTTTTACCTGTTGTTTCCCATATGAGGGCTTGCTTTGCTATTCGATTATTATATCTTCTCATCACATGTCCAACGTATGACCATCGTCTTTTCTTTATTACTGAAGATATTAGTGGTTGATTGGCGATTTCTCTAATTTCCTCGTTTGTTTTGAATTCGTTCCATGCTATACCAAGTATTTTCCTTAGACATTTATTTTCGAATGCGTTCAACTTTGTTTCTATATCTCTTGTTGTTTTCCAGCTTTCACACGCATACGTAAGGGTTGATAGTACATTTGATTTGAATAGCCTAAGTTTTGTGTTTGTGCTAATGAGTTTTGATTTCCACAACTTTTCAAGGCTTCTGAAAGACATTGCTGCTTTAGCCAGTCTGATTCTAATTTCTTTGCTCGTATCCCCTTCTCGATCAATGTGACTTCCAAGATAGATAAAGTGATCGATCTCTTCTACTGGTTTGTTTTCCATGTATATTTTGTCACTTATTGGAATTAAACTTTTCATGACTTTAGTCTTTTCATGATTGACCTCAAGCCCAATTTTGCTGGCTATTGATGATAGTTCATTTGTGTTTTCCTGCATCGTTTTTATCTGACTGCTGATGAGAACTATGTCATCAGCAAAGTCGAGGTCCTCCAAATGGTCTCCTTGTATCCATTCGATGCCTTTATTACCAGTGCAGCATTTCTTCATTATGAAGTCCATAACAATTCCAAATAACAAGGGCGATAAAATACATCCTTGTTTAACCCCAGTTTCTATTGGGAAACATTCGCTCAGTCCTTCCTCTGTTCGAACTGCACGTGTAACCATCATACATGTCTTTGATAATATTTATGATTTTTGATGGTAAACCATATTGCTTCAGAATTTTCCACAAAGAATCTCTATGAATACTATCAAATGCTTTTTTGAAGTCGATGAAGTTAAGTACAAAAGGTTTTTGCTTTTCAATGTGTTCCTCCAATATAAGTCGTAGAGTGAAAATGTGGTCAAGACAGCTTCTCCCTTTTCTAAACCCAGCCTGTTCTTCACGCATTACTGTATCTATTGAATCCTTTATTCTATTTAGGATGATTTTACAGAATAACTTTGAGGCAACTGACAAAAGTGTCACGCCTCTCCAGTTGTTACAATCTCTAAGATTGCCCTTTTTTGGGATCTTAACAATGATTCCTTTTTTCCATTTATGAGGCGTCTTCTCTGTTTTCCAAATGATGTTGAACATTTTTTGGAGATGTATTAAATTATGGCTATCAATTGCCTTGAGGATCTCAGCTGTTAACTTATCCTCTCCAGCAGCCTTGTTATTGGTCATTAGCTTTAAGGTGGTTTCTATTTCACTCAAGGTGAAGTCATCTAAATTTACATCTAATTCTGCTGCTGGTGTTTCAGCTTCAAAATCTATTAAACTGTGAGGTAGTGGACGGTTAAGAATTTCTTTGAAGTGTTCCGCCCAACGGGCTTTTATGTCTGCGCTTGTTGTTAGCATTAATCCAGATTTGTCTAGAATTGGTGTTCCACTGGATGTATAGGTGTTTGTCAGCATCTTTTGTACAGTATAGAGAGTTCTGCTGTCTCCTGTAATTGCAGCTGTCTCTGCTTTCTCTGCCAAGTTGTCTATATAAGCTCTTGTATCTCTTCTTGCCGAACTTTTCACTTTGTTGTCTAATTCTTTGTATGTTGCTTTTGCCAGAACCTTTCCAAGATCTGTATATAATATTTTGTTGGTTGGTTATTGATTTAGCTTTTTATGTGATTTTGTTCATTGATCCAGTGTCAAATTGTAACAATGACATTTTCCTTTAACTTTTGGATGGATAGTAATTTAGCATTTTGGATTTCAGATTCAATTTTGGATGAATAGTAATTTAGCATTTTGGATTTCAGATTCAATTTTGGATGAATAGTAATTTAGCATTTTGGATTTCAGATTCAATTTTGGATGAATAGTAATTTAGCATTTTGGATTTCAGATTCAATTTTGGATGAATAGTAATTTAGCATTTTGGATTTCAGATTCAATTTTGGATTAATAGTAATTTAGCATTTTGGATTTCAGATTCAATTTTGGATGAATAGTAATTTAGCATTTTGGATTTCAGATTCAACAAGTTGGGACTTGACAATATTACCCCTGATGGAGTTTTAGCCCATCTTATTGAAGAGGTCAAGGTCTTTACAAGCTTGATGTCTGCACCAATCAACACAGTTAATATTAAAATGGTAGCTTTGGGCACATCACACACAGCTATAGTTACAGGTACACCTTGTTTTGTTATTTAGTAATGTACACTTTGTTTTGTTATTTAGTAATGTACACTTTGTTTTGTTATTTAGTAATGTACACTTTGTTTTGTTATTTAGTAATGTACACCTTGTTTTGTTATTTAGTAATGTACACCTTGTTTTGTTATTTAGTAATGTACACCTTGTTTTGTTATTTAGTAATGTACACTTTGTTTTGTAATGTGGAAATACACTCTAAGGCTCCAGATCAAACAAGAAGTGGACAGATTCATAGAAAAAAAGAATACACTGCAGGCGCTGTAAAGTCCGTAGTCAGCTATACTGGAGGAGGCTACTAACATTTTGTTTTGTAATGTGGTAGCATGCACTCTTTGATGAAAAAAAATAAAACTGCAAATCTTAACTTCTTCCTTCATTCTTTAACCATTGAGGGTCGTGGCTGTTTGCAACCAGAATCTCCATTTCCCACTCTGTTACACGGCTGTCTAAATTTAACAAATCAAATACCAGTTCATCTTTTTTATGTTGCCTCCCACTATTTTCTTTGCTTTCTCTTCTTCTTCCTTCTTGCAGTTTCCTAGGATATTGTTTCACACATGCCAATTGCACACTTTCCATATGAAACAGATGCTGAGTTAAGTGCTCTGTGCACACTGTGAGCTGTACGTTTCATCTGTTTTGATCATGTTTCAATATTCTGATTGTGTACGATTGATGATGATATTGTATGATGGAGAACAGATGGCTGTGTTCACTTAACCTTATGTATTTTGGCGTGTGCTGAGACTGCTATCATGGGGACTACAGCTACCTTTCTTTGTTTAGGAGATAAGATAGTAATTTGGATGATTCCACTGGCACAGGCGGTTGAGCAATTATTAATTCGTTTGCAGTGATACTGGGGCCTTCCATAACCATAATAGTTAACTCATATTCAGAGCGACAACAGCAGGTCAAGGTCCTACACCACATCCCTATGGTGTTTCTGGTAACATAAAAAATGTCTGACCACGTGATTAGAGTTTGAGAGAAAATCAACCCAGCATCTAAAAACATCTTGTTGAAGATGGATGTGTTGATCTGAAAGGCCTAGGTATATCACAGCTTGCTGTGAACTATAACTTAATACATCTGCACAAATTGAATGTCATTTTAATGGCAGACTATGAAGAAGAGTAATCATTGGATGAGTATGCCTGTATTTGTATCGTTTGATTTCTAGATCTGATAAGGTCATTTTTTGCAAGCTTTTAATACGATAGGAAATCACTGGAATCTGTAGAAATGTGGTTTTACAGATGAATGTTGAGAATACTATAGACAGCTAAGAAGAGTAATGAAAACGTTCTGAAAGAATCCAGAGCAAAAAGAGAGCTAATTTCCGATATTAGGAAGAAACAGTCATTTTTTAGCCATATAATCTCTTCTCGAGAACAGCTTGAATATATTGTAATAACTGGGAAAATTGAGGGACAAACAGATAGAGGGAAGCAAAGAGAAAAGATACCAGACAGCTTAAGAGAATGGCTTGGCAGAAGGTCAACAACAGAAATGATAAACAACAGTCGAGATCGAAAGTTGCGGAGAGACATGATCACCTACTACAGCAGGCCCGGTACTTGATGATGATGATGATGATACAAGGATAGATACAAAAAGATTGCATTAATCTGATTTTGAGCCAAGAGTGACATTCTTATACTGTATTTCCATTTTGACTTTTTCCCACACCTGGCAGCTATGTACTCAGGTGTCCCTTGCCATACAGTCAGATATTCTTCGACAATAGAAGTACTCTCATTTTTTTTATTGTCAAGATTTTTTCTACCAATTTTGCTTAGGCAGCATCCATTTTTCTTTTGATTTACTCTTTTCAATCTCCAACTGCTAAGGGTTCTTTAATGTGCATAACAAGCATATGAGACCTCTGTTTTTTGTTTTTTTTTAGACATCAGATTTCACTATCTAGAGAACAGGGGAGGGTATAGCCATGAAGAAATCAGACTCGATTTTTAACAAATTCCCGCCTGTGTTAGGATGAACCCAGAACTCTCTTGTCCAGAGTTATAAACTTTATTTGTTCTATTTCCACAACTTCTAACAAAATAGTAGATTTATTATTAAAAGAGTTTCATTTAATAATTTTTCTGGTTACATTTGATAGCAGATATTTCAAATTATTTTTCATGTAGACAAAGGAGAATGCTACACGTTTGGTTCAAACCAGTTTGGGCAGCTTGGGATCGAAGGAGAAGCTGGAAATCGTCACCCTGTACTGGTCAACTCATTAGAAAACAAAATCATTACCGCCCTGTCATGTGGTGACACTTTCTCTGTGGCTGTGTCAAAAGGTAACAGTGGTTAATTGTGACCTTGCTTACAATTTAAAAAAAAATAAGAAAAAAATGGTATGGTAACAGCTTTATGTGGCAATTAACAAAACAAAAGTCGATGTTTCGGCCAAGTAGGCCTTCACAACAACAACAAACAACACCACAATAATATATATAAGGGTATATTCACATATCTGACTACATGGCGATAATATGCTAGATACTCAAGAAAAGGAAATTTAAAAAAAACGGGTCACTTCCCTGCGGTCCAGAGCGTGGTCAGCTTCTGAATGAACTAAAATAAGCGGGTGGGATGACCAACTATATACCTCACTGACCAGGCAATCAGGTGAGAAAAATGAAGAGCTCTAAAAATATGGGGAGTTGGGTACAAGATAAGTTTAAACTGTGTATATCTAACTGTGTGTGTGCATAACAAACAGGTGTGTAAAAAGCATTTGTACATACCCATACATGCGTACAAGCATAAATCTGTATATATTACCACAAAGCACACAAAAGAAAACCCAAAGGTGTCCAAATGTGCCAATAAATATGCAGACAAATATAAATACATGTATAGGTTCACATTAACAACATCAGTAAACAACAGGTAAAAGACCCAGGGAGAGAGAAGAACATTGATGAGAGAGGCAAGAGCAGCAGGAATGTCCCTCATGATAGAACTGCTTGCAGAACAGAGACAGATGGCGAGATATAAATATCTTTATGCTAGTTCATATAGGAGAAGGTTCTTGGTCTACGCCCTATTTACGGCTCGAAAGGTCAATAGATAGATAGGTCAGTAGCGCATTGGGGTATGTGTGGTAGGTGTCCTATGTGTACGAGATCTATACTTACTGTGGATTATTGAAGCATAGACTTCACTTAACACTTATCATGTGCCATGCCAATAATTATTAGCAATCATATATGTCTATAATCTACTCTCTTATTTATGATAAGTCAATTCTACAGGTGACCATCTGCCATATCTCTATGTTATTTTATTACAGAAAATGAGGTGTATACATGGGGAAAATCCTCTAGGGGCCGCCTTGGACGTCCTGATGAATTCAGTCACCTGCCAAGACCCGTTTCCTTACCAAAAGAAGATGACCAGTTCTTGGTTGTATCCCTATCCAGCAGTCATAGCAGTACACTCATTGCCACTAGACGTAGGTTCTACATTACAAATAGTTTGGCAACTTTTAGAATGTCATCTTTTATGCTTGTTAAAAATGTTCATGGTATCCTTAACTTTCTGTAAATATATATATATTTTTTTGGTGTTATTTTTTACATACAACTTAGGTCTAGCCTAACGATACTTGGGCAATTTATATGTGCTTCTACTTCCATAAAACTCATCCTCACCATCATTCATGATTCCATCCTTATCATCCCCTTGATTCCTTAAACCAACCCGACTGTTATTTTGCTTTTCTCTTTCCTAAATCTCTTTAATTAATTCATGCTTCTCCTTCAGTAGTCTTATATATTTTTTTGTTAAGCCATTCATGTTTATCCATTACCAGCACATACTAAAGGGAGGTCAAAAAGTAATGCACACCAATTTTTTTCTCGGCTAATAATAAAGATAGGAATATGAAATTTTGCACACTTGGAATATGACATGTTCCAATTATGTGCACCAAATTGCACAGCATTTTGATAAATATTACGTAATCTATGAACCGTTAAAATGGAGCTTGTCAACAATGTCCGTTACAAACAGCGAATTGTCATAGAATTTCTGGTTGCGGAAAAAGAAACTGTGGCAAACATTCATAAACGACTGTGTGCAGTGTACAAATGTTCTGCAGTCGATAGGAGCACAGTTAGTCGCTGGGTTCAGAGAATTAAAGCTGCAGAAAGTGTACGAGTGGAGCTGCATGATTTACCGTGTTCTGGACGTGTTGCCTCGGCTACCAGCACAGACATGTTAAACCGGGCTGATGCCATTATTCGTAAGGATAGGCGTATCACTAGTCAGCAATTGGCATTGCAGCTTACAGTCAGCAAGGGAAGTGCAATCGCAATTTTTAAAACTCTCGGATATTCAAAGATTTGCGCTCGATGGGTTCCTCGGTGCCTAACAAATGATCACAGAGTTCAAAGGAAAACATTCTGTTCTGAATTGTTGGAGCGTTTCGGTGTTGAAGGAGAAATGTTTTTGTCAAAAATTGTTACCGGTGACGAAACCTGGGCACATTATTATGAGCCTGAAACAAAAATGCAGTCAATGGAATGGCATCATCCGCAGTCACCAAAAAGAAAAAAATTCAAAACATCTCCATCAGCCGGAAAGGTGATGATCACTGTCTTCTGGGACATTGATGGTGTGATTCTTGTTGATGTAATGACAAGAGGTGAGACAATCAACTCGACAGCTTACATCAATACACTGACAAAACTCAAAAATTGGTTCCACAGAGTTCGGCCTAATAAGCCATCTGCAGATTTGTTGCTTCAACATGACAATGCACGCCCTCACACAAGTCTGGTAACACGGGAAGCAATCAACAAATTTGGTTGGACTGTACTGCCCCATCCTCCTTACAGCCCTGATCTGGCTCCCTCAGATTTCCATCTGTTTGGACCACTAAAAAAATTCCTGCGTGGGACACACTTTGACAATGATGAGGATGTGATCCGTGCAGTTAAAAAATGGCTACGCGAGCAGGACAAAACTTGGTACAAACGAGGCATTCATGACCTAGTTTCACGTTGGCGTAAGGCAATACGCTTGGACGGAGATTATGTTGACAAATAGGTAGTGTCAAGGGGATGTTCAGCTACAATCTGTGAAAATTTCACACATTTTGCCCGAATAGTTTCCGAGAAAAAAATTGGTGTGCATTACTTTTTGACCTCCCTACGTATAATTAAACTTTTCCTTTCACCTATCCCCTGAAATTTCTCCCTTGACAAACCATTCCTTATGAATTTCTCTTTCATTATTGCTTTCTCTTACGCTTTTTTTTTTACCTTTCAACTCCATGTGGGGAATAGGTCTTTAACAAATACTTTCCAAGCCATTCTGTTTCTTGCCATTCTTTTAAGATCATTCAATGTCTTCCCCATCATCTTCATCTCTGCTTACACCTGTCTTCCACTTTGTCTCTTCCCCTGGGGATTCCTAAAAAGAATCTATCATGTAATACTCTAAATTGACTTCCACAATGTGTATCCTATCCACTGCCATCATCTTTGTTGTGTCTTGCACTTTCCCCTACTATATTTTCCCTATTTATATACCCTCCTTATACTCTTTAATTTATGCTTAAATCTTTAATACTTACTTTTCTGTTATTTCAGCCATACAGAGATCTTCAAGTCCCATGTGATCTTCATATGTACAGAACATACATTCACTGCTATGATATTAGAGGCCTTTTTGGTGCAAGCATATATATTTTATTAACATAATGTTATATTATATGTGCATGCAGTGTATGATTGTTATTTTATCATACTTTATGTATTATCCGCCTACTTCTATGGCAGACTGTACTTAAATAAAAACTTTAATAAGTTTGTAAAGGTTATTTTTTTATGTCAGAGAATTTTATGTTTTATCTTACTTGTTTTTAAAGGACTCATCATTATTATTATTAAATTGTGTGCTTGCTGGCATAGGCAATCATGTCTCTTCACAACTTTCTTTCTATACAGCTGTTTATCAGTTCTGTTGTTCACTTCTTACCAAACCATTCTCTTAAACTATCTGGTATCTCTTCTTCCCTTCATTTTTCATTTATGACAGTATACTGCAACTTAACACTTTTTATTCTCTTTATATGGCCTTCTGCTAGTGCAAATAATCTAGTTATTCATTATGGTCTCTACTGGTTGGTCTCGAGGCAAGATGCCACCTCAAGACAGAGAGGTTGTGGGTTCAAATCCTGGCTAAACCGGTTGGGATTTTTATTTATGATTTCTCTCTGCGGCAACCACCCCTGGTCTCAGCAGCGAGGCCCAGCTCGAAACGTCAATTACTCATAGACGGAAAAAATATTGAGTACCTCCGAAGTCTGAGTTATCTGCTTGTGCTGTGAGGGACCCATGTGCACATGGCATAGTCACATGTATACAAAATTCAAGAATTGGCACCTCAGCCACATGTACATGTGCACCAGACAACTGGACACACACTTCACAACTATAATGTATATAGTACACTGAGGAACACCCATTGGCCCATAGATACAACACTACTGGCAAAACTTCTTATATACCACTGCAAGAACTAAAATAAAAAACGGTAACATTTATACAAGAAACAGCATTGCAAACATAAACAGTATTTCAGGTGATTGAAAGATAGATATTTTAAAAAAACAACCCATAGAAGCAGACACAGACAAAATCAGATCCTGAAGATTCCTACGACTTATTGTCATACAAAGGAGAGAACAGAATCTTATGACTTGGATACCTTACAGTCTAATTATTTTTTCTTTTATTATAATGGATGATTATGTATTTCCTTAACAGACAAATTGTTCTGTTGACAATTGAAGTATGTTCCTCCATAGACCAGTTAATCACAACAAATAGAGTTTGTCTACCATCTACTGAAGGTATCGAATCTTCTTCTTTTATTGTGGCTCATTCAGACTAGGACTCCAGACTCTCTTATGAAGGCAGATGTCAGTTTCAGTGATTCGGTTGCCCTGTAGAGTTTCTCTTCCAGGGAGGTGGGTGTGGGCCACATTGAATTAATCTTTTCACAACTGCCATCGTCTGGTTTACCTCCAACTCTCAATACTGCCTATTCAAATGGGTAAGTTCAGTCTGGAGTAATCCAGCAACCCTATCTCTACCTTGGCGGTACATCAAAATGTCATCAGCATAAGATAGTGTCCTCCCTAGACCGGTAGTTGTAAAAAGTAAGGTAAAGTCATGCCAAGTGGCGTATTGGGAATATGGTGTTAGTGACCATAAATTTTATAGACCTTCGGCACATGATTTTTGGGGTAATGTGGTTCGTATTATGCCCGTGCCGCTTTACTTTTCCCCCAAAAAAATCCGGTACCCATTAAAGGCTGGGTGAACCAGAAGCTGTCGGTTGGGATCGAACCCTACCTCTTGTCCTTTGTAGTCTAGTTCACTAACCACTGAGCTATCACGGCTCCCAGACCTGTAGTTGGCTCACCCACTATTCTCACAGTGTAGGCGTTGAAAAGACTGGAGACAGAGGTGAGCCCTGTTGTAGGTTCGGAAGTTTTCTTACTGCACTTGAAAATGACCTTACGGTGGAAAAGAGCCACTGCCATAAAGAGCCCTCTCTTTATTTTCATCTGTCCTCTGGAAATCAGGAATACTCTTGTTCTTTACAGCACTGCTCATACTTTGTGTAATCAGGAATATTCTTGTTCTTTACAGCACTGCTCATACTTTGTGTAATCAGGAATATTCTTGTTCTTTACAGCACTGCTCATACTTTGTGTAATCAGGAATATTCTTGTTCTTTACAGCACTGCTCATACTTTGTGTAATCAGGAATATTCTTGTTCTTTACAGCACTGCTCATACTTTGTGTAATCAGGAATATTCTTGTTCTTTACAGCACTACTCATACTTTGTGTAATCAGGAATAATCTTGTTCTTTACAGCACTGCTCATACTTTGGGTAATCAGGAATATTTTTGTTCTTTACAGCACTGCTCATACTTTGTGTAATCAGGAATACTCTTGTTCTTTACAGCACTGCTCATACTTTGTGTAATCAGGAATACTCTTGTTCTTTACAGCACCACTCATACTTTGTGTAATCAGGAATACTCTTGTTCTTTACAGCACCACTCATACTTTGTGTAATCTCCAAAAAAAGTTTTCAAGATTTGTCATTTTGCACTCTTACACACTCAAACAGCCCACTTCTCACTTCTACTATTTTATCAGTGTTTTACATTTTTTTTTCCTTCGTTCGCCAGCTTTTACCTCTGACGAAGTCCCTAGAGTCTAGGAACTAAATTTTGCGTGTTAATCCATTTTTCCCTGGCAGTGTGTGCACAGGGGTCCCAAGCCGCACAGACAGATAACTCCGATTTCGGAGGTACTCATATTTTTTCCATCGATGAGTAATTGACGTTTCAAGCTGGGCCTTGCTGCTGAGGCCAGGGGTGGTTGCTGCAGAGAGAAATCATAAATAAAAATCCCAACCAACCGGGATTTTAACCCACAACCTCTCTGTCTTGAGGTCGGCGTATTGCCTAGAAACCAACCAGTCCCCCGGTGTTTTAAAATAAACAACTTTCTCGTCCATCTCTTTTTTTTAGTAGCAGGGTGTGCTCAGGTACAGTTGTGCCATTTTTTTTTTTTACTTTTGCCATGCCCTGATGGCTCTCCTCTTATCCAGCCAAAACTTTTCCACCTCATTATTCCACCAGGGAGGCAGGCTGTTCCCATTGTTTCTTGGCATTAAATGTACGAGTACTGTGCTTGGCACACCTTGCTCACAATATCCTGGCCTGTTCTGTCATCAGTGTTTGGTTGGTTACAGCTGTCAGAACACATTCTTGGAGTAATCACCCAACAGTCAGCTAACCGTGCCTGAAAGACATAACATAGTAATAATGAAGACTCTGACTAGGTCATGGTGTCAACTTATTTCTTCTTTCACAGCTGAATGTTTGGCTAATTTCTGCTACTTCATTAGTCTTCATTGCTAAATAACTTTATAGTTCTCAGGGTAAGTCTGATCTGTCTTTCTCTGTTCCTTTGATTCTTTAATTAACTCATTACTAAACATAGAAGGACAAGACAATGTACATCAGGATGATAAAATTACTCAACACTTGGATAGAGTTAAATTACAACAAAATGGACATTGAAATTTTATTCTTGATGCCACATATGTCCTCTGACTAAAATAATTTGTATAGACTTAATGTACATTCGTACGCTGACAAAACATAAACAATTTCTGCCAAACTTCTTGGTCTAACTAACTATATGTTCAAACGCCATACCGTTATAAGCTGTCTTTAATTAGTCTATCTGGAGTTCCTGTAAAATAATTTAACATTAATTCATCCACTTATATTATAATGGCTCCTAGATCATCGTCATCAAGTACCATGCCTGCTGGTGTAGGTGATCATGTCTCTCCACAAATTTTGATCTCAACTGTTATTTATCATTTCTTTTGTTGAATCTTCTGCCAAGCCATTCTCTTAAGCTGTCTGGTATCTTTTCTCTTTGCTTCCCTCTATCTTTTTGTCCCTCAATTTTCTCAGTTGTTACAGCTGTTCCCTTCTCATTACATGGCCAAAAAATGATAATTGTTTCTTCCTAATATTGAAAATTAGCTCTCTTTGCTTTCGCCTCTTTCAGAATATTTTCTTTACTCTTCTTAGCTGTCCATGGTATTCTCAACATTCTTTATGCAAAACCACATTTCAACAGCCTGCATGGATTTTCTTGTCTATTGTCCTATTGTCCATGATTCACATCCATATGTTAAGACTGGCTCTACATAACATTTAAGAGCTCTTTTTATTGTTTGACAATTGTCGAAAATGGATTGCACAGTATCTTCCTCGTTTTTTTTTTGGAAAGCTGCTTTTGCCTGAGCCATTCTGCATCTCACCTCCTAGATCATTTAACTATAAATGAGTACCAGATTTTTCTGGGAAAGTAGTATGGCTTGAAGTGATACCAACTACCTCACCCACAAAATATAATGCTGGTCATTTAAATATACAGGCAATAACACTGTATTATCCATATATCTTATGACAGAAAGAGAACCATTTATTTCCACTCATATATTGAAATGTACTGAAGGCCTTGGGGTTTTTGTCTTCTTCTTGGCGAGGTATGATCTATTCAACCCCAGACTGCATCTTCTTGGTTAATTAGAGTGCAGTAGCCTTTAAATAATTGTAGAATATTTTTTTAAAATATGTTATTAAACATACAGAGCAAAGAATCACAGATTGTATCTCCCCTCGATGCCAAAGGCAATGGAGGAAGGATAGAAGAAGAAGATTAAATGTACAGAAATAAATATTTTATTAAATAAATATGATCATGGGTTGAATTTTTGGGACTGCTGTATGTTGAGGTTCCTGTGAAACAGCGGACATAATAATATACATTTATATAAGACTTACGCATAACCCTTTAGCTTACTCTTCTGTCATAATATGTTCTGCAGAAGCATATACCCAAAACACATCAGCACTCACTCTACGCTGAGATGTATAATAACTGTTCAAAGCTCCTATGGCAGATGTAACATTTAATCATAACAAGCATAGTTCATCTTTAATCTCGTTCTCCACACACAATATTTCCTATGTTGTTCTGTGCTAACTCTTTTCTTCTGATTCCACGACATCTTTATGGCAACTACTTTGTTCCAGGAACTCACATCCATGAGCTAATTACAAGTACTTCCTGGAAACTGACTAAACTCTAGAAGTAACTAATCTAGTCAACAGATCATCTTCATTGCATAATGGATAACTCCGTTGTGCTCAGATCCCCTCTCAAACACCTTCCCCAGTACAGGAAGCACTCCTGCCTAACATTAGCAAGATATCTGAACTCTTTCTGCCAACAAAATATCTGAACTCTTTCTGCCAACAAAATATCTGAACTCTTTCTGCCAACAAAATATCTGAACTCTTTCTGCCAACAAAATATCTGAACTCTTTCTGCCAACAAAATATCTGAACTCTTTCTGCCAACAAAATATCTGAACTCTTTCTGCCAACAAAATATCTGAACTCTTTCTGCCAACAAAATATCTGAACTCTTTCTGCCATGGTGGTACAAACTTTCTCCCAAACACCTTCCCCAGTATAGGAAGCACTCCTGCCTAACATTAGCAAGATATCTGAACTCTTTCTGCCAACAAAATATCTGAACTCTTTCTGCCAACAAAATATCTGAACTCTTTCTGCCAACAAAATATCTGAACTCTTTCTGCCAACAAAATATCTGAACTCTTTCTGCCAACAAAATATCTGAACTCTTTCTGCCATGGTGGTACAAACTTTCCACCATATACCTGAAGCTGTCTTGCGGTTAGTGATTGACATTTTGAACACCTTACTCAAATAGAAATCCTTTCTGCTGTGCTGGTACACATTTTGTACCATGCTTTATACTTAAAAGATGAATCAATCCTATAATGATTACCAAGTTTTGCTTGCATTTTGACATTAATTGTTAATTGTAAATTAAAATTTTTTAAACAAATTTGTCTTGCCCATTAACAACTTTTTTTGACATAAGTTTTCTGCCCCTGAAAGGGTTAAATACTATGATTACTGTCTGACTTTATAACTCAGAATAACCTCTCAACTGCAGACTCTACTGATCTAACTCCTGAACCTTAATTCTTCAATTCCCAAAAAGTAAAACTGCAAACTAAACTTCCAACGCTGTGCAATCAGTTATTGCATCCCACTGGCCCATCATATCAGACCTCATGGTATTCGAGATTAGAAGACTAGTAAACTGGTCCACATCTTCCAATTACAAGAATTAGAAGAAGAAATTTCTCTATACCTGTCCATAATGTCTATCATTCTGTCAATCAAATGGTAGTCTACATGATCACTTATTCTAAGCAGTTTTCCTGAACCGAAAAGCCAATCTGCTGCTATTTGCTTCTCATGGGGTCTTGTTACCGAACTTTTAATTGTGTCCCTTGTTTTAGCGCCTCTAAGGCAGTGTTCAGATGATCAAAGAACATCGTTATACCACAGTTAAATATAGTTCCTAAATGTTTTTTTAAAATACATCTTCTGCAAGTATTTGATTTTATTTATATTAATTTGACAATTTTATGTTATTCTCTTAAATATTTTCTTTTATAGCATATAAAATAAATTAGTAATCATTTATAATGACATTTTTAGAGAGCAGCTCATTTGTAATTTTGACTCATGCTTACATTTAACCTGACCTAGATATCTATTGTAATGTTATTGGAAGAAAGAATTAATGCTTTAAAAATATAACTAATCATCACAGGCACACCATTGGAATGTAAATGATTTGTGACCTACATAGTTATTACAGGTGTTATTTTAAAATCTCTCTGCAACACATAGTTTTCTCATAACCATGTTTAAATATGTAGGTCACGCTGACTTTTCACCAGCAATGGTCACAATCAATGGTGACTTCTTTACAACTTTTTTTCTTAACCTAAATGAACATTATCAGTGGTTCAACTTCACAGAATGATGAACGGTATATTAAATTATTAGTCCAGATAGTTTTTTTTCTTGCTAGAAAAACAAAAAACAATCACTAGTAACAGGGAATTTTGATGTAGTTTTTTTATGACATTTTGGGAAACCCTGTGTCGTTTTGCGTCACATAAAAATTTGTGTCGCAAAGTGCTGGCAGAGTTATCCTCAAAGGCAGAACTAAAGTAGTCATAGTTTTATAGAAACTCTCTTTCCGGCATTCACCCAATAATTATTAAAGGAATGTATAATTCTCTTCATCATCCGCCCTTAAAAGGTCATTAAGTGACTGTAGATGCTTTATAATGTGGTTTTCAGCTAGGTTGCGATGTTTGTGCCTTTTGGCCCTAAACATCCAGCTTCAGTACAGTATTTTTGAGTACCAGATTGTCTTCCCTGTTTGATCCCTACTTGTCTAGCCAGATTGGATAGGCACACTGCTGAGAGATGGAGCAGGGGGTCTTGATCAACTCTGTTGTTCATCAGTCCTGACACATGCTGTCAGCTGTGGGTCGCTGACCACATTCAGCCCAGTTGATGGGTCTCTTGGCCTCCATGCCTCAACTTCTGCATCTAAAGGGGCAGATAAAACTTTATGTTTCCCCATATTACCTACCTGGGAGCCGCGATAGCTCAGTGGTTAGTGAACTGGACTACAAAGGACAAGAGGTAGGGTTCGATCCCAACCGACGGCTTCTGGGTTCACCCAACCTTTAATGGGTACCGTATTTTTTTCTGGGAAAGTGAAGCGGCACGGGCGTAATACTGACCACATTACCCCAAAAATCATGTGCTGAAGGTCTGTAAAATTTATGGTCACTAACACATATTCCCTATACGCCACTTGGCATGACGGGGGTACTTTACTTGTTTATATTACCTACCTGGAACTATTTGTCAAAAAAAAAAAAAAAAAAGTAAAGTACCCCTGTCACGCCAAGTGGCTTATAGGGAATATGGTGTTAGTCCATAAATTTTACAGACCTTCAGCACATGATTTTTGGGGTAATGTGGTCGTATAACGCCTGTGCCGCTTTACTTTCCCAGAAAAAAAATCCGGTACCCATTAAAGGCTGGGTGAACCCGGAAGCCGTCGGTTGGGATCAAACCCTACCTCTTGTCCTTTGTAGTCCAGTTCACTAATCACTGAGCTATCGCGGCTTCCAACTATTTGTCAACTACTTGCAAAATCTGGTAGCCCAATGTTATAATTACATCACACCTTCTCACTGAGCCGACAAAAGTCACCTGCACTGTTCAGTTAATTCAAACAATCAACTTTCCCTTGGTGATTCACTTTCCCTTGGTGAGGTTTTCATTTATGTAAAGGAAAATATTACCAATTAATATATTTTTCCTGAACAAAGAAACAATTATAACCAGTGACACTATCAGTTTCATAGTGGCCTCACATCAAAAGGTACCTGGTCTAAACTGCATTCACAGCAATCAGGTTTTTTTTCCCCTCAGCAATTATTCATTTCAAAGTAGGTTATAACGAGCCCCTAATTCTATAAGAGACAGATGATAAAAACTGTGTTCCAGCTGAACATGTAAAAAATACCTGGCCCTTGAAAATCATAAAGATTAGGCTACTCCTAAGACAAAGATGGTACATAGACTGTACTGGTTACAATTTTCTATTCTAAATATGATTGCAGACAAAACTGACTGTCTACATTTATACACAATTTCTAATAGTGCTGGCAACATATTCCTATCTAATAATAGACTTCTACTAAGATCATATGCTTTTGTTTTAACTGTATAACTTCTCCAGACTTCACTGACCTTTTTTGTCCATATCACAGACATCAGTCTTTTATTCTCTTGCAACCCCTAACGGCTCAGTCTCCTTATCCAATCATAGACTGAACTGACTCTAAATGCCTACCCAATCAGAGATAGAGTGCACTAACAGATTCCTAATAAATCACAGAAATACTGGCTCTAACCAATGAGGCACTTCTCAGGTTCAGCAGTGCCAGCTACTGTAGTTCGGTGTAGAACTCTGAGGCCAACCTGGCAAACTGGATACTGGGTCTCTGGAGTAGCTTCATGTGCAACAGCCAGGTTGTCTGAGATTATGAAGTCACCTTCCTCCCACTAATCATGAGATTAAACCAAAAAAAATACTTGATAACATAAATCTGAGTGCTCATTAAAATGATAACATCAAATACAATTTATTAAACTGTTCTTGTGTGTGCTTCAGACCATCCTTACAGTGTATTGGACAAATTGATAAATGCTCAGATTCCCTCATCAGTGTTTTCCTCAGCATTTTGCAACATTTGGGAGCCATGATAGCTCAGTGGTTAGTAAACTGGACTACAAAGGACAAGAGGTAGGGTTCGATCCCAACCGACGGCTTCGGTTCACCCAGCCTTTAATGGGTACTGGATTTTTTTCTGGGAAAGTAAAGTGGCACAGGTGTAATACTGACCACATTATCCCAAAAATCATGTGCCAAAGGTCTGTAAAATTTATGGTCACTAACACCATATTCCCTATACGTCACTTAGCATGACGGGGGTAGTTTTTTGTTTTTTTTATAGCAACACTTAACACCAACTCTATGTTGGTTTATTAGTTTTTTTGGCTTCTCCCCTTATGATTTGCTGTTCTGTCAACCTGGTCATGGTCACAGATTCACAAACATTACTCGAATCACTGACTCTGTGGCACTGAATGTGGAATGTAAGTTATGGAGGAGGCTTGCTCCAGGTGTAGTTTTCATAGGCAAGAAAATTGTAAAAAGAAATAAGAGAAAGTAATAATTTGTTATGGATGGGAATCGCTGGAATATATTGTAATAAGTGGGAAAATTGAGGGATGAAGAGATAGAGGGAAGGAAAGAGAAAGGATACCAGACAGCTTAAGAGAATGGCTTGACAGAAGATCAACAACAGAAATGATAAATAACTGTCGAGATCGAAAGTTGTGGAGAGACATGATCACCTATGTCAGCAGGCATGGTACTTGATGATGATGATGATGAATAATGACCATTAAAATATAGCAGGTAAGGGGGTGCAACATTTACTTTGGTCTGGCCACTGTGTTGACTCATCCAGTCTCCATTAGGGCATTTAGAATATCAGCATGGGCCATTACTCATCTATTTTTCACAGCAGCTGTAGTGTCACTAACCACTTTCAGCCTAACACCATTAGGCATCTTTTGTGTATAAGGAATTTGGTGTCAGTGTCCTTATGTTTTATAAACATTCGGAACATTATTTTTTGGGGTAATATGGTCAGTATTACACTTGCGCTGTCTTTCTTTCCCAAAATAATTCAGCACCAATAAAAGGCTGGGTGAACCTCTTGGAAGTGACCTAATTTCTTGTCCTGAGTAGTCTACTGAGCTTACAAAGTAAAAAAAAAAAGATGACTTCAAAAGGCACTTAGAAGAACACTGATAAAAGAGACAGGGATAGTATGCATCAACTCCATTACTAAGACTGAGATGCTCGCCCATAACAGGGACTGATGCCAAGGGACTGTGAGCCCCATGCGAATTCTTATGACATGAGAAGGATGATATATTAATGTTAGTTATATTATTTTATGTTTAACACACAAAGTAAGTCACTTTTTATTTTTACTTTATTAAAAATCTCAAATGGTAGGCCTCGGAGGCGAAGGCATGCCTCACAGCACCAGAGCTTGAAGTTGTCAGCGATCCACAGCTGATGGCTTGTGCCAGAATCGGTGAACCAGAACCATCCAGACCATGCTCAACCTCTCCGTGGTGCCTCTAGTAACAGACTAACCTGTCTAGTCTGGCCAAGCGAGTAGGGATCGAAAAGAGAAGCAACCCGGTACTCAAAAATGTTGTGCTGAAGTCGGATGTGTTGGGCCGAAAGGCGCAAATATCAGTTATATTGCAAAAAAACAAAACACAACGTAGACATGCCCACTTTAACATCCTTTTAAGGGCGGATGACAAAGAGATGTATTCCTTTAGTGATCGGGCGAATGCAAGTAAGCTAATGGTACATCTACAACTTCCATTATGTACTTTCATATCTATTGTGTTTTTATTTTTCTCACTTTCTTCTATCCCTGTTGTCTTTCAGCTTTGAAGAAAATTGGAGTTTTTAGGCCAATGTTTTGTGATTTATTTCATGCATATCTCATATTTAATAATCCATTGCTTTCTAGGTCCAACATTTCTCCTGTTTTCTTGCTTCTGAATGTTAATGCTGTCCTGGGTGATACTGTCTGGTAGTAATTATGTTACAAGTCCAAATAATTTGATTTGTTTTTCATAATGTAAGTGAACATTACTTTTACTATATTACAACACTGTCATGCGATGATAGAAAGAATAAAAACATACGTGGTGTTTGTAGACAAGTCGTTCATTGTCCTTGACAATTTCGCTGTGAATTTCTTGCAGAAGCTGATCTGTTTCTGCAGCATTTGTTACTCTCTGGTTCTGGCTTTTGTAGTCCCATACAAAACAGGAGATCATGCCCAAGTGAAAACACATAACCTAGAGGAAACAAGCAATCACGACTAAAGAAAACAAATAATCTTGCCCTATGATAGCAAGCAATCATTCCCTATGAAACACACACAAAAATTGCACATGGAAATCAGGTATCTCTGGGCCCTTGGGTAATATGTCATTATCTAAGAAAGCAGTTAATCACTAAGAAAACAAGTAGTCATAATTTACACCAAAAAAATAAATTATAACCTAGGAAAATTATTAATCACAATCTAAGAACACAGGTAATTATGTTTTGTAAAGAAAATAAATTACTGCCTAAGAAAACAAATAATTATGAGCTAGGAAAGCCATTGATCAATAAGGAAACGAGTAACCATGACTTACAAATACAATAAGTTATAAGCTAAGAAAGACAGACCTGAGAAGAGCAATGTGGTCCACACCCACCTCCCTGGAAGAGAAACTATATGGGACAATTGAATCGCTTAAACAGACATCTGACTTCATAAGAGAGTCTGGAATCCTACTCTGATTGAGTCTTGATCGCAGAGAGAGAGAGAGATAAGTTAAGAAAGCAAGCAATGATGAGCTAGGAAATCCAGCAATCATTATCTAAGAAAGCAAGCAATGATGAGCTAGGAAATCCAGCAATCATTATCTAAGAAAGCAAGCAATGATGAGCTAGGAAATCCAGCAACCATTATCTAAGAAAGCAAGCAATGATGAGCTAGGAAATCCAGCATGAGCTAGGAAATCCAGCAATCATTATCTAAGAAAGTAAGCAATGATGAGCTAGGAAATCCAGCAATCATTATCTAAGAAAGCAAGCAATGATGAGCTAGGAAATCCAGCAATCATTATCTAAGAAAGCAAGCAATGATGAGCTAGGAAATCCAGCAATCATTATCTAAGAAAGCAAGCAATGATGAGCTAGGAAATCCAGCAATCATTATCTAAGAAAGTAAGCAATGATGAGCTAGGAAACCCAGCAATCATTATCTAAGAAAGCAAGCAATGATGAGCTAGGAAATCCAGCAATCATTATCTAAGAAAGCAAGCAATGATGAGCTAGGAAATCCAGCAATCATTATCTAAGAAAGCAAGCAATGATGAGCTAGGAAATCCAGCAATCATTATCTAAGAAAGCAAGCAATGATGAGCTAGGAAATCCAGCAATCATTATCTAAGAAAGCAAGCAATGATGAGCTAGGAAATCCAGCAATCATTATCTAAGAAAGCAAGCAATGATGAGCTAGGAAATCCAGCAATCATTATCTAAGAAAGCAAGCAATGATGAGCTAGGAAATCAGCAATCATTATCTAAGAAGCAAGCAATGATGAGCTAGGAAATCCAGCAATTATTATCTAAGAAAGCAAGCAATGATGAGCTAGGAAATCCAGCAATCATTATCTAAGAAAGCAAGCAATGATGAGCTAGGAAATCCAGCAATCATTATCTAAGAAAGCAAGCAACCTTGGTCTACAAATACATTCAATCCTGACTTAAGAAAAATATATCATAACTAAAGAAACTAGACGAGTTTAATTAATTTATATACGTAATTGTATATTTTGGCGTCATGTTTAATATATTTATCTATCTATTATCCTTTCGAGCCAAAGACGGCACATAGGGCAGAACCACAATCTCAAAAACAGAAACCGTGCATGCCAAAGTGGCACATATTGCAGAGATCACTGCTTCTAAAATCTATGGCTCTGATTCTATAACAATACTTTTACAATGACAGCTTGTCAAGCCATCGTTCAACCTCCTTAGTCGCCTCTTAC
Organism: Megaustenia siamemsis; assembly: GCA_032433765.1. NCBI lineage: Eukaryota > Metazoa > Mollusca > Gastropoda > Stylommatophora > Ariophantidae > Megaustenia > Megaustenia siamemsis. Next base: position 75,892,220 of record JAVIAB010000139.1, on the reverse strand, counting down.
GACATGCCTGGAAGGTCACAGTGTCACTATTCTTTACTTCCCTCATAATGAGGCCCCGGTAACACACAGGAAATGTTTAATATAACAACCATTTATATCACTAAAAACAACTAAAACTAAACTTATTACACACATAAAAAAGAAGTCACTTACTATTTTTTTGGTAACAGGATGTTTGTAAATTAAAGGGTGGATGACGTTCTTACTGTCTCCCACCATCCACAGTCTCTCCCAGGCTGTCCGACGCTCTGGTTTCAATGACTCGAGAAGTTCCTTGAAGCCAATAAAAGCTGTAACAAATAAGATAAGCAGGGTTGATAGGTAAAAGTGTAGAAAGAAGTCATGAGCAGAATCAGAACCGTCTGTGCATTTTATTGGGTTTAAGCTTTTGCAAGTGATGATGTCCAACAACATCTGAACTGAAAAGTAATCACAAACTCATAGCTGACTGTTTTGTTGTCAGGATCATCATTACTGCACACTGGATTAATCCATAGGTGCTCCGATATTCCTCTCAAGAATCTCTGGAAAAATCTATAGTAATAGGAAACTCTTTATACAGAGCTCCACAGCAGGAGGAAATCTGATTATCAGAAGACCCGTCGAGCAAGTGTTTTGGCCCTTTAGCTTCTTGGCACTCTAGGGGAGGTGGGCCCATCTGGGTCATGACTTCCAGGCATTGACCTCCTGCTGCATTGCCTCTAAGGCTGACACTATATGTTCGGCACAAAATAACTACACTTACTCTACGCAACATGTCTGTTCGAAATCCTAGCCCATGTTTGCGAACTCCATAACATGGCCTAGGATCCACAGTGTGGGTAGTTGTTGCTGACAATCTTGCCCAGACAGGGTCCACATTTATGGCCTACTCTTCTCGTTTTGAACTATCAAGGATTCTTTAACATGAGCGAGTGCACACGGGGCCTCCTGTTTATTGCCATTATCCGAGAGGGCTGAACTTCAGATCTCACTACTCAGAGACCAGTGAAGGTAACACCGTGAAGAGACCACAGATTAATCTGTCCTATGGGGGACTAGTTGGTCTCGAGGCAAGACGTCGGCCTTGAGACAGAGAGGTTGTGGGTTCAAATCACAGCTACACCGGTTGGGATTTTTATTTATGATTTCTCTCTGCGGCAACCACCCCTGATCTCAGCAGTGTGCCCCGGCTTGAAACATCAATTACTCATCGATGGAAAAAAATGAGTACCTCCGAAGTCTGAGTTATCTGCCTGTGCGGCAAGAGATCCCTGTGCACACTGCTGCCAGGGAAAAATGGATTAACACGCAAAATTCAGTTCTTAGACTCTAGGGACTTCGCTGGCGAACGAAAATAAAATAAATTTTAAAAATTTGTCCTATTTTTGAGAAAATATCACCGCCTGTGATGGGCTTTGAATCCTGGTCCTTCCTGTGCAGGGACCAACATCGTACCACTGACTGCTTTAGTTAGGGTCAGTTGCAACAGCTGATAAAAATCCTACTCCATCTCCATGTCATGATTCTGGAACAGACTAACCAGTTTAACACAGTGAGTAGGGACTCAAGAGGGAAGACAACCCAGTACCCAAAAATACTTGCTGATGTGGGATGTGTTGGGTTAAAAAATATAGCAACTTGTAAATGCAAAAGACATCTACACCCATTTAAAGTCCATTTAAGGGTGGATGGGGAAGAGGAGTTGTTACTGGGTGAACACAGAACAGGAAGAGATAAGATGAAACAACATTCATCATATAAAGGAATGGGAGAGAAAGAGGACGACCATAAGAGTATCTTACAGTATCATCCAGAAAGCACAATGAAAAACAAAAGACCATTACAGACAAATCTTGGAGCCATGATAGCTCAGTGGTTAGTGAACTGGACTACAAAGGACAAGGGGTAGGGTTCGATCCCAATCGACGGTTTCCGGGTTCACTCAGCCTTAAATGGGTACCGGATGTTTTTGCTGGGAAAGTAAAGCGGACCACATTACTCCAAAAATCATGTGCTGAAGTCTGTAAAATTTATGGTCACTAACACCATATTCCATAAACGCCATTTGGCGTAACGGGGGCTCTTTACTTTTACTTATTACAGACAAATCTTGGACAGAGAAATGGAGAGATATATAAACACTAATGCCACACAGTGCAAAACTAAGTGAGAAGGGTTAACTAAAATGAATAAGGAAAAGTGATAAGTGGTAAGAAGGATAGAAACATCGGGTCACACAGGGAAGATAAGGTGCAATTAGGAGTTAGAGAGAAATGTTAAACGGGGTATGATTGGTTGGAGGGAAAAACGTTAGAGAAAAGGATAGGTGAGAAAGACAGTCAAGATAGAACGAGGGCTCAGTGCGGACAGTTGTTATTTTGACAACTGATACCGTGAGCATGGTTCGTGGTATACAACAGGATAATAGAGTCAGCTTTAGTTGTGTATGGCCGTTGCGTGAGGCGGACATTGCTTCTGGAACAGTGCTATGTATAGTTATGTGTTGGTGTAAATTCAATCCGGAGACTGATTCGGTAATGTAGTTGTGCAAGTTAGACGCAACAAACAATTTAAGTGACAGTGATCAAGACAGTCTCACAGCGTTCATGCTCCATAAGGAGTATGATTTTGTAATGTAGTTATGCAATTTATAAGCAACGAACAATTTGGGTGACAAAGGGCGAGACAGCTTTTGCCGAGACATGCTCAACAACGGGTGTGCTCTACCAAGGACTTATGAAACTCAGAAATGACGAACGGTATAGGTGAGATTGAGCGAGTCAGATATCGCCAACTTATGTGCTCAGCATTGAGGTACTATTATGAGTTAAGGGTGGAATTCAGAAGCAACGAATCATTCAGGTGAAGGTAGGCGAGACAGCCATCGCTGAATTCAGCACACTCGGTTCAGGGCTGATACGAGGTTAGGACGAGCTGTACCGTGCAAGATGCCTCCAGGCAATCTACGTGCCTACTCTTTTTCTTGTTTCGATTGTCAAAAATGGATTACATAGTATCTTCCTAATTTTTTGGAAAGCTGCTTTTGCCTGAGCAATTCTGCATCTCACCTCTTTTGTACATCTTCCGTCTGAGGTTAACAAAGTTCCCAACTATTTAAATTCGTACATAATATGTCCTAAAAAAGACGAGAATAAACACTCCATTCCAGATGAAGAAATGTGTACAAATTTCAGAGACAAGATAATGACACTCCACAGAACCATTGGAGCCGCGATAGCTCAGTGGTTAGTGAACTGGACTACCACGGACAAGGGGTAGGGTTTGATCCCAACCGACGGCTTCCAGGTTCACCCAGCCTTAAATGGGTACCGGATTTTTTTCTGGGAAAGTAAAGCAGCACGGGCGTAATACCGACCACATTACCCCAAAAATCATGTGCCTCCATTGGATGTGATGAAATTCGTGCTCAAAATGTGTCTGTAAAATATAGGGTCACTAACACCATATTTCCCTATACGCCACTTGGCGTGCGGGGGTACTTTACTTACTTAGAACCATTAGTTTTTATATCATTAATTTATTTTTCTCCTTTCAGTAGATAAGACATAGAAGACATAGTAGTTAATGCCAGACATGGAGAACTATCATTGATGCCATATGAGCCATCTTTGGCCTGAAAGGAACTAAGTAATTACTTTCAACAGATGTTTTAAGAATGTGTATAAATTCTTAGTTTTCCCCCATCCCCATCTCTATTATTGCCAAGATGTTCAATCTCATCTAACGAGTCTATGCCTTCATTTTTTGGCTATGTAGAGAAGGAAACCGCTGGAATATATTGTAACAACTGGAAAAAATCTAGGGACAAAGAGATAGAGGGAAGCAAAGAGAAAAGAAAAGATACCAGACAGCTTAAGAGAATGGCATGGCAGAAGGCCAACAACGGAAATGATAAATAGTTGTCGAGGTAGAATGTTGTGGAGAGACATGACTACCTATGCCAGCAGGCATGGTACTTGATGATGATGATGCCTGCCAACTTTGCTTCTCTTATAAGCGTTCATTGTGTGTCTCTAGGTCTTCCTCTTTTCTGTAGTTTTCCTGATGTTTCCCATATAAGAGCCTGTTTTTTAATTCTTTTGTTGTCTCTTCTCAACATCAATGGTTGCATGAACCATTCTTTTTTTCATTCCATGGACATTTCCTTTCTCTTATAAACCTTTTTAAATTTATGGCTTACTCTTTCTGTCTTTTTCTGTGCATGTTTTTCTGTTGATATATATATATATATCACAGCAACAAGAAAAAAAAAACAACTCACCAGTGCAACCTACTTTTGGCACAGAAACCATGTGATAAAGGGCGTAACTGAAAGGTTTCTCCATAAACGAACCATCAATATGCCAACCAGTTCTACCAACATTTCGACAGCCTTCCTTTTCATCGTTTGAAACCCGAAAAACATCTGGATGTGGTGACTTTGGATGTTTGTAGAACGTTGACTCTAGTTCTCCAAACCATGTGCTTATTTCTACCTGACGGTCACCACTGATAATTCCTTGATTTTTGACAATTAGTAATCGGTGTTTGTGAACACTGTCAATCAGCTTAGCTATCGTCTCTCTGGGCAGATTAGATTTTAGATCAAGGCCTGTAACAACCATTCCTAGTTTAACTGGTTTGTAAATAGTTTCCGATGTCATTCTTTACACGTTGAATATCTAACTAGCTAGCCCTAAGGACAATTTCTAATTTGAAAAATTTGAGTTTAGTTTGGTTCTCTTTACTAGTTGCTACAAGTGAATACTGTGGATAAGTTATGTAATCTAAAGTAGTTTATGTGTAGCAAGTGCTTCAAATGTTGTTCTTGAGTGGACACACAAAAGTATTGTTTGTGGTTAGCACACTGGCTTGGTGATCCCAGTTCAATCCCAACTGATGTTCTCCAGTCAACCAACCTGAAAAACAAAAAGGATATCTGACTCACTGAGTAAAGGAAGATAACAACAGTAAAGGAAAGCACTGGCCACCTTATACCAAAATGCTGTGATCTAGTATGGTGTAGAATACGTCATTTTCTATGATATTATCTATATTGCAGAATGGTTATGGTTAGTCAAAGGCTCCGGTATCACTGCAAACAAATTAACATCCATAATTGCTCAACCACATGGCACAGTGAAATCATCCAAATTAAAACTCATCTCATTGAAGGATCCAAACAAAGAAAGGTAGCTGCAGTCCTCATCATAGCAGCTACAGCATAAGCCAAAAGACATAAAGCCAAGCAGCACAGAAAGTGAACACAGCTGAACTGTCCTTCGTCATACAATATCATCATTCATCGTAAGCAATCAGAATATCCAAACACGATCTGGATGAAAAACACAGCTCATGGTGTGCACAGAGCACTAAACTCAGTAGCTCCGACAGCAAGCTGGATTTGGAATATGAGCAAACTGCAACAAGGAACACTTTTCAGACTGGACTTCAATGGTTCTTGCCACCTATCTGCCCATATTTACTGCTACATTACAGAATATTTTTTTAAACTGTGTGATAAAAGAATGTGATACGCATTATTTATTGTAATTTGTTTAAAAATACTTCTTCAGCAATCAATTCTTTACAATAAATCATGACTATCTGAATGACAAAATGGACAATGCACTTGATGTCTTCTTTAGTTCTCCATAGTTTGAAATGCAGGCTTGCTTCTTTGAGACAAACTTTTGTTTTCTAGCTGTTGAAGGTAGTGCGGTCCTGCAGTGGATACTCAAGTATCTATTTCGGGTGTTCCACAGTCACAAACGGCTGACTCACATTTTGTGAAGATGCGCTCTGAGGCTATGTTACTCTGTTTTAAGTCTGAAGATCGAGGTCTGCTTATCTCTTTTGTGTCCATTTAAATTGTTATGCTCTGGTTTGTATTTTTTTGTCAAGCCCTTTCCATTCTATTATCATGGCTTATTGTAGGAATATCTTTATCTTCCTGAAGCTCTAGACTGTTGATGGTTTCTGCCTGTCTTTGTGGTTCATCTGCTTTCTCATTTCCAGGGATGCTGAAGTCTTCTTTTTCTTATTTCCTTCCTCATTTGCCTTTCAGCATTGAGAGGAGATGTAGTTTGCGGACTTTTGCTCTTCTGTTGGTCTCTCCAGCTGTTATGTTTCCTAGTATTTCTAATATTCCATCAATCCATCTCTTTCTTGGTCGACCCTTGAGTCTGGTGCTCTTCTAACGTTTATTAAAGACTCAGTGCGTTGCGATTTTTTTTTTTTTTATGAAGTGGTCAAATAATTTTATTTCTTGTTTTTTTAATGTATTTAATAATGGTGTGAATTCTTCCTTGCTTTTTTTTTCCTCAGTTCTTTATTTCTGATCTGCTTGCTTGCGTTCGCCCAATGACTAAAGGAGTGTACCTCTTCATCATCCACCCTTAAAAGGACGTTAAGTGGGCGTGTCTACGTTGTGTTGTGGTTTGCAATATAACTGTGATATTTACGCCTTTCGGCCCAACACATCCGACTTCAGCATGTACTTTTTATCTTATCTCCAGGCTGTTTCCTGTCATGCATCTAACACATTTAATTTCAGTAGTGGTTATTTTTCTTCTTGTTCTTGAGTCCAGCATCCAGGTCTGGCACAGGTAGCACAACGTTGGGATGAAGATTGTGTTGTAGAACATTGGGATAAAATTAGGGATGCTGCAGCAAGCACACTATAAAAACAGGAATCTGTTTAATGATTACTTAATATTTTGCCTATAAAGTCAACAAGGAAGATTAATTAATATTAAGTCTACTTTTCATTTTATGATTATGATTTGATATACTCTGTGTGGCATATATAATAATAATGTTGCCCAAATCATCTAAATGTTGAACATTCATGTAGTTCTGATAATTTTCAATCTAAGTTGTCATTTGATAATTTTCAATCTAAATTGTCATGTGATAATTTTCAATCTAAGTTGTCATGTGATAATTTTCAATCTAAGTTGTCATGTGATAATTTTCAATCAAAGTTGTCATGTGATAATTTTCAATCAAAGTTGTCATGTGATAATTTTCATTCTAAGTTGTCATGTGATAATTTTCAATCTAAGTTGTCATGTGATAATTTTCAATCTAAGTTGTCATGTGATAATTTTCAATCTAAGTTGTCATGTGATAATTTTCAATCTAAGTTGTCATGTGATAATTTTCAATCTAAGTTGTCATGTGATAATTTTCAATCAAAGTTGTCATGTTCTACCATATCTTCCTTCTCTGTCATCCTTGGTTTCTCTTTACTTTGGTATCTTCTATTGTCTCAAACATTTTAGCAGTTTCTTCCTTTTCTGTGGCTAATGAAATGCACCTATCATAATTTTTAATTTATGTCATTCGTTCCAGCAGAAAAAAACTATTGCTATAAACTGTACTGTAAGACTCTACTTCTATTCCATTTTCTGCAATGATGATGCTTGGTTTGCTTACTTCCATTCACCTGAGGACTAAAGGAGTACACCTCTTCGTCATCTGCCCTTAAAAGAACGTTAAGTAGGCGTGTCTGTGTTGTGTTGTTGTTTGCAGTGTAACTGTGATATTTGCGCCTTTGGACCCAACACATCTGACTTCAGCACAATATTTTTGAGTACTGTTTTGCCTTCCCTCTTTGATCCCTACTCATTTGGCTAACCTAGATAAGTTAGTCTGTTACTGGAGGCACCACGGAGAGGTGGAGCAGGGTCTAGATGGTTCTGGTTCACCGATCCTGGCGCAAGCCTTCAGCTGTGGGTCACTGAAAACTTCCAGTTCTGCTGCTGTGAGGTGCGTTTTAGTCTCCTGTAATGATGATAACAATTTATGATTGTCATGTCTACATTAACCCTATAATGTAAGTAAAGTAAAGAGTCTGTCACACCAAGTGGCGTATAGGGAATATGGTGTTAGTGCCCATAAATTTTACAGACCTTCAGCACATGATTTTTGTGGTAATGTGGTCGGTATTACGCCCACGTCACTTTATTTTCCCAGAAAAAAATCTGGTACCCATTTAAGGCTTGATGAACCCTGAGGTCATCAATCAGGATTGAACCTGACCTCTTGTCCTTTTTAGAGCAGTTCACTAACCACTGAGCTATAGCGGCTCATAGTTTATAAATGGAGCTATATAATTGTAGGGAACATTCATCCTCAAAATGGAGCTATATAATTGTAGGGAACATTCATCATTAAAATGGAGCTATATAATTGTAGGGAACATTCATCCTCAAAATGGAGCTATATAATTGTAGGGAACATTCATCCTCAAAATGGAGCTATATAATTGTAGGGAACATTCATCATCAAAATGGAGCTATATAATTGTAGGGAACATTCATCATCAAAATGGAGCTATATAATTGTAGGGAACATTCATCATCAAAATGGAGCTATATAACTGTAGGGAACATCCATCATCAAAATGGAGCTATATAACTGTAGGGAACATCCATCATCAAAATGGAGCTATATAATGGAGCTATATAATTGTAGGGAACATTCATCATCAAAATGGAGTATATAATTGTAGGGAACATTCATCATCAAAATGGAGGTATATAATTGTAGGGAACATTCATCATCAAAATGGAGCTATATAATTGTAGGGAACATCCATCATCAAAATGGAGCTATATAATTGTGGGGAACATCCATCATCAAAATGGAGCTATATAATTGTAGGGAACATTCATCATCAAAATGGAGCTATATAATTGTAGGGAACATTCATCATTAAAATGGAGCTATATAATTGTAGGGAACATTCATCATCAAAATGGAGCTATATAATTGTAGAACTAAGTCGAGGTGTGACACTAAATATTGAAGCCATCATCTTGAACTATCGCTGTGAAAGTTTTAAAATTGAGGACAGAAATATCTTGATTTTTAAAAATCTATGCAATATTACTGTCCTAGCCCATGAAAAGGAAATAACTCACAGGTTTGCTTCAAAGTTGTTGCAAGCAAAAAGGAGAACATAAGAATTTTAGCAAACTCTTAATGTCAATGTAACTTGTAAGTTACTTCATTTTCATTTAGAGTTTATCTATGATTATGGTTAGTCGAAAGTCCCGGTGTCACTGCAAACGAATTAAAATCCCTAATTACTCAAACCGCCCGTGCCAGTGGAATCATCCAAATTAAAACTCATCTCATTGAAGGATCCAAACAAAGAAATGCAGCTGCAGTTCCAATCATAGCAGCTACAGCACAAACCAAAAGACATATGGCGTTAGACAAAAACAAAGAATTTATTATATTTTATCAAGAGTTTATATTATTAAAGACAAAAACGTAAGAGTTTATTGTGATAGACATCATGTCACGCAATTATTATAAAGATGTCATATCATAATTAATGATGATGAATCAATGACAAATGTGCAGGAAATTTTAAGTTAAAGTTAAGTCAAGGTTTGGGAGAGAAAAGTAGGGTGGATAGTCTATCTATTGTCCTTTCGAGCCGAAGACAGCACATAGGGCAGAACCACAATCTCAAAAACAGAAACCTTGCGTGCCAAAATAGCACATATTGCAGAGATCACTGCTTCTAAAATCTATGGCTCTGTTTCCATAACAACACTTTTTACATTGACAGCTTGTCAAACCATTGATCAACCTCCATAGTCGCCTCTTACGACATACCTGGAAGGTCACAGTGTCACAATTCTTTACTTCGCTCATAATGAAGCCACGGTAACACACGGGAAGGATAGTCACTATGGTACAAATTAAAGGAGGTGTTGTGTGATTGTGGGAGGCGTGCTTACTACACTAGCAGCAACTAAGTTAAAGTACCTACCAACTGTAGTGTAACTCATACTGCAACAACCAGTATGAGTATCAGTGAGTACACATATTTCAAATTTATGTTTCTCTTGGTTTCACAGTCTTGGTCATGTCACAAACATCATCATTATAATATCAGATCATATCTCAATCTTTAAAGATTGTTTGCTCCAGAATTCCGTCTCTGAGTCAGTCTACTCTTATACTTGTATCGTTCTGTGACTAAACTCTGCGGCTGAGTATGAGTGACATTGAGTGACTCTACTCTGTTTTTTTTACTATGTAATTACTCTATGACTGTGAGATGAGAATCTAGTTGCAATTAATTATAAATAATGATTAATAATGAATCATTTTTTAAAAATTAATATTATTATCAATCAAAAATCAATGACTTGTGATAGATAACATGATGTGATGCAATTATTATAAAGATGTCATATCATAAATAATGATAATGAATCAATGACAAATGTTCAGGAAATTTTAATTTCACTCAAACTTAAAGTTATGTCAAGGTTTGGGAGAGAAAAGTAGGGTGGATAGTCACCATTGAAATTTGAATGGTGATTGGCAATAATTTAAAAAACTGAATGAGTTTAGACTCAGTCTGAGCATATCTCACATTATATTTTATTTAAAAAATACAATAAGCTAATAAAAATAACTAAGACTTACAATATAAATTTATGATTTGCATAATGATAATATTTGTTTAAAAAATCACATTCGTTGTGACATCCCATGATGGCAACAGACAACCCCCTACACTCACACTGCGGTTGTCAACTATCCATCTATTGACCTTTCGAGCCGTAGCCAGCTCATAGGAATTAGACCCAGATACTCTTTCTCTTATCTAAATTTTATTCTAGCAGTTTTCAATCCTTGTAAAGATATTTTATCAAATCTCACCATTTGTCTATGTTCTGTGCAAGCAACTCTATCTCATTGAATGATTGAGGAAGCTGATTCCTGTTGCCCTTGCCTCTCTGATCAATGTTCTTCTCTGTATCTCTGGGTCGGCCTCTTTTCCTCTTACCTGTTGTTTCCCACTTGAGGGCTTGCTTTGTTATATTATCTCTCCTCATCACACATGGTCGATTGCCAACTACTTTAAATTAAATTTATAATTTATTTTATCTTGTAATAAGTACAAGAAAAAGAGTTCTTAAATGTTATGTAGAGCCAGTCTTAACATATGGATGCGAATCATGGACAATAGGACAACAGACAAGAAAATCACTGGAGTCTGTAGAAATGTGGTTTTACAGAAGAATGTTGAGAATACCATGGACTGCTAAGAAGTGTAATGAAAATGTTCTGAAAGAGGCCAAAGCAAAAAGAGAGTTAATTTCCAATATTAGGAAGAAACAATCATCATTTTTTGGCCATGTAATGAGAAGAGAACAGCTGGAATATATTGTAACAACTGGAAACATTGAGGGACGAAGAGATAGAGAAAAGCAAAGAGGAAAAAATACCAGACAGCTTAAGAGAATGGCTTGGCAGAAGGTCAACAACAGAAATGATAAATAGCTGCCGAGATTGAAGGTAAAAGAGAGACACGATCACCTACGCCAGTAGGCCCGGTAACTTGATGATGTGTATCATGATGATGAAGTACAAATAAAAATTATACCCAAGCAATACCATCACAGATTTTTCACAAAACGTAACTCGCTAAATTATTGTTAAAATGAATGATAAAGTCTGTCTATATTTCCTGGTTACCAAGACGTCTCATTGTGTTGATGTTTGACGTAAACTGCTTCAGCTGTTTTTTTTTAGAGAATATACTTTGTTTTGTTTCACACAAAAATGAAATGATACTTTTACATTATCCTAGGACAGACTAATTACCGACAAAATCTATATATTATCATCATCGTCAAGTACCGGGCCAGCTGGGGTGGGTGATCATGTCTCTCCACAAATGTTGATCTCGACTGTTGTTTATCATTTCTGTTGTTGGCCTTCTGCCAAGCCATTCTCGTAAGCTGTCTGGTATCTTTTCTCTTTGCTTCCCTCTATCTCTTCGTCCCTCAATTTTCCCATTTGTTACAATATATTCAAGCTCTTCGCTTCTCATCACATGGCCAAAAAATTATGATTGTTTCTTCCTAATATTGGAAATTAGCTCTCTTTTTGCTTTGGCCTCTTTCAGAACGTTTTCATTACTCTTCTTAGCTGTCCATGGTATTCTCAACATTCTTCTGTAAAACCACGTTTCTACAGACTCTAGTGATGTTCCTGTCTGTTGTCCTATTGTCCATGACTCACATCCATATGTTGATATGACTGGCTCTACATAACATTTAAGAACTCTTTTTCTTGTTTCTATTGTAAAAAAATAAATCTATATAGCTACTTTCAAATCTATTGAATATCAACAATAACAAGTTGCATACATGGTGCATACGTTATGAGGGGCAATACAGTACAGTGGTGCTTACCGTATGAGGGGCAATACAGTACAGTGGTGTTTATGTTATGAGGGGCAATACAGTACAGTGATGCTTACGTTATGAGGGGCAATACAGTACAGTGGTGCTTACGTTATGAGAGGCAATACAGAACAGTGGTGCATACGTTATGAGAGGCAATACAGTACAGTGGTGCATACGTTATGAGAGGCAATACAGTACAGTGGTGCATACGTTATGAGGGGCAATACAGTACAGTGGTGCATACGTTATGAGGGGCAATGCAGTACAGTGGTGCTTACGTTATGAGGGGCAATACAGAACAGTGGTGCTTACGTTATGAGGGGCAATTCAGAACAGTGGTGCATACGTTATGAGGGGCAATACAGAACAGTGGTACATACGTTATGAGGGGCAATACAGTACAGTGGTGCTTACATTATGAGGGGCAATACAGTACAGTGGTGCATACGTTATGAGGGGCAATACAGTACAGTGGTGCATACGTTATGAGGGGCAATACAGAACAGTGGTACATACGTTATGAGGGGCAATACAGTACAGTGGTGCTTACATTATGAGGGGCAATACAGTACAGTGGTGCATACGTTATGAGGGGCAATACAGTACAGTGGTGCATACGTTATGAGGGGCAATACAGAACAGTGGTGCATACGTTATGAGGGACAATACAGTACAGTGGTGCATACGTTATGAGGGGCAATACAGTACAGTGGTGCTTACGTTACGAGGGGCAATACAGTAGAGTGGTGCTTACGTTATGAGGGGCAATACAGTACAGTGGTGCTTACGTTATGAGGGGCAATACAGTACAGTGGTGCTTTCATTATGAGGGGCAATACAGCACAGTGGTGCTTACGTTATGACCACGAGTAGCATGACGATAGAGGTGATGGCAGTGACAATGCATGCATCTGGTTAGTCACAAAACTACACCCTCGCCTGAATACTAAGTGATTTAATGAACATGATAAGAAGAGTGGGTGCGGGCTCTGTACACAGGCAATGGGTTGTCATTGTGGAAAGGAAAAAAATATACGTAGAGTCACCTTTGTTTTATGTCCCTGACCATGTGGGAGTACGGGGAATTTAAGAGCGGACATTTTGGCTAGCTACGCTGTCGTTGAAGACGGTCAACCAATGGATCGGTGGACGTCATCAATGCTCTCATAGATATGGGAAGGACGCTGAGCTTAGGCAACTATGAGTCCACGTGACTCCTTCGGATGAAAGAGATGGGTGTTGAGATAGGCACCGCCAGAAACGAGAAACTTAGTGGATGTATAAGAAGACTTCTCAACCAATACAGAACTGGAGCCGTTAGTCACTGGACGCTGAGGGGCTTGCTGAGGAGGGGATCTGAGCACCTATGGATATGTTCAGAGTGCAATGATGATGACCGCAAATAACTCAATAATAACTGTTGTTGAAACGCCAAATGAGACGTTCAGCTAACAAAGCATCATTGTAATTGTACCTATTGAGATTAAGCGGCGGTTTAGTCGACAAAAGAATCGCATAACAAAGTAGTTAAAACTAGCAAGAAACCATCACAAAGTTAAAAAGAAAGCAGCCAAAATTCTAATGAAATGAAAGTACAGAAATGCTTAGAGAACTCAAATATCTTTGTAGACTGAGCAACCACTGCTACAGATTGTAATATACTCAGCTCCACCCCGAACACGTCCAGCTGGACTACAAACTACAGAATACGTCCTACAAATGTGTAAACTACAGATAGATTGAGACCTATGAACTGATGCTTAGCATCAACAGCGATTTTGGTGGGAAGGCAAATACATCATCATCATTGAGTGCAGTTTCCGCATCGAAGGTTGACAACCATGATGCGCCATTCCGCTCTGTCTCTTGCTTTGATAGTACATGTTGTCATAGGTTGACTTGTCCATCTTTTGATGTTACTCGTCCATGTTAGTCTTGGTCTGCCTCTTTTACCTTGTATTTTCCCTTCCAAGATTACTTTTAGTAGGCTGTTGTGTCTTTTAATATGTAAAATAAAATCTCATTTGTCTTGTTTGATTTGTGTGTAGTAGTTCTCTTTTCATTTTTAGTTGTTTTAAAGCTTTATTGTTTTTTTTTCTTTTCTTTCCATCAAATTCTTCTTATTCTTCTATAAATTCACATTTCAAAGGCTTCAATTTTATGTATTTTGTATACATGTGACTATGGAGTCGATTGTATCCTGTTCTGATGCGTATGACAACTTGTTCCCATCTATTCATATTATGGTAGGCACCTTGAGTCTCGACATCTTCTTATTGATTTGATTATCTTTTTTTTTTTTTTTCTGGTGGTTCTAAGAGCAATCACGGGAATAAAAAAGTCAACATCGGTTTATTTAAAAAATAAACAATAAAAAACAAGGGACACCACTACATGACGCCTTGATAAACAACTAGTTGAATGTCTCAGTTACCTCTCTTAGACCACGGTTTTAAAAATTCAATCTCGCCCTAAACTATCCAGCAGCCAAACTGAAATTAAAATGGAACCTTAGAGGAGATAAGGTAATAACAGCGAGGAAGCTCACTAAGCCACTAATCATCATTTGCTTTGGGCAAGTAGATTGACGTTTGATAGTTCAATCATTAACGAATGTGTATTTCCTGGGCATTCTTTATAACTAGTTTAAACAACTTTAGTTTTCCTATAAATTCATCTTTATTTATTTTTTTCTTTTTCAAATCTCTTTGTTGATATGTGATTGAATCCTGCGTATGATACCTTTTACATTCAGCAGTTTTACTGTTGTTTAGTAAAATTCATACCATTTAACACGCTGTTTATGTGTGTGTGTTTGTTTTGTTTGATTGTTTTTATTATTCAAGTGATTTGTTTTTAAGTAAGAGCATTATATACAAATAGCTTTATATTTACAGCATTTTCCACGTTTTGGGATTTGCTCGTGGGGACTTATGTAGAATCGATTGTTCCGTGAAGTTGGGGTTCTGAGTTTTTAACGTAACTTCCGATAGAAAAAAACAAAGTTTGACACTACCGGATTTTAACCCGCCTTCTTCTGGTTTGGAATGTTCATCTGACATTGTTCTTGAATGATGTCCAAGTTAATGAGACATCAGAATCGTGTGGCGGCAGCTACAAGAAGGGAGCGGAGAACATCATCAATTGTGTTTTTACTAACTACAGGTCATGTGGCTTCTGTTGGATTGGAAATGATAACTTACCACCACTGTGTGTCTAGTATATGTTTGGAATTGGAGTCATCAATGATGGCCTAACATCATAAAGTGCTACGACGATCATCATTTTCGGGAGGACGTAAACTCCCATGGTATGTGGTGGATAGGCGGCAGGAACCATTGAAGGCTATGTCTGAAAAGTGTTCCTTCTTGCAGTTTCCTCATATTCCAAGTCCGGCTTGTTGCAGGAGCTACTGAGTTAAGTGCTCTGTGCACACCGTGAGCTGTGTGTCTCATCCGTTTTGATCCTGCTTCGATATCCCGCTTGTTTACGATGAATGATGATATCGTTTGACGGGGAACAGTTGGCTGTATTCACTTTCTGCGCGGTTTCGCTTTATGTCTTTTGGCGTGTGCTGAGACTGCTACGATGGGGACTACAGTTACCTTTCTTTGTTTGGGAGATGAGTTAGTAATTCGGATGATTCCACTGGCACGGGCGGTTGAGCAATTATGGATTTTAATTCGTTGCTGTGAGACCGAGGCCTTCCATAGCCAATAACAATAACGACAAGTTATCGATTATTATATACATTACAACAAGTTATCGATTATTATATACAACAAATAAAATTAAATTGAGTCGGGTTATATAAAAGTAAAAAAGTAAAGTACCTCCGTCACGCCAAGTGGCGTATAGGGAAATATGGTGTTAGTGACCCTATATTTTACAGACCTTCAGCACATGATTTTGGGGGTAATGTGGTCGGTATTACGCCTGTGCTGCTTTACTTTCCCAGAAAAAAATCCGGTACCCATTTAAGGCTGGGTGAACCCGGAAGCCGTCGGTTGGGATCGAACCCTACCCCTTGTCCTTTGTAGTCCAGTTCACTAACCACTGAGCTATCGCGGCTCCCAGTCGGGTTATATAATTGCTCTATTTTTCGTGTTTTTTTTTGTCTCTATGCACTCATATATCATATGGTTGGTTGCGTTGGCCCGATGACTAAAGTATTCTAGAGTATTCGTAAACTGTAGACTTCCTCTTCATCGTCCGCCCTTAAAAGGACGTTAAGTGAACGTGTTTGCGTTGTGTTGTAGTTTGCATTGTAACACTGTGATATTTGCGCCTTTCGGCCCAACACATCCGACTTCAGCACGACGTTTTGAGTACCGGGTTGTCTTCCCTCTTCGATCCCTGCTCGCTTGGCCAGACTAGACAGGTTAGTCTGTTACTGGAGGCAACGCGGAGAGGTGGAGCAGGGTCTGGATGGTTTAGACTCACCAATCCTGGCGCAAGCCATCAGCTATGAGTTGCTGACAACTTCCAGCTCTGGTGCTGGATATATCACATAAAAACAAGGCTAATATAGTAATGTTTAGGGTCGAGAATATTGTGAAATACCAATATTTTTTTTTTGCGGTTGTGTCCCCTCGTACAGGCGGTGAATACTAAATTACCTTTGTTCAGACTTTGTAGGTATTTATATGGATAATTGCTGATTAAAAGGAATGCTCATTCATTTTCTTGTGGATTCTTTCAAAGCGAAAAAACAAAATATTTTACTAGTTTTTTTCCCCATATTTTAACGTGTTTTCTTTATCTGTCTGTCTGTCTGTCTGTCTGTCTGTCTGCCTGCCTGTCTGCCTGCCTGCCTTCCTGCATGTCTGCCTGCCTGCCTGCTTGTCTGTCTGTCTGTCTGTGTGTCTGTCTTCCGTTCGCCTGAAGTATTGTCTATATTTGCAATGTCGGTTCTTGTATAAATGTTATATGTAGTCTTATAGTGTCCAGATCAACGGCCAGAAAGCGAAAACAGCAAAGTGTGTGGTACACAAGAGGCATGTTCAGAACACGAAAGACGAACATGGCTGACCACCGTGAAAGAGATTGGAGCCTCATCACGTACTAGTCCAGAGGAAGCCATGGAGAGTCGGAGAAATTCGAACTTATGTTGGAGGAAAGATCTTAAAATAAGTACTTGGAATGTTAGGACTCTATATCAACAAGGGAAATTGGAAAATCTAATTCAAGAAGCAGAACGAATAAATATAGATATTTTAGGCATATCAGAGACTAGATGGAAAGAATGTGGGTACATTGAAGACGAAAAATATACATTTATATACTCAGGAAACACAACAGAACATCAAAGGGGGGTAGGAATACTGATAAAAAGAGAGCTACAAAAATATATAAGTACCCACTGGACATACAGTGATAGGATTATACTACTCAAGTTGAAAGCAAAACCATTCGACATAGCAATAATACAGACATATGCACCTACTCAAGACTACACAGATGAACAAATAGAGGCATACTATGAAGACCTAAATAAAGTTATGAAGCAAGTGAAATCTTCAGACATCTTGATTGTAATGGGTGACATGAACGCTAAAGTAGGAAAAGGTAGATATAAGACAATTATAGGAAATCATGGTTAGGAAAAAGAAATGACAGAGGAGAAAGATTAATACAATTCTGTGAAGAAAACAGGCTGATAATATGTAACACCTACTTTGAGCAAGAGAAAAGGAAACTATACACATGGAAAAGCCCTGGAGATAGGAAGAGGAATCAAATAGATTACATAATGATAAAAGAAAGGTTCCGTAACAGCGTAAAGAAAGCCAAAAACCTACCCAGGAGCAGATATTAATTCTGATCACAATCCTGTAATGATTAAAATTAAAATCAAACTAAAGAGAAACAAGCAAAAATCTAATTCATCAACAAACCCACTCGACATAACAGCTTTAAATCAAAAAGATATTAAAGATACCTATACAATACAAGTAAAGAACACATACAGAAGCTGCTAGAGGAAGGAATTGAACAATACAGAAGAGAAAATCCTGATGAAAAAGTAACAACCAAATGGCAATGCATAAAGAAAAGCATACAAAAAGCCTTCGACACCTTACCCAAAAGAGAAAAGAACAAAAATGGATAACTAACACCATCTTAGAAAAAATGGAAGAAAGGAGACAAGCGAAGAATACTGCCCAATACAATAAAATAGATAATGAGATACGCAAAAATGTGCAAAAAGGCAAAAGAAGACTGGCTCAGCCAAAAATGTATAGAAATAGAAACTATGGAAAGCAAACAAGACCTAAGAGGAATGCACACAGAAATAAAGAGAATGACTAATAAAAATAAAAAAGCCACAGAAGGTGGATGCATTGCAGACAAAAAAGGAAAAATGCTAACAGACAATAAGGATATCATAGATAGATGGCAGGAATATATAACAGAACTATTTCATGATCAAAGGGACAAGAAACCAGTTATAAAATGTACATCAGGCTATAAAATCTTAAAATCTGAGGTGGAAAAAGCTATAAAAACAATGAAAAGGGGAAAAAGCAGCAGGACCTGAAAGCATACAGATAGAGATGATACAGGCACTTGAAGATTTGGCATTGAAGTGATTACAGACATATGCAACGACATATACCACACAGGATACATACCAAATGAACTAAAAACATCAACTTTCATTGCATTGCCTAAAAAGAATGGTGCAGTTGAATGCAGTGACTTTAGAACAATAAGCCTAATGAGCCATGTTACAAAAATCTTGCTAAAAGTTATACAAGGAAGGATTCAGAATAAAATCAATACTGAATTAGATGAGCAGCAATTTGGATTTAGGAAAAATAGCGGGACAAAAGAAGCCATATTCTGCATGAGAACATTAATCGAAAAATACACAGAAGTAAACAAACCAATATATGCTGCTTCATAGACTACACCAAAGCTTTTGATAGAGTACACCACAAACAACTTATAGAATGCCTAAAAGAGATACATCTAGATGACATGGATATACGACTAATATGCAATCTATACTGGGAGCAAACAGCAATAATAAAATATAACAAAGAGTTCTCTACACCCATTGATATAAAAAGAGGAGTAAGACAAGGATGCATCCTATCACCAAGCTTGTTCAATCTATACACTGAGCAAATCTTTAAAAACATCTTAGAGATGCCAGGCCTACAAATTAATGGAAAAATAATCAATAACCTAAGATATGCTGACGATACTGTACTACTAGCAGAAAATCCTAAAGACCTACAACAATTACTTAATGAAATAAACACGACAAGCAAAAAATATGGACTAGATATGAATATCAAAAAGACTAAAACTGTGATCATAAACAAAGAAAATACTCAAAACCCACAAGTGGATATCAAAATTGAAGGAATAGACCTTGAGACAGTTCAGAACTATAACTACCTTGGACATACTATAACCAGTGATGGAAAATGTACAACTGAAATAAACAAAAGAATAGGAATGGCAAAAAGTAATTTTAATGTCATGAAGAACATACTAACATCAAAACAAATAACACCAGGGCTAAAACTAAGAATAGCAAAATGTTACATCTTCTCAACATTCCTGTATGGTGCTGAAACATGGACATTAGACAAGAAAACAGAACTGAGAATTGAAGCCTTTGAAATGTGGATATATAGAAGAATAGGTAGAATTGGATGGAAGGAAAAGAAAACAAACGACAAAGTCTTAAAACAACTAAAAATGAAAAGAGAACTTCTGAACACAATTAGAACAAGACAAATGCGATTCTTAGGCCATGTTAAAAGACACAACAGCCTACTGAAAGTGATCCTGGAGGGGAAAATACAAGGTAAAAGAGGCAGAGGCAGACCAAGATTAACATGGACGAGTAACATCAAAAGATGGACAAATCAACCGATGACAACCTGCACCATCAAAGCAGAGATAGAGCAAAATGGCGCTCCATGGTAGCCAACCTTCGTTGCGGAGACGGCACTCAATGATGATGATGATAGTTGTCCATATCGTTTTGTCTGTGGTATTGTACCAGGTTGTGATTTGTCATGATTATTCCAGGCAATTTAAGAAGGTAGTTTGCCATTCCTTTCCTTCTTGGCAGTGACTGTACTAGTCGGAGATCGCAGCCATTGTCTCTATACATGAGATCCTCTGTCAGCCATCGTGGTGTGGGGACCATAACCGGCACAACTTGTCGGCTGCTCCCACAACACCATGCACCACCTGCTCCAATGGCTTCACATACCCTGATAGGGAGGCTAAACGGGAACTCCACCTTGCCCAAGGGTGTCCCGAAGACTAGCGGAGGAAAGGAGACGTCTTACTCCTCTTTGGTAGGGCAGAACTCTACCCCGCTAAAAGGAAAGAGAGATCACGGACGACAAAGAGAGAAAATACTGGATAGCTTGGTGTCATGGCATTGAAAACAGTCAGCAACAGAACTGATACGATGCACTGTAGATAGAAGATTGTGGAGGGACATGATCGCCTACGCCAGCCGGCAGGGTACATGATGATGATGATGATGATGATGATTGTACCAGGTAGGAGAACTACGACTCTCGCTGCTGCCTTCTGTCCGATAGGAATATGAATGAATCCATATAATCATTTACCGCAATTTAATGTTTTTTTTTTTTTTTTTTTTTTTTTGTCATTATTCATTTTGGGCTGTTCATTAGACGAACCCGCATCATAGATACAATAGATCCATCACAGTCCATCATAGATGGTCCATGGTTACAACACTACACGACAGGCAAAACTATATTGGCATCTGCAAGAACGACATTGCAGATATAGACAATAGACGTGACTTAACTATTTTATGGTCTTTGTGGCCATCTCTATAAACGGGAATAGACCAAGGGCGCAGTGGAGTATCAGCTGAAAAAGAAAGTGAGTTGTTTTATAGTCTAGACCTCCAAACTGCAAGTGCTGTGTTATTTCCAAAGTTAACTAAATCAGGAGGACAGGCCCTTTGTACTCGCAAATGCCAGAGGCCGTGAGAGGAAACTCAAAGATCATGTCAGAAACCAAAATGTCCATGACAGGTCATGGCATTCGTTTTCAGTATCACTGCGGAAACTTCTACGACATTGGTACTACATTTGTGCTACATTGGTACTACATTTGTGCTACATTGGTACTAAATTTGTGCTACATTGGTACTACATTTGTGCTACATTGGTACTACATTGGTGCTACATTGGTACTACATTGGTGCTACATTGGTGCTACATTGGTACAACATTGGTGCTACATTGGTACTACATTGGTGCTACATTGGTACTACATTGGTACTACATTTGTGCTACATTGGTACTACATTGGTGCTACATTGGTACTACATTGGTGCTACATTGGTACTACATTGGTGCTACATTGGTACTACATTGGTACTACATTGGTGCTACACTGGTACTAATGGAACAAAATTGGTGCTACATTGGTGCTTGTGTATCGAGCCAGCCATACTCTGAGTTGTACGGCGTGGGGTTGATGGGAGCAATTGTATGGACAACGATGACTCTCCTTACATAAAGTAAGCACCAAATATATAGCTTATCTTGCGGCCACTATCATTATCAGAATACGAGTAAAAAGTGAAAAGTAAAGGATCTCGTTAAATACATAATGCAGTAAGGAAGAAAAGTATTCACTATACTAATCCTCTTCTTCTGCCTCTTCTTCTGTTTCTTCTTCCTCTTCAGCGTTCACCTTTCAATGGACGTGATAGCGCTGTGTCGCTAGTTGAAGTAAAAAAGTAAAGCACATGATTTTTGGGGTAATGTGGTCAGTATTACGCTCGTGCTGCTTTACTTTCCCAGAAAAAAATCCGGTACCATTTAAGGCTGGGTGAACCCGGAAGCCGTCGGTTGGGGATCGAACCCTACCCCTTGTCCGTGGTAGTCCAGTTCACTAACCACTGAGCTATCGCGGCTCCCCGCTAGTTGAAGACAAGCGATATTTGCGATTTTGGACCCAACGAATTGGTCTTCGGCATGGGCTAGTTCACTTACATTTCTTAACAATTTTGCCAAGGTTGCGGCCATTTGATCTACATTTTTTTAAAAACTGTTAACTACAAAGGGGTTATTTCATGTGCGGAGAGTGCACACAAGACCTTTTACTTCTCACCTTTTGTTCAAGAGGGCCTGACATAGACCAGGAGATGGTAATACCACACAAAATAGGGGTCAAAGATAAAAATGTCCAACTCCTGTGGCCGGATTCAAACCTGGTTCCTTCTTGTCCATATAAAGACAGCTTACGTCTAGAGCACACAGTAGAAGAAGATATAATATTTATGGATTACAAGAAGAGATAGTATTGTGTGGATTAGAAGGATGTATACGATTTTATGGATTAGAGAGAGATATAGGATATGTGGATGAGAATGAGGTGTAGAAATTTGTGGATTAGAATGAGGTGTTGAATTTTGTAGATTAGAATGAGGTGTAGAATTTTGTGAATAAAATGAAGTGTAGAATTTGTGCATTAGAATAAGGTGTAGAATTTTGTGGATTAGAATGAGGTGTAGAATTTTGTGGATTAGAATAAGGTGTATAATTTATGGATTAGAATGAGCCGTAGAATTTTATTGATTAGAATGAGGTGTAGAATTTTGTGGATTAGAATGAGGTGTAGGATTTTGTGGATTAGAATAAGTGTATGATTTTATGGATTAGAATGAGCTGTATAATTTTGTGGATTAGAATGAGGTATAGAGTTTTATGTTTATTTTATCAACTAATGTCACTTCTACTAGGTCACAACGTTTGAGGGTGGGAAGATGGGGGTTTCCTATGTTTTTATTATAAAAGGCATTAGTGAAACGCAATACTCTCTATGAAGATCTTGGTCACCTAGAAATTCCCGCAACAAACAGATAAGGTCAAGGCTAGACAAATATGAGAGACATTAAATAAAGAAAACATGAACTGCGAGAATTTGAAATCATAAGGAGGATGGTAATAATTGACTGTATTCAACGTGCTTCAACTGTACGCGTCTATTCTTGGGCTTTCGTTAAAGTAATGTTGTCATGACTCTCTGAAGCCAGTGAAGACTTCCGTTATGTCTGAGATAGAAGTGAAGACTTTCGTTATGTCTGAGATAGAAGTGAAGACTTTCGTTATGTTTTAGATAGAAGTGAAGACTTTCGTTATGTTTAGATAGAAGTGAAGACTTTCGTTATGTTTGAGATAGAAGTGAAGACTTTCGTTATGTTTGAGATAGAAGTGAAGACTTCGTTATGTTTGAGATAGAAGTGAAGACTTTCGTTATGTTTTAGATAGAAGTGAAGACTTTCGTTATGTTTGAGATAGAAGTGAAGACTTTCGTTATGTTTTAGATAGAAGTGAAGACTTTCGTTATGTTTTAGATAGAAGTGAAGACTTTCGTTATGTTTTAGATAGAAGTGAAGACTTTCATTATGTTTTAGATAGAAGTGAAGACTTTCGTTATGTTTTTAGATAGAAGTGAAGACTTTCGTTATGTTTGAGATAGAAGTGAAGACTTTCGTTATGTTTGAGATAGAAGTGAAGAATTTCGTTATGTCTGAGATAGAAGTGAAGACTTTCGTTATGTTTGAGAGAGAAAACGCCATGATAACGAGAACAAAATAGAATAAAAGAGAGGTGTGGGGACGGCAAATACAGAAAATACTAGACAATTAAACTGTCTGGCAGGGAACGGCACCAACAGATAAGGGAGACCAAATACAGGATTATCTTGTAGAGCGTATCATCTAATAACGATAGTGGCGACTCTGGTGAATAGTGTACGCTTGTTTCCACAATTTTTTTGCCCAGAAGTTTACATTAGTTTTCACGCTTCTCGCAATATAATAAGCGATGAGTCATCGTAATAAGTTTGCCCTTTTGGAACTTTGCGCTCATTACAGCTGCTCTGAAGTTTCTAGGTCACGCATGAGATGTCCAGAGAAAGCCAAACACATTTTGTACCACTTTTTCTTTTTGGTTGTCCTCTCCCTCGTCTGCCTGGCAATATGTTTCATAACGGTGTATAGAGCACAACATAATTACCGAACAAACATTTCTTAGAAGTGTAAAGCATAGATAGATACGCATGCTTATCTATTCTCGTCACTGAGGAATCCTCAGCACAAAAAGAAAATGATGTGGTTTCTCTGATAAAATTCAGGCTTGGATTAGAACTGAATGAGAATGTGCGTGCGTGCGTGCGTGCGCTTAAAACGGCCCCACGGAGGCGAAGGCGCGCCCTACCCAGCACCAGAGCTGGAAGTCGTCAGTGACTCATAACTGATGGCTTGCGCCAGGATCGGTGAACCAGAACCATCCAGACCCTGCTACACCTCTTCGTGGTGCCTCTAGAAACAGACTAACCTGTCTAGTCTGGCCAAGCGAGCAGGGATCGAAGTGGGAAGACGAACCCGGTACACAAAAAAGCGTCGGCTGAAATCGGATGTGTTGGGCCGAAAGGCGCAGATATCACAGTGTTACACTGCAAACTGCAACACAACGTAACTACGTCCACTTAACGTCCTTTTAAGGGCGGATGACGAGGAGGAAGTCTACGGTTCGTATCCGTTAGAATACCTCAAATCATCGGACGAACGCATCATCATCATCATCATCATCATCATCAAACGGCCCCACAACGAAAGTGGTATATAGGAAATATTGCGTTAGTATTTAGGGAATCTCCTGTGAGCTGCTGGGGTCCGAAAGGTAAGTAAAGATTTTGTAGTGGTGTTCCCTACCAGGCATGTCCATAAGAGGTGACTAAGGAGGGTTGGGCATAGGACTGGTTATCCTGTACTGTACATTAATTTTTTTTTTTTTTAAATAAGACGCAAAGACTTCAAAAATATGGACAAGTCAAAGAAAGGGGGGAAAAAATGGAAAATCGCCATCCAGGAAAGATAAGTGTTCTCTGTCTAACAGATGTATGACGCAATCCGGAGAAAGCCGAAAGGAGTCCAGGTCGCCGACTCACCTTTTGCCTACCAGGAAATCCTCCAGAATTGGCACATGGAATGTACGTATTCTAAAAGCCAACTGAGAGTATACACAACAGGCCCCTTTTTTGGAATCCCCAAAGGAAAAGACAAAGAGGAAGAGGAGACAGATGGAAGCAGAGATGAAGATGATGGGGAAGACATTGAATGATCTTAAAAGAATGGCAAGAAACAGAACGGCTTAGAAAGTGTTTGTTGAAGACCTATGCTCCACGGGGAGCTGAAAGGTAAAAGAAGATTTGGGTAATGTTGTCGGTGTATAGCCTGGCCGCTTTTACTTGCCCAGTAAACTCTTTGGAAACGTAAGGTCACCTGTCTATGTCCCTGGAATGCTGGAGTACGAGGAAATGAAAGAGCGGACAGGTCGGCTAGCTGCGCTGTCGTTGAGGACGGGCAACCAATGGATCGGGCGGACATCATCAATGCCCTCTGAGATGTGGGAAGAGCATAGAACTTCGACAAACACAGATCCACGTCACTTCTTCGGATGATGGAAATGGGAGTTAAGTTGGGCACAGCAGAAATGAGACACTTAGTGGCGTGTAAGAAGACTTATCAACCAACATGGAACTGGAGTCGTCAGTCGCTGGACACTGAGGGAATTGCTGAGGAGGGGATCTGAGCACCTATGGACATGTTCAGAGTGCAATGATGATGACCCGCAAATAACTCAATAACTCTTTGAGAAGTAAAGGTGGCCTCACCCAAATAATTGCCATCGGTCATTGCAAAAAAAAAAAAAAAAATGAATATTTGCTAACACCATGTTTCCTAATTGCTTAGCAGGGTACCTTTAATTTAATATTATATTCTTTGGATAATATGGTCAGCATTACTGAACTCTTTCAGCACAAAAGGTTTTGTCAATTTAGATTTCAGAGACAAACATTTTTCATGGTTTTAGATATTAATCTACATGTTATATTTATCCAACACATAACATCTGTATTGTGTTAACCTCAGACTGAAGATGTACAACAGAGGTGAGATGCAGAATGGCTCAGGCAAAAGCAGCTTTCCAAAAAATGAGGAAATTACTATGCAATCCGTTTTTGACAATAGAAACAAGAAAAAGAGTTCTTAAATGTTACATAGAGCCGGTCTTAACATACGGATGCGAGTCATGGACAATAGGACAACAGACAGGAACATCACTGGAGTCTGTAGAAACGTGGTTTTACAGAAGAATGTTGAGAATACCATGGACAGCTAAGAAGAGTAATGAAAAGGTTCTGAGAGAGGTCAAAGCAAAAAGAGAGCTAATTTCCAATATTAGGAAGAAACAATCATCATTTTTTGGCCATGTAATGAGATGCGAACAACTTGAATATATTGTAACAACTGGAAAAATTGAGGGACGAAGAGATAGAGGGAAGCAAAGAGAAAAATAACAGACAGCTTAAGAGAATGGCTTGGCAGAAGGTCAACAACATAAATGATAAATAGCTGCTGAGATCGAAGGTTGTGGAGAGACATGATCACCTACGCCAGTAGGCCCGGTACTTGATGATGATGAACAAATAACATATTATATGTGAATTTTTAGATAATTGAGCAAGGAATTATATTTCACCAATACCAAGATGATACAAGACCTATAAAAAGAAAATGGTATGATGACAATTACATTAATCAAATTGAGAGAGAGAGAGAGAGAGAGAGAGAAAGAGAGAGAGAGAGAGAGAGACGCACTGTGCGTCGAAAACATACGGAAAGAGTTAAGTGTCATTATTTCTTAGAAGAACTCCTTTTCATCGTTTTTTTTTTTTTGCCATGCAATGAGAAGAGAACAGTTGAAATATATTGTAACAAGTGGAAAAATCGAGGACGAAAGAGATAGGCAAAGTAAAAAGACACCAGACAGCTTAAGAGAATGGATTGGCAGAAGGCCAACAACAGAAATGATAAATAACTGTCGATATAGCAAGTTGTGGAGAGACATGATCACCTACGCCAGCGGGCCCGGTACTTGATGAAGACGAGAACGCAACCTTTTAGACGTAGTAGATTGGTTGACTGTTTTACTGTGGCTGTGATGAAGTCTCTTTTTTTTTAAGATAGCAAAACAGCGAGTAATGAATAGGCGATTCTGGAAATCGTGGAATGGGGAAATCCGGGTGGGTACGATTACCACGGAGAATCTGAGAGAGATAATCAGGGCTGGGGTGTAGTAATCAAGCTGCGGGGACCATTTTAATCATCTGTTGAGTGATTGAGCAAATATGAGTCTGCCTTGGAATTACTCAGAACACTGCTGTTGAGAGAATGAGCAGTTGTCATCATTAGGTATGACTCATGATGTTGATTCATTCTTAAGCTGCCTCTGTCCGGTCATGCTGTAGTCAGTAAGCAACCAACAAATGGTATCAACTAATCCATCGACTCACCAACAAACACATCAACAAACACATATAAAAATTACAAAAGATCGTGGTAAAATTTATATAGTTTATTAGCTAAAACAACAAAAGTATTTTTATAAAGATATTAAAAAACATCATTTTACTTGAATGGTGTTTCATATTTGTCACAAATTAACATATGGAACCAAAGAATGAGAAGATCTGACACAATGAGACAAGTACGGGGAGCCAGCGATGTCCATTTTGACAAAAATGAACAGAGTTATTCGATGAGTAGAATGTATGTGTTAATTAAAAAAAAAATTGTAATTGCTTTAATTTAAAAGTTGTAAATTATTCTAAACATAAATACAATGCGGAAACTGAAAAACTGGCATATCTGAACATGAAAAGAAGATGAGAATTATGGATGATAAATGTTTATGGACGGCCCCGGTATCACTGCAAACGAATTAAAATCCATAATTGCTCAACCGCCCGTGCCAGTGGAATCATCCAAATTACTAACTCATCTCCCAAACAAAGAAAGGTAGCAGTAGACCCCATCATAGCAGTCTCAGCACTCGCCAAAAGACATAAGGCGAAACTGCACAGAAAGTGAACACAGCCAACTGTTCCTTGTTATACGATATCATCATTCATCGTAAAACAAAGGGAGTATCGAACCATGATCAAAACGGATGAGACACACAGCTCACGGTGTGCACAGAACACTTAACTCAGTAGCTCATGTAGCAAGCCGGACTTGGAATATGAGGAAACTGCAACAAGGAACACTTTTCGTACATGGCCTTCAATGGTTCCTGCCGCCTATCCACCATTTTGACCGGAAGTTCACGTCCTCCTGAAAATGACGACCGTCATATTTTTTTTTAATGTATAGCGCTTGATGATGTTAGGACATCGTTTTTTGACTTCCAATTCCGAACATATAATACACAGTTAGTCTTCGGATTATCCCCATCGTACATCAAACAACAGACCATAAGATTAGCGTATGGTCGGTCTATGGATATACAATGAGTCATTATGATGACGTAGCACACACAACATGGCTGCACCCAAAGATTCTCGATTACTCTAGTGAATGCAGCCTACAATGAACTAAACACGGTGCAAATTTCTTAAAGTGATAAAACTTCGGTTGACTTGACGGAGCAGTCCACATTAATGTGTTGTATGTAACATGTAAATAACTTGCGTCAAACAATTCAGATGATAAATTTAGACGACTACCAAAAGTCTGATTGTGAATAGTAGATTCGCAACAATTATTCTCTAAATGACTAAAAGTAAGCAATAAGCGTAGTTTGTACACTAAATACGGTAGGTGAACAGTGTTTCATAATCTCTTGTCACCTGAAATATTTGTCCGTAATTTGTAATGAATATTTGTAGGTATATTTATTGAATGATATTACAAATTAGATAAAGTGATGTGAGTGACTAACCTATCATATATATATATATATATATATATATATATATATATATATATATATATATATATATATATATATATATATATAAATATTTCTTTTCGGTTACGATAATACAATGCTTTCTGTATACGCCTTTGTTAAATTAACTTGCATTTCTTTTATCAATAATCAACGTATTACGGCATTGCACTGAGTATTAACTTGAGCTAGTAATGACAAGCTATAATTTAAATTATATTTTTATTTTCGAAAATATTCGAAGGAAATACATGTAACGTACGACTAACGGATTTGCCATATGTGGCCAAAGAAACAAAACATTGAAGAGGAAACAAAAGAATTATCTCCAACATCAAAGTAATTATATTCCTTTTCCAACATGTCTTATTTTTAACATTTTGCTGCAATGTGACGTTGAAATGTCCACAGTCATAAGATAACATCGAATAAAACATCCGCGCTTATTAATAAATCTCTTTTAGCTCGGCAATATTATCAAAACATATTTTAACAACATCATTATATTATCAATACTTTGAAATACAACTTTAGATATCCAATTTCCAAATAATGTAATAATGTATTGATTATATAATTTCAATGTTTGATTTGCTTTGTAAAACGAACTTTTATCAAAAGCAGCCTCCAAACCTTACCTAAACTACCTATCTATCTATTGTCCTTTCGAGCCGAAGACGGCACATAGGGCAGAACCACAATCTCAAAAACGGAAACTTTGCGTGCCAAAATGACACATATTGCAGAGATCACTGCTTCTAAAATCTATGTCTCTGTTACCTAAACTACTAAAAGGGAAATTGATTTTTAAAAAAACAAAAACAAATACAGCATTACGTGTTGTAAAGTTAATGCGAACAGTTTAGCATTGTCTAGAAATCACTCATTATTTATATATTATAATATAATGTATACTTACTTTCGCTTACATGAAGTTGATATTAAAAGTTACGGAAATCTGACTCTTTATATTACATGTCTCAATAATAATATACGTAACACGAGACATATTTAACATGGTAGGGCTCACACATAACACGAACCATATGGTCGAATGTACAAACAATGTGAAGACAATTTTGGAAACGAAAGCATTTGTTGTTATATTGTTTACTTTTAATTTTTCAGAGACCGGACATTCTAAATACAGAAATATTGTTATTTTTACAAGAATATGTGACCTCTATTTTGGCCGTACAAAGGAAAAAAAAAACTATTCTATAATGTACATCTGACATTTCATCACCAAAAAATTAACAACTATAAAGGAAGGAACAGATTAAAGTGTTGTTTATGTTGTAACAAGGGGTAGAAACATGTTTTTTTTAATTATTATTTTTGCAAAGGAAAGACTTATTTTGATACACATTGGAATGGCTGTCATGTTTTAGGCGTAACAGTAATTTGATCAACTTGGGAAAACAGCAAAACAGGTTTTACAAAAATACCAGTGACATATATTTTATAACGTTTCTGACTACTTAGCCAAAACAAATTTGATAAAACTTCAGGTTTCAGAATTTTAATTTTTTTTTTTTTTAACAATTCTGACAATGAAAAAAACATGTTAAAAATGATAAGAGACTTATTTAATACGAGTAGCTGTATTGAGGCTTTGTGCAGTAACTTCCGCAATTGTGCAGTGTACTTTTGAGCTCAATTAATGATTCCAATTGATTTATTGTGTTCGTGTTCCCACGAGTTCTTGTATGAATACCAATGAAGCAAATTTGTCCAAACTCGGTTAGAAAACCTTTGTTTATTGAAAGAATTGATAGGAAGTATAAGGCAAATCTATGATAGACAGTGTCTGAATGATAAGAATTGATTAACGACGGTGATGAATGACAGTTATTGAGAAAGAAAGACACCTCTGGGCAGTGACTCCACATACTCTGTAGTTTTACAATTGTTTACAAAAAAAAAAAAAAAAGGATTGTATGCCTTTTGTTCCTATATAACAAAAGTGCACTTTCCTATTCTTATTTACAAACACAATATATGCCAATGATTAACAATAATGCACATTTTTACAGTACTTTGAAACTCTTCTCTTACAAAAACAAAAACAGTTACCAGCCTCGTGTGGTGATGTGTTGTGATAGGACTGTGGAGTCAGAGCTATGAGAATTGAACGTCTCTTGTCTTTTCAGTTCATTTTCTTCATTTAAAAAAAAAGTAAAATGTATCCACTTATAAACTGAATAATAGGACTCTTCTAGTTTTTATACATTTACCAAATAGCTAAAAGCAGAAAATAAAAGAAGTCAGACCAAATTGTTAACAAAATTATGACTCATAAACCAAGTTTAATTTGATGGATTTGGGTGAAGTTGATAAAATAGAAG
This sequence comes from Megaustenia siamemsis, assembly GCA_032433765.1. Classification (NCBI taxonomy): domain Eukaryota; kingdom Metazoa; phylum Mollusca; class Gastropoda; order Stylommatophora; family Ariophantidae; genus Megaustenia; species Megaustenia siamemsis. Next base: position 75,860,837 of record JAVIAB010000139.1, on the reverse strand, counting down.
AAAACAAATAGAAAGTCAAACAGAAAATCAGAAAGTGATAAAAAATAATAAACATAATAATATGAAAAATAAGAAAGAACAAAAAAAAAAAGAAATATGAAGTTGAAGAAAGATATCAGTAATGTACTCAGTCTACTGACACCACAGTCCTTACTATGTAATGGTAACAGTTGTAATTGTGGTAAAAAAAAATATTAAGGCAAATATAAAAAATGCACTGATAGTTATGCTTGTTCAGAAAATTAACAATTATATAACAAGTTATTATACGTGAATAGCACAAATAGGGCACACGTGAAAATTGTAGGCACCATTAAGATAAAAATAGGAAAATATTTGCTGTTCCTTTTAAAAAATTGTAGACAACAATGATATCAAAGATAAACCTCTCAAAAAAAATTGTTTTGGCAAACACAATAATTGTAAGGGTTCCAGCCAATAATAAATCATGGCTTTTCTTGGAATTTTAACAATGTCAAGGCCATTAAAAACTACATGGAAATATGTTTTCCACTTGTATGCAAACAAAAAAAAAAACAAAAAAGAATGATCAAAAATACCACTTGATGTTTGTGGCTTCATTATATGTAGGGCAAAATTTCTAACATATGACGTATGATAAGTAATATAAAAACTCAGCAAATCATACTGTTATTAACAAACACAATTAAATAACCAATTTAACAAAACAATGAGTAATTTATTTTTTGTTTTAACTGATTTTTAAAAATGGAAATTCATAGAATTGGTCCGCATAAATTCAGGTATAAAAAATGTTTGCAAAAGAATGCAAATTTTCCTATCATGAGGCAAGTTTCAAAAAGTTGTTAAATTTTATTTGGAATATTTATTTCAACAAAATATGAAACCGAATATCGAAATCTATTGAATATTTTCAGCAGGGTAAATTTTAAAACAATAAAATTATTGCTTTTGATAGTCATGTAAAGAATTTAAATGTTTGTAAAAGCTTTAAGAAAAAGAAATACAGAAAATGGAGAAATAATACAAAATAATAATATTAAATGTTAAAAGGGGAGATTATTAATTTAAAAAAAAAAACGCTGCCATGTGTATAATAATATTAATAATAATAGACTGTAGGTTTGCATAAGTTCATAGGTAAGAAAGAAACAGTTGTCTTCCTTGTGCTGCAGTCTAACTAGTAATACTGAATTTACAAACAGTAATGTGGGGTGTACCAATGGTCAAACCATGGCTAACTGAAACTACAATACTTATCAAACAGTTCTATAAATGGTTGATTATAATTATTTGAATGGTTGATAATGTGCCATGTGCATAATTCTATTAATGGTTGATTTCTTATGACAGTATCTCCTGTTATGATAGTTTATTCTAGCTGCAGTATAAAAGTGAATGATTCTAGAAATGGTTTATTTGAGCCACAATATAAAAGTGAATGATTCTATTAATGGTTTACTCTAGCTACAGTATAAAAGTGAATGATTCTAGAAATGGTTTATTTGACCTGCAGTATAAAAGTGAGTGATTCTATTAATGGTTTATTCTAGCTACAGTATAAAAGTGAATGATTCTATTAATGGTTTATTTGAGCCACAATATAAAAGTGAATGATTCTAGAAATGGTTTATTCTAGCTACAATATAAAAGTGAATGATTCTAGAAATTGTTTATTTCAGCTACAGTATAAAAGTGAATGATTCTATTAATGGTTTATTCTAGCTACAGTATAAAAGTGAAGGATTCTAGTAATGGTTTATTTGACCTGCAGTATAAAGTGAATGATTCTAGAAATGGGTTTATTTGAGCTACAGTATAAAAGTGAATGATTCTACTAATGGTTTATTCTAGCTACAGTATAAAAGTGAATGATTCTATTAATGGTTTATTCTAGCTACAGTATAAAAGTGAATGATTCTATAACGTTTTACTGTCTATGGTGTGATTCTATATGTCTAGTGGATGATTCAATATGACTATCAAAAGATGAATAAAACATCACATTTAAAAAAAAGGAGGAGAGATGGTATTAATGACCTGTATGATTCTATTAGTCTACTAGATGATTCTACAAGTTTAATTAACATAATTTTCAGATGATTAGTAATTAACACTTCACATAATGATTTAACAGCTGAATAGATGATTCTATTTATCTATTAGATGATATTCTCATTAATCAGCCTACAGTTGTAGTGAAACAAATTCTAGCATTTACAGAAGGACTATATGGCATCGGGCCGAGGGGCCCGAACCCATTGGCTGTTAAATCAATAATCAACAAAGTAGATGTTTAAAGACAATGTGTGTTGTGTGGTACTCACTGAAATGACTGTTTTGTTGATTAAGAGTATGTACAGCCAATAAGAATATCATACACTGTGTACAAAGCACATATTTAAACATTGTCATTTATAAACAAAAGCTATCTATTCATCTACACATCAATAAGTTCATTATTCATCAAAAATCACAATGTTCCGCTTAAAACATGTAGTAGGTTTCCAGATTGCTTCTAATTCCGCAAATATTTGGTTGAGCACACTCCAGCTGATAAATTAAGGGGGGAAAAAAAATTAAAATGTTTTTATATAGACATCATTTACAAATATACAGTTCATGCGAGGAATTTAGTTCAATTCTTCTGTAGATATAAAAGTTACACGGGATGGAGTCAGGAAATACGGGCTTGGTAATTATTTGTAACGATGTGACTCATACATTCGTCTACCGTAAATTCTAATCCCCAACTCACTCCCTAGTACTTAATCTGGTAAACCGTAAAGGAGCGGTAGATTTGAAACGGTATATAGATATACATATATATATATTGGCAGAAAGTAAAATAACCATGTACTTCAATCGCCGCACTATCAAAATAAAATTAACTCATCCTTATTTCCCGTTTTTATAATCAAAACCCAGAGGCTGGGTTCACATTTGAGTTATCAGCCCGTAGTTATTAAAGGGAAACAAGTACACGCGTCGAACAAAAAAAAAACTTTTGAAACATCGTGTACATAATGAGTTGTCGATCCTAATTATTGTTTTCTTGGTGGTAAACATCGCATGGATATTCAAATGAATAAATACTCCGCCCTCCCTGTTTCATTTCTACTGTTATCGTGAAACAAAATAAGTTATTTTCTCCATTCTCGCACTCTACTTTGTACAGATCTTTAAATAGTTGTATTTGGGACACAGCCATACCCCCCCAATGTTTACGCCACATATCTCTGGCTTGCCAACTATCACATGGTTGGGAGAGATAATCTGTCATTATTAAACGTCATTTATCACAAATAGACTTTGCCACTTTCTGTCGTTCTGGAAGTTTCATCAGAAATAAATTAATCCCGCCCAAAATAAAAATAAAAACAAAAAGTCCCCATAAATCTTTCTTTTACCACAACAGAGAGCTGTAGTTATAATTTATGTTTTAATATGTGTTTGTTGGATATTAAAACGTTTTTACAACTTTGCAGGTTTCGGGGTTTTTTTTATGTTCAAAATTCTTTTATTTTTTTTTTTTTACTGCAAGAATTAATCAACGTTGCAAGCATGTGCAATGCAATGTTAATACTGCATGTATTCCGAACGTAGCAACATTGCACTTATTCACAAAATAACGTCTTTTTCACAGCACTGACTGAGATACTTAGTTTTCCTAGTATCACTTTAAACAAACACAGACAGACCATTTCTGTATCACGGTGAGTTTGCTCAACCAAACCATTTTGCGCAATATACCATATCTTTTATTATTGAGTCTGGGTAATATTACAAATCTTTTATTACTGAGTCTGCGTAAATTACTATATCTTTTATTACTGAGTCTGCGTAAATTACTATATCTTTTATTGTTGAGTTTGCGTAATAAACCATATCTTTTTATTGTTGAGCCTACCGTTCTTTCTTTTTTTTCCCCCCACAGGGTATACCGACCTTTTATTATTTCACATAGTCTATTGATAATTTATTGGCTTTACGTTCCCAAGAGTTAAGACATAGCTTGAATTATAGTTTTAAATAATCGTTAACTGTTACCCCCACCCCCCTTTTATTTTCCTCCCAAACTATAAGAAATTATTAAATTTAATCAGCACAAAACGAAAGATAGTTTCGCTTCCATGAAATGACGTAACTGAGCTATCTCTGGTTACAACGCCACGTTCATAGTTATTAATAGGGAGCAGTTTTGGTCTTCTCTAGCTACTTATGCGAGTCCTGTACATATATATGTACTAACGACCCGATTATGCTCAAGTAGGGCTAGCTAATACTTTGACCAAAAAAAACACATAAAATAAACCTGATCTCATTTAGTAGCATCTACAACTTTCATATTTTAACACAATTTGAAATATGAATATTAGAACAAGACATTCCTTCAACCTTGTACATGTTTCAACACGAATGCATATAATTATAAACATGTTATAAATGTCAGACATATAAAGGTTCCAATATTTTAAGAACAGTAATGGCATGATATATATTTTATGAGATTTCTTGAACAAAAAATATTGAATACGGCGATTTTTCCGTAAATGAAATTATATCTTAAATAATATTTTTATATTATTTCTTTTCTTTTTCCGGTCCCGATTACGCCGATCTGGCCACTTGTGTCCGCGGTTTGAATTTTATAAGATTTTACAGATATCATGAAATATCACTTTCCTACAAATTTATTCTTATTTCATTTATTGAAAAAAAAACTAGTTGAATTTGTCAATATATTATTTAAAATAAATTTACTGATATCAAATTTTGTTTGATAAATACAAATATTGAAATAAATGATTTACATTAAAATAATTTGTATTTAAAACGTGCTTATTTGATCTTGGCTTTCACAATGGCGAAAATGTTGTTTAACGCGGTTTTTTGGGCTGAATATGAGAAGTTGAGAACGGTTGTTGAACAAGTAAAGCATGAACACAGTTGGAATAGTCAAGGAAAACAGTTGCAGTCAATGGTAAACTAAACGATGGTTATTGACAAGATGGCGCGATTATAAGTGGAGGCAATTATTGGTAATTGTTTATTATTTCTCTGGGGAATGTAAACATAACAAGAAACGTAAAGATCGTATGTACTTAAAGATTAGTAGAAAAATGGTGTTTTAAACAAGTATAAGATTGTCCAAGTACACAAAATTGCATTAGGCAGATCGTTGTAAGTTCTTTTTTTTTTTGACGTAGATCGTTGCGGTGTTTATATTTAATACAGTCATGGGGAATTCCTCCGCGGTGTTTTAGATTAATAACTTGGGAGTTATGCTAATGATTCACCGTAAATCCAGGGAAATATTTGTGTAGCGTTGTAACAGCCTCGACCTTTTGACACAGTTCACGGCGATTAAGTTAGAGAGATTGTTTGCTGTTCTGAAATAAGTTTTGACAATTTTTTCGAAGCTCAATGAAAATTTACTGTGGGTGGTGCGTTTGTTGATGATGTGGTGCAGCGGAGACTTCTGACAGCCGTACTGATATATTCATATGAGAATACATGAATGGGGAAACTTGTAACGTTTCAGATAGTCAGTTGAGCATCGTTTGATAAATGAGGTGGTAAAATAATCATTATCTTTTTGTGGACTATATTATTTGCTGCCAACTTTGGGAAATACTAGTGTTATTTTAATTACAGCTGTGAGAGCGGCTGTAGCGTGGTGGTATCACGCTGGATTAGCCAGCGATACAGTAAACGTCACTACAGCTTGATATTCAGTTCATCCAGCTGTAATAAAAAAAAAAAAGACTCACAACCTGGCTTGCTGAGTTTGTGAAAAGTAATGACGAAGAGGAAAAGCACTAGCCCCCTCACCTGCATATGCCGTAGCCTAGCGGTAAAGTAAACCGTAGTTGAATATTTCATTCCTTTAGTCTTTAAGGCATCGCTTTACAAAAGGGGACAATCCTTTACTCAGTTGTTAACGAAGACGAACTGGACTTTGTATCTTGAGAGATTGGACATTACGTGAATGTCTAGATTTCCATGGCCAAGTACAGTGTCTAGATGTTCACGGTTAAAAGTCCAATTTCGTGTTGTCAATGTACCGAACAGCGCAGCCTTGGTGGTCAAGCATTGCTGGGATACAGACCTTGCTTTAAAAAATGGAGCGTAAAGTAGGTCAGGTCAGCATGCGTGATCGGGGAAGGAAGTGTCAGAGAAGTGCAGGGAGGTTGGGAAAAGGCCAGGCTTGTGTACTTAACACAGTCTGTCGGGTGAATGTTCGCAGGGGTGTCTCAGGCTCCGTCAAGAATTGAATTACCTGCGATACAAAAGCGGTATTGTTTTTTTTTTTTTCATCTCACTATCCAAAGGAGGAAGCTAGGATCAACTTGGCGGTTTTCTGTTGACGACTAGACTCTAAACCTGTGAACGTGAGGTAGCATGTAGTGTCAAGCCAGACCGATGGGCAGAGAGAGTAGCTGCTTCCACGATCGTTGTGGCCTTTCTTCTTTGTAGTTAACGACTAGAGTCTAAACAGTAGCTGGGCCTTCATGTGCTTGTACTACACACGGTAAGAGGTCGGCTGCGAAACAAATGTCGCTGTCGAGGTACTTCATAAAGTCATCCAGCAACTCGTCATTGTTAAAACTCGATGTGCACTCGTTGTCGAGAACAGAGTCGACCGTCTCGGCGGACAAGATCGGCATATTGCCCTCGATAATCACTGACGGCACCATATGTTCAGGCTCGCGTTTAATAATACTGTGTGTAGAGTAAAGGCTGACGTACTCCTGGGGCTCAGTTTTGATACTGAGGTTTAGTTTCCACTGCAAACTTGGTTCAGTTTTGATACACGGCTTCAGATCGGGCTCGTTTTTGATGTGGATATCTCCGCGAGAGTTAACGTTGTGGCCGTTCTCGTTGTGGGCTGTGAATAACATTGACGTTTTCTCATCAAATTCGAAGCATCTATCGCTCCTGACCGAGCCCCCGATTTCATTACTTAACGATTGTTCAGTCGGTGTGACAGGGGTTATCGGTTTGTTGGGCGAATTCTCTGGCGTATCGAACACTGAGGTCGGTTTGCTATCAATAACAGCTGGACTGAGGAAGAAGCGTGCTGGAATCTTTGCTGACTGATGGCCAGGGACTGGCTGGACGTTAGTTCATTCTGGTGAAAGGCTGTCAAATCAGCAAGATCAATCGCTGTGACACGCTTACCAATGCCTCTCTTCATATCTGGATCAATTTTGACCTGCATCTTCACTTGGAGTCTTTCTTTCAGTAACGGATCAAGACTTTGTCGAGCATCTGCAATGTTGATTCCTCGTAGCGGAGATGGTTGGCTATTTTCAGATCTTTTTCTCTTCAGGCACTTTGACTGTTTGGGTTCAGCAATTGGCTTCTCTTCTGCTCTCTTGGCTTTCTTTTTTGGCTTGTATTTATAGTTTGGAAACTCGATTTTGTGAAACGTGCTCAAAATTTCTTTCTCCCGCTCATACAAGGCCTTCTCTTCGTCATCAAACTTCCTCCAGGCAGCCCCCAGCTTTGTACTGATGATTGCGTTGTGTAACTGGGGAGTTACCTGTGCGATGAGGGCACGACATTTCATAGACCAAATCATGAAAGCGTTCATAGGTCTCTTTGGACATGATTGCCCGTCAGCATCTTTCTTCTTTTCTTTTTTACAATTAGCCACAACTGTGTACCCTCTGTGAAGTTCATGTGGTTGAACATAGTTCCATCTGTGATTGACATGAACTTTAGACACTACTTCAATAAGCATATCAACTTTTCTCTCAGGACTTTCGATGTTGTCAATGCCTAGGAGATCTTCTTTTGTGTATTTTGTACACGGACTTAATTGTAGAAGCTTTTCTATTCTTTCTTCTAGAGTCCACGTATTATCTGCAGGGAACATATCGTAGGGAGCAAATCGTTCATAAACAAGTCTTCGATCTGCTTCGATTAAATCATCGTCAGCTTTCATGGGAGTACAAGGAATTGAGTCACCGATATCATCACCAACCGATGCTGCAGACGCCACAGACTGGCTGTCATGAAACGCTAGATCCATCTCTGACTCATTGTATGTCTCGATTGAGTCAGGACTGTCTAAATGCATTTGAATGTCATTGTGAGCATCTTCTAAAAGCATTGTAGGCCGTGAGTAGGGATCAAAATCCATAACTCCTGGATAGATCGCTGATGAGATGAGAGGATCTGCTTCACTGAAGTAGTCCATTTTGGAATTCTGAAGAACACAAACTGAACCTAGAAATGTTAAGTTCCTGACTCACACACAAGTAGCCTCGCACATAACGAGGTATAGAGAACTACTAGTGCAGCACATTAGTTATCACTAATACACTAGATCTCTGCATACTGCGCAGCGCGCTATTAGTGAGAAAGTCCAATGAAAAAGTTATCATATCACTTTTTTCAAAGTTTCTAAATATCACCACAAATTCTACGATGAATATGCTACTTTCTAAAATCTTAAAAATGTGTAACACTGTAGTATTTATTCATCTTCTTCTTCTCAAAGTCTAATGTGAACTACTACCATGTGCGCCTGATTTTAAAGTAGCGTTACCCGCACGTTCTGGAGGCGGAGTTTCAGCTGGGCACAACGCCATTGGTCGTTCTGTATGCAGACGCGCACGCGAGCTTTGAGGCTCTACATAGGATTTGTCACGGGCAAAATATTTCAGCCAACGCTTCATTCAAATTAAAACGATGGGAGTTCTGTCTACACTAGCGAAAAGTACCAGGTCACAGACAGCAGCTGTAAAACCTAGCGTAGCTGTAACGGTCTATTTACTAAGCATCATACAAGCTACTTTTACCAGTGTACATATCTAGTTTCACGTTTATATTACTTCCGAATACGATTAAATTAAGTATATAGCATGAATATGAAACTATATCACACAATGTAGAGGGGACTGAAATACTCAGTGTTTTACTTTATGCTATACAATTTATATGGACGACTAATAGTTGATCTTTCTCTCTGTTAATACATCTACAGCTCAATAGCAAGATACCCATTCCTAATTCATTTGGGTCGACAGAACGTGAAGACCCGTAGCCAGAGACTAGACACTGATCTACCCAAAAGAAAATATTTTCATAACAATAACAAATTAATATTTCATTTAAATACATTTAATAATCATCATCGCGTTGCGTGGCCTTTAGAAACTGTTGCACTCACTCATCAGTCGGTCAAAAAGAATATGTCTCTAGCCAGATCAGCCACTTTTAATGTGTTAAGGTCTATTTTATGTCTTTAAGCCAGCTTCTTCTTGGTCTGCCCTTGTCTCGTTTTCCTGGAACCATTCATTCCATTTTTATTCCTTTGCCTACTGTGTGTGTGTCCTTTAACGTTATCGTAGTATTTTAACTTCGGCTGTAAGATGTTCATCTGTTTATAATAGAAGTATACTACGAGTGTTAAAATCATACATTTAATAATATGGTGGACCATGCTTACCGAAGTGATTTAAGACAATTTAATTACATTCTTGTTAATAATGGTGGAATTTTCGCGAAATTATACTTCTTTTTTTAAAAAAAAAACCAAAAAAAATAAACAAACAAAAAACACAGAAGTAAAAGCAAAGCCTAGGTAGCGAAATGATTAGTGAATTTATCTACTAAGGACATAAGATAGATAATCATAAATACATATGATCATAAATACATATTATTATGAACTGAAACTTTCGAAGGCGACAAATCATTTCAGGGAAGAGGGTTGTTTAGAATTTAGAAAAAAAAATCACAAATAATCAACAACGGAAACAGAAAACTAAGAATAAACACACCGAAGCAGGATGGAGCCTGTGCACCTCGACACAGCGCATTGCCAAGAGAGACTAGGCGGTACAATCTCTATGTCGGTAAGTAACCTCAAGTACAAGGGTCAGGATCCATTCCACTAATGGCCAGCTTCTGATTTCGATCTTAGGATATTCAAACACCGTTACTGCTGGTGTCCAAGTGATCGCTTGTGGTCCACAACTCTTTACCTAGACAACTGTCCACAACTCTCTACCTAGACAATTGGTCCACAATTCTTTACCTAGACAACTGGTCCACAATTCTTTACCTAGACAACTGGTCCACAACTCTCAACCTAGACAATTGGTCCACAATTCTTTACCTAGACAACTGGTCCACAATTCTTTACCTAAACAACTGGTCCACAACTCTCTACCTAGACAATTGGTCCACAACTCTCTACCTAGATAACTGGTCCACAACTCTCTACTTAGACAACTGGTCCACAACTCTCTACTTAGATAACTGGTCCACAACTCTCTACTTAGATAACTGGTCCACAACTCTCTACCTAGACAATTGGTCCACAACTCTCTACTTAGACAACTGGTCTACAACTCATTACCTAGACAACTGGTCCACAATTTTTTACCTAGACAACTGGTCCACAACTCTCTACCTAGACAATTGGTCCACAATTCTTTACCTAGACAACTGGTCCACAATTCTTTACCTAAACAACTGGTCCACAACTCTCTACCTAGACAATTGGTCCACAACTCTCTACTAGATAACTGGTCCACAACTCTCTACTTAGACAACTGTCCACAACTCTCTACTTAGATAACTGGTCCACAACTCTCTACTTAGATAACTGGTCCACAACTCTCTACCTAGACAATTGGTCCACAACTCTCTACTTAGACAACTGGTCTACAACTCATTACCTAGACAACTGGTCAACAACTCTTTACCTAGATAATTGGTCCACAACTCTCTACCTAGACAATTGGTCCACATCTCTCAACCTAGACAATTGGTCCACATCTCTCTACATAGACAATTGGTCCACATCTCTCTACATAGACAATTGGTCCACATCTCTCTACATAGACAATTGGTCCACATCTCTCTACATAGACAATTGGTCCACATCTCTCCACATAGACAATTGGTCCACATCTCTCCACCTAGACAATTGGTCCACATCTCTCTACATAGACAATTGGTCCACATCTCTCTACATAGACAATTGGTCCACATCTCTCTACATAGACAATTGGTCCACATCTCTCTACATAGACAATTGGTCCACATCTCTCTACCTAGACAATTGGTCCACATCTCTCTACCTAGACAACTGGTCCACAACTCTCTACCTAGACAATTGGTCCACAACTCTCTACCTAGACAACCGGACAACAACTCCTTACCTAGACAATTGGTCCACAACTCTCTACCTAGACAACTGGTCCAGAACTCTCTACCTAGACAATTGGTCCACATCTCTCTACCTAGACAACTGGTCAACAACTCTTTACCTAGACAATTGGTCCACAACTCTCTACCTTGACAACTGGTCCAGAACTCTCTACCTAGATAATTGGTCCACAACTCTCTACCTAGATAACTGGTCCAGAACTCTCTACCTAGACAATTGGTCCACAACTCTCTACATAGACAATTGGTCCAAAACTCTCTACCTAGACTACTGGTCAACAACTCTCTACCTGGATAATTGGTCCACAACTCTCTACCTAGACAACTGGTCCACAACTCTTTACCTAGACAACTGGTCCACAACTCTCTACCTAGACAATTGGTCCACAACTCTCTACCTAGACAACAGGTCAACAAATCTTTTTTCTAGAAATTGGCCCACAACTCTCTACCTAGACAACTGGTCCACAACTCTCTACCTAGACAACTGGTCAACAACTCTTTACCTAGACAATTGGTCCACACATCTCTACCTAGACAACTGGTCCAGAACTCTCTACCTAGACAATTGGTCCACAACTCTCTACCTAGACAACTGGTCCACAATCTCTACCTAGACAATGGTCCACAACTCTTTATCTAGACAGTTTGGTCCACAACTCTCTACCTAGACAATTGGTCCACAACTCTTTCCCTTGACAACTGGTCCACGACTCTCTACCTAGACAATTGGTCCACAGCTCTCTCTCTAGACAACTGGTCCACAACTCTCTACCTAGACAATTGGTCCACAACTCTTTATCTAGACAATTGGTCAACAACTCTCTACCTAGACAATTGGTCCACAACTCTTTCCTTGACAACTCGTCCACGACTCTCTACTAGACAATTGGTCCACAATTTTCTACCTAGACAATTGGCCCACATCTCTCTTCTTAGACAACTGGTCCACAACTCTTTACCTAGACAACTGGTCCACAACTCTTTACATAGACAAATGGTCCACAACGCTCTCCATAGACAATTGGTCCGCAACTCTATCCCGTGACAACTGGTCCACACTCTCTACCTAGACAATTGGTTCACAACTCTTTCTACCCAGACAACTGGTCTACAACTCTCTACCTAGACAACTGGTCTACAACTCTCTACCTCGACAACTGGTCCACAACTCTCTACCTAGACAATTGGTCCACAACTCTTTCTACCTAGACAACTGGTCTACAACTCTCTACCTAGACAACTGGTCTACAACTCTCTACCTCGACAACTGGTATACAACTCTCTACCTCGACAACTGGTCTACAACTCTCTACCTAGACAACTGGTCTACAACTCTCTACCTCGACAACTGGTCCACAACTCTCTACCTAGACAATTGGTCCACAACTCTTTCTACCTAGACAACTGGTCTACAACTCTCTACCTAGATAACTGGTCTACAACTCTCTACCTCGACAACTGGTCCACAACTCTCTACCTAGACAATTGGTCTACAACTCTCTACCTCGACAACTGGTCCACAACTCTTTCTACTTAGACAACTGGTCCACAACTCTCTACCTAGACAATTGGTCTACAACTCTCTACTTAGACAACTGGTCCACGACTCTCTACCTAGACAATTGGTCTACAACTCTCACTACCTAGACAACTGGTCCACAACTGTTTATTAACCTGTCATAGCCACTCTCTTTATCATCTGGTCATGGCCAGGTTCTGTTTATCAACCAGTCATGGTCACATTCTCTGTTGATCAACTCGTCATGGCACTCTGTTTATTGGCCGGCAAGGCCACATTCTCTTTTTATCAACCGGTCATGGTCATATTCTCTGTTCATTAACCTGTCATAGACACTCTGTTTATCATATTTATTTAGTGTTGTTTGATAAATACCCCTTACCCTTACTCTCTGTGCCTTGACTTCACAACACAGCGGAAGATGACCACCATAGTACAAGATATTCGATTGATCAGGTCTTTGAGGAAATGACGTCTGGTGTCAGTGAGCTTTAGACATTCAATTCAGAGGAAGAGGTATGTTTACAGCACTCGGAAAAAATGACAAATAATCAACAACATAAAAAAATATGGACCAAGGCAGGATCGAACCCGTACTCACTGGCACAGCGCCTTGCCACGAAAAGCCAAACGCCTAGTTAGCTGAGTGGCAGTGTTCCCTAGTGTTTGGCTTTTCGTGGCATGGCGCTGTGCCACTGAGTACGGGTTCGATCCTGCTTTGGTCCATATTTTTTTCTGTTGTTGATTATTTGTCATTTTTCCGAGCGCTGTAAACATACTTCTTCCTCTGAATTGATTCACTGATTATCGCCTCGGATGTTTCCCTCTATAATAATTTTCATTTATTATTATTTGTCTCCAGTCTTTAGACATTCAAACAGGCCATGTTCTACTATTTCACGCGGTTGTGATGAGCGGACATGCTGGAGTTTTTTTTGTGTTTTTTTTTTCGTTGCATTCTAATGATGTGGTTGTTCAGTGGTATATGACCGGTTTTCAGTCTAAAAACCGTGGCCTGATCTCTTAGTTTTGTTGTTGTTAATGTTATCGTGGGGGCTTGGCCTTGACATTTACTCACAATATATAGCGTGTTTTCATCATGACCCACCCAATTAGACACTCCTCTCTACAACTGGACCGTTCTCACCAGTATAAGCGCTCATTCATTGAGACTCAAAACATCAATAATATCCAATAAAATATACACAGGCTATTGTTTGCTTGCTTGCGTTCGTCCGATGACTAATGGAGTACACCTCTTCATCATCCGCCCTTAAAAGAACGTTAAGTGGGCGTGTCTGCGTTGTGTTGTGGTTTGCAGTCTAACTGTTATATTTGTGTCTTTTGGCCCAACACATCCGACTTCAGCACGACATTTTTGAGTAGCGGGTTGTCTTCCCTCTTCGATCCCTACTCGCTTGGCCAGACTAGACAGGTTAGTCTGTTACTAGAAGCACCACGGAGAGGTGGAGCAGGGTCTGAATGGTTCTGGTTCACCGATCCTTGCGCAAGCCATCAGCTGTGGGTCGCTGACAACTTCCAGCTATGCTGCTGTGAGGCGCGCCTTCGCCTCTACACAGGTTATTAACTCTGTAAATCCCGTCGTGACTTAAAACCCACTTTATATTAATAAAAGTTATCAACGCCGATGAGCCGGTCATAGGTAATACCATCAGATTTGATGCTCACTGTTAACTCTTGGCGCGAATGTCATACAGTGAATGGGCTTTAATGGCAAATAAAACCGATTGTAAGCTACGAAATAACACAGCTTACAAGTTAACACCTTTCTAGCGGAGTAAAGGCATCAAGATGCATAAAGATGCGAAGCTGCTGTAAAGCTGATGATAATGACAATTTAAACACACGAAAAAACAAGAAGAAAAAGTGGTATGGTAACAGATTTACGTGGTAATTAACAAAACAAAAGTCGACGTTTCGGCAAAGTAGGGCTTCAGCTGGAACAAAAAAAAATTAAAAACAAAGGCTGAAGGCCTACTTGGCCGAAACGTCGACTTTTGTTTCGTTAATTACCTCGTAAAGCTGTTACCATACCACTTGTTTCTTCTTTCTTTTTTAAAAATTGTCACCTTTTTAGCGACGGGCTGTAGAGGGATGCGATTGTCGGGCGAAAGCTGGTAGGAGGCGTAAAGAAAGACACAGACGGAAATATATTTATGATGTCAAAGTTGCACTGGGAATATATTTTTTCTTCTTCTCTCTTCAGGCGCTGACTCGATAATTGCTAAAAGAACGATTCTCCTCGTCATCCGTCCTTAAAATGGCGTTAAGAAGGTTGTTATATGTTGTGTTGTGGTTTGTATTTGGCGCTTTGGGTCTAACGTATCTGACGTCAACGAGTTTCCTGATAGAACAACGAGATTGTGCAGGCAGGATGTGGTCATCATCTGTACCGGAACAATGTATCATGATGTCACCAGCCTTGAGCTGACGAAAGCTTTCTTCGAACTAATTAATAGTGACGAGCCAGTAGTGAGGTTTATATAGCACTCCAAGGTATAGTGACGGGTTTACAGGGAAGGAACACAACACAATACTGACGTTTCGGCCTGAGGCCTTCTTCAGAATACAAGGATTACAGAATACCGCAGCATTGCAATTATTTGCCTGTTCCCTAATTAATAGTGACGTTTTAAGGTGTACACAGCAGATGAAGAAGGCAGGCAGAATAAATGGTGCCGAAGGCTGAGGATTGCAATGATGTTAGCGGAAAGGAAATCACATAAGAGATAATATCTAATGATTGTAGGCCGTTTTAACGCTTTGGAACTATGGTACAACATTTCACGGCAAGAACGTATTTACTTCAACAATGGTACAACATTTGACGGCAAGAACGTATTTACTTCAACTATGGTACAACATTTGACAGCAAGAACGTATTTACTTCAACTATGGTACAACATTTGACGGCAAGAACGTATTTACTTCAGCTATCTGTTAGTACCTTCGCCAATTATGTGAACCAGGAACGTAGTTCTCTGGTATAGTTGCCAAAAGAAAATTATGGGTGGGCCAAGACTTTCAGCAGCGCCTGGTCTGAATGTGTTCAGCGACTCAAAGCTGACTTCTTACTTCAGAACTAATGAACTAGAGATGGTCAAGATCCTACTTCACCTCCCCTTGATTGACTTGGGGAAGAGAAAAAAAACTAGCCAGTTTGGCCTATCCATAAACAATCTAGGTAACTGTTGACGTAATGCCATGAGCTGATACAGACAGACGCCCTTTGATGCACAGAATATGCTGAGTCGCAATGGCTTTCTTGACATTGCCTGATTTTACTGAAGAAGTTTAAGTTCGTACGGTCCCAGTCTATGGCTGGAAAGTTGTCTGGTTTGTCGTGCCTAGAATGAATACAATTTTAAGTCTTCATTATCAGCAGGAACCCAGCACTGAGACCACGGAGATCCTAACTTGCGATAGCTAGGCTAGTATTATGGGATTCATAGGAGGAAGAGGTATGTATTACATCACTTAGAAGAAAATGACAAATAAACAACACCAGAAAAAAAAGAAAAAACTTGTTTTCCCTCTATAATAATATAGTTACCCTCTATAATAATATAGTTTCCCTCTATAATAATATAGTTTCCCTCTATAATAATATAGTTTCCCTCTATAATAATATAGTTTCCCTCTATAATAATATAGTCTCCCTCTATACTAATATTCGTTTATTATTATTTGTCTCTAGTATTATGGGACGTCGACTAGAGGGTCGAGACTAGGTCTTGGACAGCTGGTGGGCTGTTGACCCTGCTGTTGCGACCGCAGACGAATGAGCTCCTCAATCGAGGGAATCGATGGTATAAGGCAACACGGTACAGAGAATGACAGTGGGATATACTAGGTTAAAAGGGCACAGGAATTACAGCTCTGCTATAATCCACAACACAAAATATGTGCAGATTTTACATTCCTTAAGAGAAGGCAATGAAGAGGAATAACTCTTGGGTAAATGCAGATGAAGAGCCATTTTGAACTAGATTCAGATGCGGAAACGGGTTACCTTCAGGGAGAAAATGCTGCATAATTCCACGACATGTACAACATATAATAGAGAATAGCACAAAGGTGGTAGAAACAACATTAAATGAAATCAAGGAGATTATACAACAGAGTCACGTGACAATAAGTGAGGGGTAGCTGCTGGGGGGCAAGAACTTATTTAGAAATTATAAATAATTTACAAATTATAAATCACAGTTACAAATTATAAATCACAGTTACAAATTATAAATCACAGTTACAAATTATAAATCACAGTTACAAATTATAAATCACAGTTACAAATTATAAATCACAGTTACAAATTATAAATCACAGTTACAAATTATAAATCACAGTTACAAATTATAAATCACAGTTATAAATTATAAATCACAGTTACAAATTATAAATCACAGTTACAAATTATAAATCACAGTTACAAATTAATGTTAAATATACAGTGAAAAATGATGCCCAAATAATGGCAAAGATGTGTAATTTTATTTTAATATCATAAATCTGAGCAGTAACAATTTGTAAATAAGAGTAGGAATGATTATATAGAAGATACGTAGTCAAGCTGGGACAGCGCTGAAGTTGGTGTGCCGAATACGTGAAGTTAATCACGTGAAATGGTTATTCGTTACAGTTTGGCGAATAATAAAACAGGACTATCACATTTCGCTGTATTGGTAAAGCTGAGACGAGCATTTTACCGAGATTATTTGTCAACTCAACGGTTAGGAAAGATCTTTTGGCTAGTTGGAGGCGAAGACGCGCCTCACAGCACCAGAGCTGGAAGTTGTCAGCGACACACAACTGATGGCTTGCGCCAGGAACGGTGAACCAGAACCATCCAGGCCCTGCTCCACCTCTCCGTGGTGCCTCTAGTAACAGACTAACCTGTCTATTCTGGCCAAGCGAGTAGGGATCGAAGAGGGAAGACAGCCAGGTACTCAAAAATGTCATGTTGAAGTCGGATATGTTAGGCCGAAAGGCGCAAATATCACAGTTATATTGCAAACCACAACACAACGCAGACACACCCACTAAACGTCATTTTAAGGGCGGATGATGATGAGGTACACTCCTTTAATCATCGGGCGAGCTCAAGCAAGCGAGCTAGTGGTGGGCTGACGAGGATGGGGAAAGCGTGGATGTGGCGGTGAAGAGCACGAGTTTTTTAAAACTATAAATTTCTGTAAAATACGAATAATGTACCAGTTGGGTTGATTGAGGCGTGTCTGTGTTGAAAGGAACAAGTTTGACTTTTTCCCGGTGCTTCTCCACAGACCGGGGAGCCGCGATAGCTCAGTGGTTAGTGAACTGGACTGCAAAGGACAAGAGGTACGGTTCGATCCCAACCGACGGCTTCCGGTGCACCCAGTCTTTAATGGGTACCGGATTTTTTTTTCTGGAAAGTAAAACGGCACGGGCGTAATATCGACCACATTACCCCAAAAATCAAGTGCCGAAGGTCTGTAAAATTTATGGTCACTAACACCATATTCCCTATACGCCACTTGGCGTGACGGGGATACTTTACTTTCTTTACTTTTACTCTCTACACACCGTGTTTCGTCTACCTACCCTCTGAAAGTATGTCAGGTTTATTTACAACCCGAACTGCAAAGTGAGTGATAACACACACATCCCTGAAAGAGCCCAACATTTCTTACGCTAAGTGGGTCATGTGGCCACTGAAGTGACCACCAAGACCGTCTGGCTGGCTTGTCGTGGAACGATCAAGGCCAGATCTTCGGCCCTCTCTCTACTCTCGGCCTAAGATCTGTCAGATGGCCCAGCGAGGTGTGAAAATAACCAAGGCGCTGTGCCACTGAGTACGGGTTTGATCCTGCTTTGGTCCATATTTTTTTCTGTTGTTGATTATTTGTCAATTTTTTCGAGTGCTGTAAACATACCTCTTCCTCTGAATTGATTCGCTGATTATCGCCTCGGAAGTTTCCCTCTATAATAATATTCATATTATTTGTCTCCTGTGAAAATAACTCCTGTACGAGAAGGTGGAAAAGATTAAACCCCGTGCTGGGGTACTGCAACAAGAGTGCAACTTGAAGGAATGGTAGTTGCTGAGGCTAGCAAAATAAAAGGAAAGAGAGATCGCGGACCACAAAGAGAGAAAAGACTGTATAGCTTCGTGTCATGGCATGGAAAACAGTCAACAACAGAACTGATGCGATGTACTGTAGATAGAAGATTGTGGAAGGACATAATCGCCTACGCCATCCGGTATGACACATGATGATCATGATGATGATGATGTGATTGAGTCTGAGAACTACTGTGGTCTGCTGTCAGTTATTAATTTTTTTTTATACGAAGGATCGCTCAATGTCAGACATATGTCTTCAACCACTCTTCTTTTACACTAGATTGTAACTGGCATAAAAATAAAAAAGTTTTACTAGGTTAGTGATATATATATATCAGTCACTTTAGATTTCTGATACATTTCAATTACTTTAAGTTTTGAGAAGTGATTGCACAACTGGCCGTCTTCTTCCTCTTCTATCCTTCCTCTGTTGCCGTTGGCGTCGAGGGGAGAAACAATCTGCGATTCTTTGCTCTTCTATTGGCCTCTTCTGGTGTTATCCCTCATAGTGACTCTAGTATTCCCTTTATCCATCTCTTTCTCGGTCTTCCTCTTAATCTGGCGTTTTCGTAGCGTTTATTTAAAGCTCTTTGAGTCATTGTTAGTTCTTTTTGTCTTGTTATGTGGCCGAACCAATTTATCTGTTGTTTCTTTATGTATTCGATGGCTGGTTCAATTCGAGTTTCTTCCTCAGGTCACTGTTTCTTACTCTGTCCCTTAAGCTGTTTCCTGTCATTCTTCTGACACATTTCATTTCGGTGGTCGTTATCTTTCTTATTGTTCTAGAGTCCAGCGTCCATTTCTGGCACTGATAGCACAGAGTTGGTAGAAAACTGGCAGTAATCTGTGTAATTCTTCTCATTTTAAATCCAATTTTTAGTGTCTATTTTTTTGTTGGGTTTGGTTTGATCTTAGCCTTCCCACCCCTTCTCAATTACTTTCAGTTATTGTTGTGTTTTTTTTTAAATTTGAAATACTAGTATGTGCATTGGCGGTGTGGAAGGAGAGTAGAAACATATCCGAATTGTTTTCTTTCTACTGTTGCATTGCAATATCACAATCCATAAATTCACATTGCATGGAGATCTTACAGTTTGTTGTTTGATGTGCAACGGGGATAATCCGACGTCTAACTGTGTTTCATATGCTCGGATTTGGAGTCAAAAACGATGTCCTAACATCATCAAACGCTATACATAAAAAAAATATGACGATCATCTTTTTCATGAGAGACGTGAACTTCCAATCAATGGCCTATCCACCATATTCCCTATACGCCACATGGCGTGACGGGGCACTCTACTACATATCAGATACTATTGTACGGGGCACTCTACTACATATAAGATACTATTGTACGGGGCACTCTACTACATATAAGATACTATTGTACGGGGCACTCTACTACATATAAGATACTATTGTACGGGGCACTCTACTACATATCAGATACTATTGTACGGGGCACTCTACTACATATCAGATACTATTGTGCGAGGCACTCTACTACATATCAGATACTATTGTACGAGGCACTCTACTACATATCAGATACTATTGTGCGAGGCACTCTACTACATATAAGATACTATTGTGCGGGGGCACTCTACTACATATAAGATACTATTGTACGGGGCACTCTACTACATATAGATACTATTGTACGGGGCACTCTACTACATATCATGATACTATTGTACGGGGCACTCTACTACATATCAGATACTATTGTACGGGGCACTCTACTACATATCAGGTACTATTGTACGGGGCACTCTACTACATATCAGATACTATTGTACGGGGCACTCTACTACATATCAGATACTATTGTACGGGGCACTCTACTACATATCAGATACTATTGTACGGGGCACTCTACTACATATCAGATACTATTGTACGGGGCACTCTACTACATATCAGATACTATTGTACGGGGCACTCTACTACATATCAGATACTATTGTACGGGGCACTCTACTACATATCAGATACTATTGTACGGGGCACTCTACTACATATAAGATACTATTGTACGGGGCACTCTACTACATATAAGATACTATTGTACGGGGCACTCTACTACATATCAGATACTATTGTACGGGGCACTCTACTACATATCAGATACTATTGTGCGGGGCACTCTACTACATATCAGATACTATTGTACGAGGCACTCTACTACATATCAGATACTATTGTACGAGGCACTCTACTACATATCAGATACTATTGTGCGGGGCACTCTACTACATATAAGATACTATTGTGCGGGGCACTCTACTACATATAAGATACTCTTGTACGGGACACTCTACTACATATATGATACTATTGTACGGGGCACTCTACTACATATAAGATACTATTGTACGGGGCACTCTACTACATATCAGATACTATTGTACGGGGCACTCTACTACATATCAGATACTATTGTACGGGGCACTCTACTACATATAAGATACTATTGTACGGGGCACTCTACTACATATCAGATACTATTGTACGGGCACTCTACTACATATCAGATACTATTGTACGGGGCACTCTACTACATATCAGATACTATTGCACGGGGCACTCTACTACATATCAGATACTATTGCACGGGGCACTCTACTACATATCAGATACTATTGTACGGGGCACTCTACTACATATCAGATACTATTGTACGGGGCACTCTACTACATATCAGATACTATTGTACGGGGCACTCTACTACATATCAGATACTATTGTACGGGGCACTCTACTACATATAAGATACTATTGTACGGGGCACTCTACTACATCGCCCGTGCGCTGCCGGGGCCCGAAAGGGAAGTAAAGAATAGCGGCGCTGTACCCTACCAGGCATGTTCGTAAGAGGCGAGAAAGGAGGGTTAGGCATGGGACTGGCTATCCCATACTGTAAAAAAAAAAAAGCCGAAAAAACTTCACAAACATGAACAAGTCAAAGAAAGATAAAGTAAATCCGTCAACCAGGAAAGAGAAGGGCTCTCTGTCTAAGAGACGTATGACGCAATCCGGAGAAAGCCATAAGGAGTCCGGGTTGCCGACTCACCCTTTGTCTACCAGGAGATCATCCAGAATTGGCACCTGGAATGTTCGTACCCTTAACGAACAGGGAAAAGCGGCACAAGTGGCAGCAGAAATGACCAACTACAAGATAGATATTCTGGGAATGTGTGAAACAAGATGGCTGGGAGCGGAGAGAATAAAATTGAATACAGGGGAGATGGTTTTATCATCAGGACACCAGGAACCAGGAGCACAACATAGCGAAGGGGTAGCTGTAATGCTATCAAAGAATGCACAGAAGACACTAATAGAATGGGAGGCAGTGGGACCAAGACTGGTGAGAGCAACATTTAGAACAATCAAAAACAAATAAAATTACACATTATACAATGCTATGCACCAACCAACGATAAAGATGACTCAGTTAAAGATGATTTTTATAAACAGCTACAATGCCAGATGGATGCAAGACGAGCCAAGGATATTATAATCTTGATGGGAGACCTAAATGCTAAGGTAGGATCAGACAACAGAGGCTTCGAAGAGATTATGGGAAAACATGGACTTGGAGATATAAACGAGAATGGAGAGATATTTGTGAATTTCTGCGCCCTTAATCAAATGAGCCTAGGAGGAACAATATTCCAACATAAAAGAATACACAAAGCTACATGGGTGTCACCAGATCATAGAACGGAAAATCAAATTGATCACATATGTATTAATAATAAGTTTAAGTCATCCTTACAGGATGTAAAAGTATATAGAGGGGCAGATATAGCTTCTGATCATCATCTTCTGTTAGCCAAACTTAAAATTAAATTAAAAAGGTATACTACAACGAATAAGGGCAGAAAGTATTTCAATGTAGGGTTTCTTAAAGAACAAGGAATTAAAGATAAATTTACAGTCACAATATCAAACAAATACCAAGTCCTCCAACAACTAGAAAATACAATAAATATAGAAGATCATTGGAAACAGGTAAAAAATATATGGAAAGAGACATGCGAAGAAACACTGGGGAAAAGAGAACGCCAGAATAAGGCATGGATGACAGCAGAGACCCTGGATAAAATTAAAGAAAGAAAGAACAAGAAAGCAGACATAAATAAAAGCAAAACAAGAAGTAATAAAGCCAAGACACAGGAAGCTTACACAGAGGTGAACAAAGAAGTGAGAAGATGCATTAAAAGGGATAAGAGGAAATATATAGATGAATTAGCTAAAGAGGCAGAAGAAGCAGCAAATAAAAGGAATATGAAAGAACTGTACAACAGCACAAAGAAATTAGGTGGAAAATACAAACAGATCAACGCCTTTATCAAAGATAAGAAAGGAAATTTGCTTAGTAATATAAGGGAACAAATGGAGAGATGGAAAGAGCACTTTGAAGAACTTTTGAACAGACCCGGCTCAAATAATTCTCCAGATATACTACCAGCAGAAGAAGAATTATACGTTAACTGCGGAAAACCAAGCAAAGAAGAAATAATGAAAGCCATCAAACTATTAAAAGATGGTAAAGCCACAGGACCAGATGAAATTCCTTCGGAAGCCATCAAAGCAGATATTATCACCTCTACCAAGATGTTACATAATCTATTGGATAAAATTTGGGAGAGGGAAGAAATACCTAAAGACTGGAGAGAAGGTTATATGATCAAACTACATGTACCAAAGAAAGGAAGTTTACAGGAGTGCACTAATTATAGGGGAATTATGCTACTATCAGTGCCAGGAAAAATATTAGGCAGAATCATTCTGGAGAGACTAAAAGAGGCTATAGAGAAACACTTGAGAGATGAACAAGCAGGTTTTAGGAAGAACAGATCATGTGCTGATCAAATAACTACTTTACGTATAATAGTTGAACAAAGTTTAGAACTAAAATCCCCACTTTATATTGGATTCATAGATTACGAAAAGGCATTTGATAGTTTAGACAGAAGAATGCTTTGGAAGTTGCTGAGTCATTATGGAATCCCCATAAAGTTTATTAACCTGATAAAAACAATGTATGAAGGAACAAAATGTAGTGTGGTGCATGAAGGACAGCTTACAGAAGCATTTGAAATAAAAACAGGAGTAAGGCAAGGATGCCTTCTGTCTCCATTTCTCTTTCTACTGGCCATAGATTGGATTATGAAAATAACTCAAAACAACAGAAATGGGATCCAGTGGTCACTGACCAAACAACTTGATGATTTAGACTTTGCTGATGACATAGCTCTCCTATCACACAGCCACCAACAGATGCAAGATAAAATGAGTATATTAGATGAGAGATCACAACAGCTAGGACTAAAGATTAATAGATATAAGACCAACATTATGAGAATT
This sequence comes from Megaustenia siamemsis, assembly GCA_032433765.1. NCBI lineage: Eukaryota > Metazoa > Mollusca > Gastropoda > Stylommatophora > Ariophantidae > Megaustenia > Megaustenia siamemsis. The sequence goes on along the minus strand of JAVIAB010000139.1, from coordinate 75,836,637 downwards.
AATGCAGTTGGCAATAACCAAATAAAACTAGGAGAAATACCTCTACTAGACGTACAATCTTATATATATCTGGGCAGTAATATAGACAAAGAGGAGGAACAGAAAACGATACCAAAATAAGGATATCAAAAGCAAGAGGAGCTTTCATTGCACTGGGAAACATTTGGAAATCCAAAGAAATTAGGCTAAATACAAAAATACAAATTTCAACTCCAATGTTAGTCGGTTCTATTATATGGCTGTGAAACATGGAGAATAACAAAATTGACAATCACGAAGGTACAGACTTTCATTAATGGATGCTTGCGCAGAATAAAGGGATGGAAATGGCAGGACAAAGTCACTAACATGGAATTATGGAAATGTACCGGTCAAATACCAGTGGATAAAGAAATACAGCGAAGACGATGGCGATGGATAGGACACACACTACGGAAACCAACTGAGAGTATTACACAACAGGCCCTTTTTGGAATCCCCAGGGGAAAAGACAAAGAGGAGACCAAGGAATTCTTGGAGAAGACAGATTGAAGCAGAGATGAGATGATGGGGAAGACATGGAATGATCTTAAAAGAATTGCAAAAAAACAGAACGACTTGGAAAGTGTTTGTTGAAGACCTATGCTCCACTGGGAGCTAAAAGGTAGAAGAAGACTCTACTACATATAAGATACTATTGTACGGGGCACTCTACTACATATAAGATACTATTGTACGGCACTCTCTACATATCAGATACTATTGTGCGGGCACTCTACTACATATAAGATACTATTGTACGGGCACTCTACTACATATAGATACTATTGTACGGACACTCTACTACATATCAGATACTATTGTACGGGACACTCTACTACATATCAGATACTATTGTACGAGGCACTCTACTACATATCAGATACTATTGTACGAGGCACTCTACTACATATCAGATACTATTGTGCGGGGCACTCTACTACATATAAGATACTATTGTGCGGGGCACTCTACTACATATAAGATACTCTTGTACGGGACACTCTACTACATATATGATACTATTGTACGGGGCACTCTACTACATATAAGATACTATTGTACGGGGCACTCTACTACATATCAGATACTATTGTACGGGGCACTCTACTACATATCAGATACTATTGTACGGGGCACTCTACTACATATAAGATACTATTGTACGGGGCACTCTACTACATATCAGATACTATTGTACGGGCACTCTACTACATATCAGATACTATTGTACGGGGCACTCTACTACATATCAGATACTATTGCACGGGGCACTCTACTACATATCAGATACTATTGCACGGGGCACTCTACTACATATCAGATACTATTGTACGGGGCACTCTACTACATATCAGATACTATTGTACGGGGCACTCTACTACATATCAGATACTATTGTACGGGGCACTCTACTACATATCAGATACTATTGTACGGGGCACTCTACTACATATAAGATACTATTGTACGGGGCACTCTACTACATCGCCCGTGCGCTGCCGGGGCCCGAAAGGGAAGTAAAGAATAGCGGCGCTGTACCCTACCAGGCATGTTCGTAAGAGGCGAGAAAGGAGGGTTAGGCATGGGACTGGCTATCCCATACTGTAAAAAAAAAAGCCGAAAAAACTTCACAAACATGAACAAGTCAAAGAAAGATAAAGTAAATCCGTCAACCAGGAAAGAGAAGGGCTCTCTGTCTAAGAGACGTATGACGCAATCCGGAGAAAGCCATAAGGAGTCCGGGTTGCCGACTCACCCTTTGTCTACCAGGAAATCATCCAGAATTGGCACCTGGAATGTTCGTACCCTTAACGAACAGGGAAAAGCGGCACAAGTGGCAGCAGAAATGACAACTACAAGATAGATATTCTGGGAATGTGTGAAACAAGATGGCTGGGAGCGGAGAGAATAAAATTGAATACAGGGGAGATGTTTTATCATCAGGACCACCAGGAACCAGGAGCACAACATAGCGAAGGGGTAGCTGTAATGCTATCAAAGAATGCACAGAAGACACTAATAGAATGGGAGGCAGTGGGACCAGACTGGTGAGAGCAACATTTAGAACATCAAAAACAAAATAAAATTACACATTATACAATGCTATGCACCAACCAACGATAAAGATGACTCAGTTAAAGATGATTTTTTATAACAGCTACAATGCCATATGGATGCAAGACGAGCCAAGGATATTATAATCTTGATGGGAGACCTAAATGCTAAGGTAGGATCAGAACAACAGAGGCTTCGAAGAGATTATGGGAAAACATGGACTTGGAGATATAAACGAGAATGGAGAGATATTTGTGAATTTCTGCGCCCTTATCAATGAGCCTAGGAGGAACAATATTCCAACATAAAAGAATACACAAAGCTACATGGGTGTCACCAGATCATAGAACGGAAAATCAAATTGATCACATATGTATTAATAATAAGTTTTAAGTCATCCTTACAGGATGTAAAAGTATATAGAGGGGCAGATATAGCTTCTGATCATCATCTTCTGTTAGCCAAACTTAAATTAAATTAAAAAGGTATACTACAACGAATAAGGGCAGAAAGTATTTCAATGTAGGGTTTCTTAAAGAACAAGGAATTAAAGATAAATTACAGTCACAATATCGAACAAAATACCAAGTCCTCCAACAACTAGAAAATACAATAAATATAGAAGATCATTGGAAACAGGTAAAAATATATGGAAAGAGACATGCGAAGAAACACTGGGGAAAAGAGAACGCCAGAATAAGGCATGGATGACAGCAGAGACCCTGGATAAAATTAAAGAAAGAAAGAACAAGAAAGCAGACATAAATAAAAGCAAAACAAGAGTAATAAAGCCAAGACACAGGAAGCTTACACAGAGTGAACAAAGAAGTGAGAAGATGCATTAAAAGGGATAAGAGGAAATATATAGATGAATTAGCTAAAGAGGCAGAAGAAGCAGCAAATAAAAGGAATATGAAAGAACTGTACAACAGCACAAAGAAATTAGGTGGAAAATACACAACAGATCAACGCTTTATCAAAGATAAGAAAGAAATCTGCTTATAATATAAGGAACAAATGGAGAGATGGAAAGAGCACTTTGAAGAACTTTTGAACAGACCCGGCTCAAATAATTCTCCAGATATACTACCAGCAGAAGAAGAATTATACGTTAACTGCGGAAAACCAAGCAAAGAAGAATAATGAAAGCCATCAAACTATTAAAGATGGTAAAGCCACAGGACCAGATGAAATTCCTTCGGAAGCCATCAAAAGCAGATATTATCACCTCTACCAGATGTTACATAATCTATTGGATAAAATTTGGGAGAGGGAAGAAATACCTAAAGACTGGAGAGAAGGTTATATGATCAAACTACAATGTACCAAAGAAGGAAGTTTACAGGAGTGCACTAATTATAGGGAATTATGCTACTATCAGTGCCAGGAAAAATATTAGGCAGAATCATTCTGGAGAGACTAAAAGAGGCTATAGAGAAACACTTGAGAGATGAACAAGCAGGTTTTAGGAAGAACAGATCATGTGCTGATCAAATAACTACTTTACGTATAATAGTTGAACAAAGTTTAGAACTAAAATCCCCACTTATATTGGATTCATAGATTACGAAAAGGCATTTGATAGTTTAGACAGAAGAATGCTTTGGAAGTTGCTGAGTCATTATGGAATCCCCATAAGTTTATTAAACCTGATAAAAACAATGTATGAAGGAACAAAATGTAGTGTGGTGCATGAAGGACAGCTTACAGAAGCATTTGAAATAAAACAGGAGTAAGGCAAGGATGCTTCTGTCTCCATTTCTCTTTCTACTGGCCCATAGATTGGATTATGAAAAAACTCAAAACAACAGAAATGGGATCCAGTGGTCACTGACCAAACAACTTGATGATTTTAGACTTTGCTGATGACATAGCTCTCCTATCACACAGCCACCAACAGATGCAAGATAAAATGAGTATATTAGATGAGAGATCACAACAGCTAGGACTAAAGATTAATAGGATAAGACCAACATTATGAGAATTAATGCAGTTGGCAATAACCAAATAAAACTAGGAGAAATACCTCTACTAGACGTACAATCTTATATATATCTGGGCATTAATATAGACAAAGAGGGGAACAGAAAACGATACCAAAATAAGGATATCAAAAGCAAGAGGAGCTTTCATTGCACTGGGAAACATTTGGAAATCCAAAGAAATTAGGCTAAATACAAAAATACAAATTTTCAACTCCAATGTTAAGTCGGTTCTATTATATGGCCGTGAAAACATGGAGAATAACAAAATTGACAATCACGAAGGTACAGACTTTCATTAATGGATGCTTGCGCAGAATAAAGGGATGGAAATGGCAGGACAAAGTCACTAACGTGGAATTATGGAAATGTACCGGTCAAATACCAGTGGATAAAGAAATACAGCGAAGACGATGGCGATGGATAGGACACACCTACGGAAACCAACTGAGAGTATTACACAACAGGCCCTTTTTTTGGAATCCCCAGGGAAAAGACAAAGAGGAAGACCAAGGAATTCTTGGAGAAGACAGATTGAAGCAGAGATGAAGATGATGGGGAAGACAATGGAATGATCTTAAAGAATTGCAAAAAACAGAACGACTTGGAAAGTGTTTGTTGAAGACCTATGCTCCACTGGGAGCTAAAAGGTAGAAGAAGACTCTACTACATATAAGATACTATTGTACGGGGCACTCTACTACATATAAGATACTATTGTACGGGACACTCTACTACAACTATCAGATACTATTGTGCGGGGCACTCTACTACATATAAGATACTATTGTACGGGGCACTCTACTACATATAAGATACTATTGTACGGGACACTCTACTACATATCATATACTATTGTACGGGACACTCTACTACATATAAGATACTATTGTACGGGGACACACTCTACTACTACATCAGATACTATTGTACGGGACACTCTACTACATATCAGATACTATTGTGCGGGGCACTCTACTACATATAAGATACTATTGTACGGGACACTCTACTACATATCAGATACTATTGTACGGGACACTCTACTAATATCAGATACTATGTGCGGGGCACTCTACTACATATCAGATACTATTGTACGGGACACTCTACTACATATCAATACTATTGTAACGTTGCACTCTACTACATATCAGATACTATTGTACGGGGCACTCTACTACATATCAGATACTATTGTGCGGGGCACTCTACTACATATCAGATAATATTGTGCGGGGCACTCTACTACATATCAGATACTATTGTACGGGGCACTCTACTACATATCAGATACTATTGCACGGGGCACTCTACTACATATCAGATACTATTGTACGAGGCACTCTACTACATATCAGATACTATTGCACGGGGCACTCTACTACATATCAGATCCTATTGTACGGGGCACTCTACTACATATAAGATACTATTGTACGGGGCACTCTACTACATTATCAGATACTATTGTACGGGGCACTCCTACTACATATCAGATACTCAACACATTTTTGTGTGTGCGTTCCCTAGCTTTTACCTCTGACAAAGTTCTTTCTTTTTCTTCTATCTTTTAGCTCCCTGTGGAGCATAGGTCCTTCAACAAACACTTCTCAAGCCGTTCTGTTTCTTTGCAATTCTTTTAAGTTCATTCTCCTCAATCATCTTCATCTCTGCTTCCATCTGTCTTCTCCAAGAATATTTTTTGTTTTCATCTTTGTCTTTTTCCTTGGGGTTGCAGAAAAGGGCCTGTTGTGTAATACTCTCAGTTGGCTTCCGCAGTGTGTGTTCTATCAAACGCCCACCGTCTCCGCTGTATCTCATTATCCACTGGTATTTGACTGCTGCTACGTTTCTATATTTTATGTTAGGGCTCCGGCAGCGCACAGGCACACCATAGATATTTTAAATAATTTAAAAATAATACCCAGAAGGAAGACTCCTAAGCCAAACCAAGATTCAGCCCGATGAAGACACAGCACAGGTTTAGGGGAAGATCAAGACACACGCGTAAATGCGAGTACTGACTATGCGATCAGTTCATTGAGCGAGAAGATATTGTTCTTACCCCTCCATTAGGATAGTTTGTTAAATTCGCATGATTTAAAAGTCTTGACCGATGAAGAAAGGAAGAAGAAGAAGAAGAAGTAAGAAGAAGAGAAATAGTAACAATAAACTCATATGGAGACCCTATTCAAGGACGGATGTACAAAAGAGATGAGATGCAGAATGGCTCAGGCGAAAACAGCTTTCCAAAAAATGAGGAGATAGATACTATGCAATCCATCCATCCTGACAATAGAAATAAGAAAAAGAGTTCTTAAATGTTTATGTAGAGCCAGTCTAAAACATATGGATGTGAATCAATGGACAATAGGACATCAGACAAGAAAATCACTGGAGTCTGTAGAAATGTGGTTTTACAGAAGAATGTTGAGAATACCATGGACAGCTAAGAAGAGTAATGAAGACCTTCTGAGAGAGACAAAGCAAGCAAAAGAGAGCTAATTTCCAATATTAGAAACAAACAATCATCATTTTGGCCACGTAATAATAGAGATCAGCTGGAATAAATTGTAACAACAGGGAAATTTGAGGGGACGAAGATAAAGAGGGAAGCAAAGAGAAAAGATACCAGACAGCTTAAGAGAATGGCTTGGCAGAAGGTCAACAACAGACATGATAAATTACTATCAAGATCGACATTTCCGAAGAGACATGATCACCCTACACACACAGCAGGCTAGCCCGGTACTTGATGATGATTATTCAACATCTATTAACTTACAAGATATGAAGATGTGCACAACGCATACGCTGCTTTCGCTATGGTAGTTTATAGTGAGTAGTAAGAAAAAAAAACGTGATTAAACCATAATTATCACGTAACTAGCTGTATAAATAATTAATATCTTTTGTGACCTTGAACCTTCCTCAGTAAAACCACCATAAATTCTTGTAACGCCTTGAGCATTTTGCTTTGCTAGGCTACCCTAGAGGACGTAAATACGACCCTGTATTTGTAATTGGTAAATTTAGTCTAAAAACTTTAGTACAGGCATAGCCTATTTGTTCGTTAAAAAAACCACACACACACAAATAAGCTGCCAAAATCCAAAACTGTTAGTAGGAATAATATCAACATCTGTAAATAAAGCCAGTCGCAGATGAATAAAATAGCATGAGATGTGCGCATGCGCGTGTGACCTCATGCAGGTTTCGCCTAATTTACCACGCCCGCCTCCATGTATGTTTTAATCGATGCAAGCTAGCGTCACCTACTCATCTCCCCTCCCTCTGTTTATATCTGCATTTGTATGTAAAATTCACATATTATTTGTATTATATAGATATATATATATAAAAGGTAAAGTATTCCATCATCGCCCAAGTGGCGTATAGGGAATATGATGTTAGTGACCATATATTTACAGACCTTCAGCACATGATTTTTGGGTAATGTGGTCGGTATTACGCCCGTGCTGCTTCACTTTCCCAGAAGAAAATCCGGTACCCATTTAAGGCTGGGTGAACCCGGAAATATTCGGTTGGTATCGAACCCTACCCTTGTCCTTTGTAGTCCAGTTTCAATAACCACTGAGTTATCGCGGCTCCATATAAGTATATGAATTAAAACAAAATAAGGATATCAAAAGCAAGAGGAGCATTCGTTGCTCTGGGAAACATATGGAAGTCCAATGAAATTAGGTTAAATACAAAAACAAAATGATGTTCAACTCCATTGTTAAGTCAGTCTTATTATATGGCTGTGAAACATGAAGAATTAACAAACATGGCAATCATGAAAATACAGACTTTCATTAATGGATGCTTACGTAGAATAAAAGGATGGAAATGGCAGGACAAAATCACTACCATAGAATTATGGAAATGTACCAGTCAAATACCAGTGGATATAGAGATACAGCGAAGACGATAGCGATGGATAGGACACACACTGCGGAAGCCAACTGAGAATATTTACAAACAACAGGCCCTTTTTGGAATCAACAGGGAAAAGGACAAGAGAAGACCAAGGAATTCTTGGAGAAGACAGATCGAAGCAGATATGAAGATGATGGGGAGACAGAATATCTTTAAAAAATTTGCAAGAAACAGAACGTCTTGGAAGTTTTTGTTGAAGACTTATGCTCCACAGCGAGCTGAAGACAGACAGACAGACAGACAGACAGACAGACGACAGACAGACAGACAGACAGACGACAGACAGACAGACAGACAGACAGACAGACAGATGACAGACAGACAGACAGACAGACAGACAGACAGACAGCAGACAGGCAGCGCAGCAGGCAGGCTGGCAGGCAGGCAGGCAGGCAGGCAGGCAGGCGGGCGGTGGCGGGCAGGCGGCAGGCAGGCAGAGACAGACAGACAGACAGACCGACAGACAGACAGACAGACAGACAGACAGGCAGGCAGGCAGGCAGGCAGACAGACAGACAGACAGTCATGCAGGCAGGTAGGTAAGTAGGCAGATATAATAGATAGATAGATAGATAGATAGATAGATAGATAGATAGATAGATAGATAGATAGATAGATAGATAGATAGATAGATAGATAGATAGATAGATAGATAGATAGATAGATAGATAGATAGATAGATAGATAGATAGATAGATAGATAGATAGATAGATGTAGATAATAGATAGATAGATAGGTTAATATATCGACAACTAACATTCGACAGAAGAAATTAACATACTCTGAGCAAGTGAAGAGACCAGCAGCTGGAAAGAACAATAATGGAAGGCATGGTTCCTGTGCGTCTAATGTGCAGACTAAGCAGCAGGTGATTTCAAAACATCAAGGAGACCTTTTATTTTTCGTTCGCCATCTTTGACCTCTGACGAAGTCCCGAAGTGACGAGAATAAAAACTGAATTTTGCTTGTTAATCCGTTTTTTTTTCTGGTAGCCGGGGTTCCTCACCGCACAGGGAGATAACTCCATCTTCGGAGGTACTCATATTTTTTTCCGTCCATGAGTAATTGACGTTTCAAGCCGGGCCTCGCTACTGAGACCAGGGGTGGTTGCCGCAGAGAAAAATCATAAATAAAAATCCCAACTGGTGAAGCTAGAATTTGAACCCACAACCTCTCTGTCTCGACATCGGCGTCATGCCTCGATACCAACCAGTTACCCACGGAAACCTTGAAGATGACAAAAGAAGAAGTGGGAGATCTGGCTAGAGACAGATTCTTTCAAGCGGGAAGTGGTGCTTGCTTGCGTTCCTCCAATGGCTAAAGAAACACATCTCCTCATCATCCGCCCTTAAGATGACTTATGTGGGCGTGTCCAAATTGTGTTGTGGTTTGCAGTAAAACTGTGATATGCGCCTTTCGGCCCAACACATCCGACTTCAGCATGTTATTTTTAAATACCGTGTTGTTTTAGCCTCTTCGATCCCTACTCGCCTTGGTCAGACTAGACAGGTTTGTCTGTTACTGGAGGCACCACAGTGAGGTGGAGTAGGTTCTGGTTCACCGTTCCTGTTGCAAGCCATCAACTGTGTGTCGCTGAAAACTTCCAGCTTTGCTACTGGGAGGCGACTTTTCCTTCCACTGTGGTGAATGCAACTTTTTGCAAAGGGCATGTGACTTGATGATCGACACGGTAGTGTGCCATCACGTTCTGAAACTGATATATACATCTAACGTCGTCGCGTCCTGTGTTTTATAGGGACAATAATAAAGCAACAATTTAAAATATTAAACAATTAATATTATGATATATATTATATTAAAATATTAAAACAGGTTAAATGAATTTAAATATTTGGGAACTTTGTTAACCTCACACGGAAGATGTACAGAAGAGGTGAGATAAAGAATGGCTGAGGCAAAGCAGATTTTCATAAATGAGGAAGATACTATGCAATCCATTCTGACAATAAAACAAGATAAGAGTTCTTAAATGTTATATAGAGCCTGTCTTAACATATGGATGTGAATCATGGACAATAGGACAACAGACAAGAAAATCACTGGAGTCTATAGAAATGTGGTTTTATAGAAGAATGTTGAGAATACATGGACAGCTAAGAGAGTAATGAAAACCTTCTGAAAGAGGCCAAAGCAAAAAGAGGGCTAATTTCCAATATTAGGAAGAAAATCATGTGTTTAGCCATATAATCTCTTCTCAAGAACAGCTTTGAATATATTGCAATAACTGGGAAAATTGAGGGACTAAGAGATAGAGGAATCAAAGAGAAAAGATACCAGACAGCTTAAGAGAATGGCTTGGCAGAATGTGAACAAGAGAAATGATAAATAACCGTCGAGATCGAAAGTTGTGGAGAGACATGATCACCTTCGCCAGCAGGCCCGGTACTTGATGATGATGAATAAAGCAAAGTAAATGTTTCCTGAACGCCTTGCTAGACGTATGGGAATATAGTGTTAGTGACCACATATTTTCATGACCACTGCACGTTTTGGGTCATTATCACGCCAGGCCGTCTTTACTTTCCAGAAAAATCTCTGTACCAAAATTTAGAAGTTGAGTGAACCTCAGAGCCTTGTCAGTCCTAAAACAAAATCCGCAATTCTTGGGAATCGAAACCCCGCCTTTTGGATCAGGAAACAAGCGCGCTAACCACATCAGCCAACAAGGCCACAGCTAAGGGGTATTAGTGGTCATTCATATTTTATATTGTGTTAATACCATCAGTACATATTTATAAAAAATATATGGCCAGCACCACGCAAGTAGGGAGCCGCAATGGCTCAGTGGTTAGTGAACTGGACTACAAAGGACAAGAGGTAGGGTTCGATCCCTTCCAGGTTCACCCAACCTTTAATGGTACCCGGATTTTTTTTCTGGGAAAGTAAAGCGGCACGGGCGTAATACCGACCACATTACCTCAAAAAATCATGTACTGAAGGTCTGTAAAACTTATGGTCACTAACACCAAATTCCTATACGCCATTGGCGTGAGGGGGTACTTTACTTTTTTTACTTTTACCACGCAAGTACTGTTTTATTTCATAGGGAAAACGTTTATAGTTCAAATTAAGATTGGGTGAACGTGCAATCCATTATTTTGGATCCAACTCTACAGATACCCATTGTATGCTCCTAGACACTTCTCTACGTCCTTTTTGCAAGGAAGAGGTGAGATAATAATTGTGACTGTCACAGCTCTAAGACAAGTCAGTTTTTAATAATAAAATTAACATCGTCATCATAATCATGACGTGCCATACCGGTTGGCGTAGGCGAAAATGTCCTTCCACAACCTTCTATCCACCGTGCATCTTTCTTATCTATTCTGTTGTTGACTATTTCCATTGCCATGACACTAAGCTATCTAGTATTTTCTCTCTTTGTCGTCCCGCGATCTCCCGCGTTTATGTTTTTTGAGATTGTGGTTCTGCCCTATCTGCCGTCTTCGTTTCGAAAGGACAATAGACAGATGCTAAGTCACAATCCATTGATAGAGTACATGTAATTACCTTAAGATGTACGTGTACACAGTTATAACATTGAAATTATAATTAGTTCTGTTCCAGAATAACAGGTTAGTTAACTATATTATACGCCTCCCTCCCCCCCCCCTCTCTCTCTCTCTCGTACACCCCCATACATAAAATAAGCAACTCTGAAGAAGGGAAAGAGAAAGAGGGAGAGAGAGAGGGGAGAGAGAGAGGGAGAGAATGAAAAAAGGACAGATATAAAAACAGGGGTAAGTAAAATGACACAGAGGGTATAGCGACAGACAAACACATTAAGACAGATAGCGACGCCCAAATATAGGAGCGCTACACATTAATATAAGTAAATAATGACAGAGAAACAGAGACAATAAAAGATGCGTGAGAGTAGAAGAAGAGAGACATGCAAACAGAAATCATAAAAGCAATATAATATAGTCTTATAAAGTTGATAGACAAATAGAGCAAGAGAATTGGAGAAGAGTGGTTAGAAAGTAAAACAAAAATGAGAAGAGAGATAGAAAAAAAAAGAAAATGATGAAAAGAGGCAAGATAAAAACAGAAAGGAAGAGTGAGAAAGAGATAAGAACAGAATGTATTAGAATAAAAGAGATTGGGAGAAAGAATGAAAGAAAGAAAAAAGAAAGAAAGAAAGAAAGAAAGAAAGAAAGAAAGAAAGAAAGAAAAAAGAAAGAAAGAAAGAAAGAAAAAAGAGGGGGCGAAGATATCAGTCTTTCCATTTTGGCCTTGAATTGAAAACGACACTGTATATCAATTGAGTCAGAGAACATCTGCTATTGAAGTCCGATACTAGAGTTTGCACGAATAAGACTTCTCTAATGCTATACATTGATGGCAGCTTCGTTTCAATCAGAAGGAGTCGCTTTCACAAACTCTGACATCATCAACGCCTTGATTCTAACTTATCAGTGGCGTATCGGCAACTTTTGTACTTGGGGCCAGCCAGGGCAAATAAATCTTGATTGTAGTTCAAATAACATATTAGCAACATACTTCCTACTCCGAACATGCGGCTAAAGACTGAGCATACGCATCTACAGACTTCTTTTGTTGTGTTCCCCGGACAATCTCTCCACTTTATCGCTGGGCTATAAAGGGTGGTTTTTTTTTCACCTCTAATGTGACTAAGAACTGAATTTATTACCGAGTAATTGGCGTTTCAAGTCGAGCCTCGCTGCTGAGACCAGGGGTGGTTGCCGCATAGAGAAATAGCAAATAAAAATCTGGCACAGCCGGATTTGAACCCACAACCTCTCTGCCGGCGTCTTGCCTCGAGACCAACCAGTCCCCAGGGGGTGTTATATAAGAAGAGAAATAATAATAAATGAATATTATTACAGAGGGAAACTTCCGAGGCGATAATTCAGGGAATCATAGGGGAAGAGGGATAGAGGGAAACTTCCGAGGCGATAATTCAAGGAATCATAGGAGGAAGAGGGATAGAGGGAAACTTCCGAGGCGATAATTCAGGGAATCATATGGGGAAGAGGGATAGAGGGAAACTTTCCGAGGCGATAATTCAGGGAATCATATCAAAGCAGGAACAGAGTAGAATGGCGATCCATGGTAGCCACCCTTCGTTGCGGAGAGGCACTCAATGATGATGATGATGATGATAGGGAAGAGGGAAATGGCAAGGTGCAGTGCCAGGGAGTGCGGGTTCAATCCTGCTTCGACCATATGTTGTTCTTTGTTTTTTTTCTGTTGTTTTTTGTTTATTTGTCATTTTTTCTGAGTGCTGTAATACATACCTCTTCCTCCTATGATTCCCGGTGTTATATTAACTTTGGTCGGTCTAGAAACTGCCAGGGACTGAGTAGTCTAGATGTACGACGACGGCCTCAGGACAGGACAGTCCCAGGGTCAAAGCCACCAGCCGAGGTGGTTTAAAAATATGAAAAATGAATCCATGATGTTTTATGACGTAACCCTCCCCTAATTTCTTGGGTAGTGAGAATCGATGTCTAGCCCTCTCTGGGTAGTGAGAATCGATGTCTAGCCCTCTCTGGGTATGTGAGAATCGATGTCTTACCCTCTCTGGGTAGTGAGAATCGATGTCTAGCCCTCTCTGATAACGGCAATAAACAGGGGATTATGTGTGTACTCACGCACGTTAAGAACACTAGGCAGTTAAATACAAAATAGTAGGCATAAAATACGGTGGCTGTCCGGACAAAATTGCCAGCAGAAATCTACCCACGCCGCAGTTCAGGGCGTGTTGCGGAGTTCGTACACGTGAGCCAGGATTCTCCTCTGATTTTCTCAAGGAAGATATCGGAGCACCAATGGGTTCGTTCGATGTGCAGTGATGATGATCGTAACAACAATTAATTAAACAAGATATCAGAGCACCAATGGGTTCGTTCGATGTGCAGTGATGATGATCGTAACAACAAATTAATTAAACAAGATATCGGAGCACCAATAGGTTCGTTCGATGTGCAGTGATGATGATCGTAACAACAAATTAATTAAACAAGATATCAGAGCACCAATGGGTTCGTTCGATGTGCAGTGACGATGATCGTAACAACAAATTAATTAAACAAGATATCAGAGCACCAATGGGTTCGTTCGATGTGCAGTGATGATGATCGTAACAACAAACAAATTGCTTAATTGTTCCGGTGTAGAGAGACATGGTCAAAATGTAAGTAATCCACAGAAATGCCAAGCTGCCGTGGGTTGTGTTGGTAGAAATGTGTCAGACATCACAACAAGTTGTAACCATAACATAACGAATAAAACGACTTTTTAAGAATAGATGATGAAAAATAACGGTCGTAGGCGAACACAGAAAGAAATGTCCAATTACTCAAATTGTCGAGTATGTGTGACTCTTGAAAAAAATGCCCACATTTTTCAAGCTTTATTCTGAAAGATAAATCTTAATATTATTATTTTATTTTATTTTTTGTGTGCTCTATCCATAAGCTCTCATGACGAGAGTCCGCCCACACTCTCTCCTTGGTACGCCACTGAGTTCAGTGACCCTGAGAGCTAAAGGTTGATAACTAAAACAGTTGGCACCCGAAAACTGCATTTTAACCCCGCAATGAGCCTCATGCTGTATAATTCACCCACCAGGAGTGACTACGCATTCAAACTGCAGGCACTTGTGCTTTCCTGTTTTAATTTTACATCGAAAACTATGAGCACTGGAAAACAATTTGTCCTCAGCTGTTAGATTTGGGAAAACGGAACTGTTGTAGTATTTGGAAAACAGGATGAAAATGGAAGTTTTCAATATTGGCTGAGGTGCAAGATTTGGAAAACATGTCTGATGTTATATTTAAGACATGAGAAGACAGGAGAATTTGAAAGAGAGAAGAGAGACATAGGCGCCTCACATCAGCAGAGCTGGAAGTTGTCAGCGATCCACAGGTGATGGTTTGCGCCAGGATCTGTGACCAGAACCAAAAAGACCTTGCTCCAACTCCCTGTGGTGCCTTCAGAAATAGACTAACCTATCTAGTCTGGCCGAGTCAGTTGGGATCGAGAAAGGAAGACAACCCTATACTCAAAAATGAGTTACGATCGGATGTGTTGGGCCGAAAGGCGCAAATATCACAGTTTTACTGCAACCACATCACAACACAGACGCGCCCATTTTTTTTTTTCGTTCGCCAGCTTTTACCTCTGACGAAGTCCCTAGAGACTAGGAACTAAATTTTGCGTGTTAATCCATTTTTCCCTGGCAGCCGTGTACACAAGGTCGCTCGCCGCACAGGCAGATAACTCCGACTTCGGAGGCACTCATATTTTTTTTTCCGTCGATGAGTAATTGACGTTTCAAGCCGGGCCTTGCTGCTGAGACCAGGGTGGTTGCCGCAGAGAGAAATCATAAATAAAATCCCAACCGGTGCAGCTGGGATTTGAACCCAGTCTGTCTCGAGGGCGGCGTCTTGCCTCGAGACCAACCAGTCCCCCAGACACGCTCATTTAACACCCTTTAAAGTCGGAAGACAAAGCGCTGTGATCCCTTAGTCACCGTGTGACTTAAACGAACGAAAGAAAACCCGAGATGTTAAAATTAGAACAATAAATGTGATATAGATGTTGAAGACAGGACGCGATTAGATTATATGTGATGATATATGTGAATGAAATACATGAGAGATGTCAAATTTTGTAAATAAGACAATACATGAGAGATGTCAAATTTTGTAAATAAGACAATACATGAGAGATGTTAAATTTTCTAAATGGACAAATATGAGAGATGTCAAATTTTGTAAATAAGACAATACATGAGAGATGTCAAATTTTGTAAATAAGACAATACACGAGAGATGTTAAATTTTCTAAATGGACAAATATGAGAGATGTCAAATTTTGTAAATAAGACAATACATGAGAGATGTCAAATTTTGTAAATAAGACAATACCCGAGAGATGTCAATTTTGTAAATAAGACAATACCCGAGAGATGTCAAATTTTGTAAATAAGACAATACATAAGAGATGTCAAATTTTTGTAAACGGACAATACACGAGAGATGTTAAATTTTCTAAACGGACAAACATGAGAGATGTCAAATTTTGTAAACGGACAAACATGAGAGATGTCAAATTTTGTAAATAAGACAATACACGAGAGATGTTAAATTTTGTAAATAAGACAATACATAAGAGATGTCAAATTTTATAAACGGACAATATACGAGAGATGTTAAATTTTCTAAACGGACTAACATGAGAGATGTCAAATTTTGTAAACGGACAAACATGAAAGATGTCAATTTTGTAAATAAGACAATACACGAGAGATGTTAAATTTCTAAATGGACAAATATGAGAGATGTCAAATTTTGTAAATAAGACAATACCCGAGAGATGTCAAATTTTGTAAATAAGACAATACCCGAGAGATGTCAAATTTTGTAAATAAGACAATACCCGAGAGATGTCAAATTTTGTAAATAAGACAATACATGAGAGATGTCAAATTTTGTAAATAAGACAATACACGAGAGATGTTAAATTTTCTAAATGGACAAATATGAGAGATGTCAAATTTTGTAAATAAGACAATACATGAGAGATGTCAAATTTTGTAAATAAGACAATACCCGAGAGATGTCAAATTTTGTAAATAAGACAATACCCGAGAGATGTCAAATTTTGTAAATAAGACAATACCCGAGAGATGTCAAATTTTGTAAATAAGACAATACTCGAGAGATGTCAAATTTTGTAAATAAGACAATACATAAG
The DNA here is from genome assembly GCA_032433765.1 of Megaustenia siamemsis. Classification (NCBI taxonomy): domain Eukaryota; kingdom Metazoa; phylum Mollusca; class Gastropoda; order Stylommatophora; family Ariophantidae; genus Megaustenia; species Megaustenia siamemsis. The sequence continues at coordinate 75,819,885 of JAVIAB010000139.1, read as the reverse complement.
AGATGTCAAATTTTGTAAACGGACAATACACGAGAGATGTTACATTTTTCTAAACGGACAAACATGAGAGATGTCAAATTTTGTAAACGGACAAACATGAGAGATGTCAAATTTTCTAAACGGACAAACATGAGAGATGTCAAATTTTCTAACGGACAAACATGAGAGATGTCAAATTTTCTAAACGGACAAACATGAGAGATGTTAAATTTTGTAAACGGACAAACATGAGAGTTGTCAAATTTTGTAAACAGACATAGAAAGATGTTTCAATTTTAGAGAAGAATCATCATCATCAAGTACCATCCTTGCTGGCGTAGGTGATCATGTCTCTCCACAACTCTCGACAGATATTTATCATTTCTGTTGCTGACCTTCTGCCAAGCCATTCTTTTAAGCTCTCTGGTATCTTTTCTCTTTGCTTCCCGCTGTCTCTTCGTCCCTCAACTTTCCCAGCTGTTACAATATATTCCAGTTGTTCTCTTCTCATTACATGGCCAAAAAATGATGATTGTTTCTTCCTAATTTTAGAAATTAGCTTTCTCTCTCTTTTTTTTTTTGTCTCTTTCAGAACGTTTTCATTACTCTTCTTAGCTGCACATAGTATTCTCAACATTCTTCTGCAAAACATTTCTACAGCCTTCAGTGATTTTCTTGTCTGTTGTCCTATTGTCAATGATTCACATCCATATGCTAAGATTGGTTCTACATAACATTTAAGAACTCTTTTTCTTGTTTCTGAGGTAAAAAATAGATTGCACAGTATCTTCTCCATTTTTTGGAAAGCTGCTTTTGCCTGAGCCACAATCTCGCCTCTGTGGTTAACATTGTTCCCAACAATATATTTAAATTCATTTACCTGTTTTAATATTTTTCCACTTGTTTTTATTGTGCATTGCGGTGATGTCTTTTATCATGCTCTCAGGTCAGGTAATTTTACTTGCGACTGTATGCGGTAGACAATACAACATGCAGCCTGCCTGCTGCCTTGGATGTATGCTCGGGAGAGTAAAAGGTTAAGGGAGGGTACCCTAAAATAAAACAACCCCACTGCCTTGTGAATCCTGAGTCGCACACGTCGTGGCGACTGATTGACCAAGCGGCCTTTTATCCCTCGGGTTCTATCGTTGCCCCCCGACATACACAGCAATGGTACTATGTGTCGTAAAGATAGTTACTGCCTTGTGGGTGAGACTTTTTAGTCAAAGCCCAGGGGAGTCAACCGTAAACAAACCGACGGAAGGCAACAGAAAACCACCGTCGTAACATCTTTGTATAATCATGGGTCTCGTGGAGAAGAATAAAAATATGTAAAAATGGACTTGATGTGCATTATTTTTAATACTGATGGATGGAAATTTAAAAATGTTTTTGATATGTACGAGTTATGGGAACTATGTGGTCTAGAGGTAAGACATCGGTAAGATATCGGTAAATCAGAGGTAAGACATCGGTAAATGACAGAGGTAAGACAGAGGTAAGACAGACTTAACATCGGTTAGATATCCGTAAGACATCGGTAAGACAGAGGTAAGATATCATAAGACATCGGTAAGACAGATGTAGACAGATGTAAGACATCGGTAAAACATCGGTAAGACAGAGGTAAGATATCGGTAAGACATCGGTAAGACATCGGTAAGACAGAGGTAAGACATCGGTAAAACATAGGTAAAACATCGGTAAGACAGAGGTAACACATCGGTAAGATAGAGGTAAGACATCGGTAAGACATCGGTAAGACAGAGGCAAGACAGAGTAAGATATCGGTAAGACATCGGTAAGACATCGGTAAGACAGAGGCAAGACAGAGGTAAGATATCGGTAAGACATCGGTAAGACATCGGTAAGACAGAGGTAAGACAGAGGTAAGACATCGGTAAGATATCGGTAAGACATCGGAAAAATATCGGTAAGACATCGGTAAGACAGAGGTAAGACATCCGTAAGACAGAGGTAAGACATCGGTAAGACATCGGTAAGACAGAGGTTAGAAAGAGGTAAGACATCGTAAGACAGAGATAAGACATCGGTTAGACAGAGATAAGACATCGGTAAGACAGAGGTAAGACAGTGGTAAGACAGATGTAAGACAGAGATAAGACATCGGTAAGACATCGGTAAGACATCGGTAAGACAATGGTAAGACAGAGGTATGACAGACGTAAGACAGAGGTAAGACAGATGCAAGACAGAGGTAAGACAGAGGTAAGACATCGGTAAGACAGAAGTAAGACAGAGGTAAGACAGATGTAAGACAGAGGTAAGACCGAGTTAAGACATCGGTAAGACATCGGTAAGACATCGGTAAGACAGTGGTAAGACAGATGTAAGACAGAGATAAGACATCGGTAAGACAGAGGTAAGACATCGGTAAGACAGAGGTAAGACATCGTAATACAGAGGTAAGACATCGGTAAGACATCGGTAAGACAGATGTAAGACAGAGATAAGACATCGGTAAGACAGAGGTAAGACAGATGTAAGACAGAGATAAGACATCGGTAAGACAGAGGTAAGACATAGGTAATACATCGGTAAGACAGAGGTAAGACATCGGTAAGACAGTGGTAAGACAGAGGTAAGACATCGTAAGACATCGGTAAGACAGTGGTAAGACAGAGGTAAGACATCGGTAAGACATCGGTAAGACAGTGGTAAGACATCGGTAAGACAGTGGTAAGACAGTGGTAAGACAGAGGTAAGACATCGGTAAGACATCGGTAAGACAGTGGTAAGACAGAGGTAAGACAGTGGTAAGACAGTGGTAAGACATCGGTAAGACAGTGGTAAGACAGAGGTAAGACAGTGGTAAGACATCGGTAAGACATCGGTAAGACATCGGTAAGACATTGGTAAGACAGTGGTAAGACAGAGGTAAGACAGTGGTAAGACATCGGTAAGACAGAGGTAAGACATCGGTAAGACAGAGGTAAGACAGAGGTAAGACATCGGTATGACAGTGGTAAGACAGAGGTAAGACATCGGTAAGACATCGGTAAGACATCGGTAAGACAGAGGTAAGACAGAGGTAAGACATCGGTAAGACAGTGGTAAGACAGAGGTAAGACATCGGTAAGACAGAGGTAAGACAGAGGTAAGACAGAGGTAAGACAGAGGTAAGACAGAGGTAAGACATCGGTAAGACAGTGGTAAGACAGAGGTAAGACAGTGGTAAGACATCGGTAAGACAGAGGTAAGACATCGGTAAGACAGAGGTAAGACAGAGGTAAGACATCGGTATGACAGTGGTAAGACAGAGGTAAGACATCGGTAAGACATCGGTAAGACATCGGTAAGACAGAGGTAAGACAGAGGTAAGACATCGGTAAGACAGTGGTAAGACAGAGGTAAGACATCGGTAAGACAGAGGTAAGACAGAGGTAAGACAGAGGTAAGACAGAGGTAAGACAGAGGTAAGACATCGGTAAGACAGTGGTAAGACAGAGGTAAGACATCGGTAAGACATCGGTAAGACAGAGGTAAGACAGAGGTAAGACATAGGTAAGACAGAGGTAAGACAGAGGTAATACAGAGGTAAGACATCGTAAGACAGTGGTAAGACAGAGGTAAGACATCGGTAAGACAGAGGTAAGACAGAGGTAAGACATCGGTATGACAGTGGTAAGACAGAGGTAAGACATCGGTAAGACATCGGTAAGACATCGGTAAGACAGAGGTAAGACAGAGGTAAGACATCGGTAAGACAGTGGTAAGACAGAGGTAAGACATCGTAAGACAGAGGTAAGACAGAGGTAAGACAGAGGTAAGACATCGGTAAGACAGTGGTAAGACAGAGGTAAGACATCGGTAAGACATCGGTAAGACAGAGGTAAGACAGAGGTAAGACATAGGTAAGACAGAGGTAAGACAGAGGTAATACAGAGGTATGACAGAGGTAAGACAGAGGTAAGACAGAGGTAAGACAGAGGTAAGACAGAGGTAAAGTCCCAGGTTCGAATCACAATAGAAACGTTTCTCTTCCAATCCGGGATTTCTTCGGGACTCGACCTTATTACGGTCTCTTCGGAAAAAATAAAAATCCACGTGGTAGGAGGGTGTGTGTGTGGTTGAAAGGTGAAGATAACGCGGTTTGTCGTCAATTATCGATACAACGAAATCGTTATAGCTTGACGTGTGAATGCTGATGAAGAGAACAATAAAAGTAAGATTTTTTTTGTTGTAATTTAGAGATAATAAAAATAAAAACAGTGATTTAATTTGGAAAAATTAAAAAACAAAACTACAATTATACAAATAAGCAATAATGGAAAACAAGTAAGCAGGACTGAGTAAACTGCAACTGAGCTTCAATGGTTCTTGCCGCCTATCCGCATATTGAACGGTATTCCAATTATGACGTATATTGCAATCAACATAGAGCACGCTATTGCGCACATTCCAGAGTGATTTCAGATCACATGCACGCACTCCGTTGCCCCGTCGAAGATCCCAACAGTGGAAGCACCGACCTATACACTTACCAGAAAGACAGAATTAACCATCTTTCCGGCAAAAAACGCATCTGTGAACGTTGGCGCAAACATGACTGTGCCATTTTGAAAATTATTTGCTATAAAAGAGTTCAGTAAAGTTAATAATATAAATAAAGTTGTCAGCATAGTTCAATTATGTTTTAAATATTTCTATCTATCTATCAATCTATATATCTATCTATCTATCTATCTATCTATCTATCTATCTATCTATCTATCTATCTATCTATCTATCTATCTATCTATCTATCTATCTATCTATCTATCTATCTATCTATCTATCTATCTATCTATCTATCTATCTATCTATCTATCTATCTATCTATCTATCTATCTATCTATCTATCTATCTGCCTGCCTGCTGCCTGCCTGCCTGTCTGTCTGTCTGTCTGTCTATCTATCTATCTATCTATCTATCTATCTATCTATCTATCTATCTATCTATTAACCTTTCGAGCCGTAGCCGGCCCATAGGGTGCAGACCAAGGTACTCCTTCTCTTATTAAAATTTTTATTCTAGCAGTTTTCTATTCTTTTAAAGATATTTTATCTAATCTCGCCATTTGTCTCTGTTCTGTGCAAGCAGCTCTATCTCATTAAGGGGGCCGATTCCTGCTGCTCTTGCCTCTCTCATCAGCGTTCTTCTCAGTGTCTCTCTGGGTCTTCCTCTTCTACGTTTCATTAACAAAATCGTTTTTTACGATAGCGGCTTGTTAAACCTCTGATCCCTCATCAAGGCCAGCTCCTTGTCGTGGGGATGGGCTTAACAGTCACCAGGGACTGAAAACCAAGACTGGCCAGGCCTTCCTACAACCAAGCAAGACCACAGTCTGCTCTAGCAAGTTCAAGTGCTGAAGTCGGAGGCAACCAGCCAAAAGGCGCACAAAAATCAGGATGCCACGCACTCACGCAAATGGAAGAATGTCTATAACCGCAAATCGATATGGCACTCGCCCTGTGATGGACACTCAGGCAGGAGCAGCGCCGGCCCTCAGCCTCGAAAGGCCCAACCTCTAATACTGGATGTCCTTCTCAACCGCTCTGTGGAGTCAGGGGGCGAGAGAATAGAGCTACTGGCCAATCCAAAATAAGACCACTTAAAATAATGCACTGGAATGCTGAAGGCATCAACAGCAAAAGAGATGGGTACAGTAAAAAGATAGAATTAGAGAATATCCTGCATGAAGAACAAGTAAGCATATGCTGTTTGCAGGAAACCCATCTAAACAATGACATAGCCTTGAAGATTAGGGGATACCAGTGCTACCGATCTGACAGAAAAAATAGACAAAAGGGCGGAATACTGACTCTTGTAAGGAACAACATTAATGCATGTCAGATTGAAGTGTATATGGATGGGGCGGAATATCAAATACTGCACCTCAGGACAGGAAATACAGACTTCCATCTACTTAACTACTACTGTCCGAGTGACCGCCCACTAGCACTAGACACAATTACATTACAAGAAAGAATAATTGTATGTGGAGACTTTAACAGCCATTCACAGAGCTGGGGCTATGAACATATGGACAAGAGAGGTGAAGAGCTTGAAAATTGGCAGGATGACAATGGGCTTATACTATTAAACCAGGCAACAGATCCACCAACATTCTACTCCAGATCATGGCATACACATCTACACCAGACCTTGCTTTCCATTCACCAGACCTGGATTGGAATATCACACGAATTGTTGGGAAACAACTTGGAGGCAGCGACCACCGACCAGTCTTTTTAGTGGTACAAAATAAGGCCATCAGGGAGAGCAGCACTCTCTCCAGATGGAATTACAAAAAGGCAGACTGGAAAATGTATCAACACTACACCAGTGTACTGACTAAAGATATAAATACAGATAGAGACATCAACAAAATAGTTGATGAATTCAGTAGACTAATAATACAAGCTGCCAGTGAAACAATACCTAGAGGGGCACGGAAACACTACAAACCATACTGGAGTAGTGAACTAGAGCAACTACACAATGACATGGAAACATCTCGAAAGCAAGCAGAAAATAACCCTTGCCAAGAACACCACAACAATTACCAGCATGCTAAAGCCAAATTTCAACGGGCTAAACTACAAGCCAGACGGAGAAGCTGGAAAGAGAAAACAGAGTCCTTGAATCTTGAACGAGACACAAGAAAAGTGTGGAAGCTTGTAAAACAGCTGAATGATGAGGGTACAGAAAGGAACACCAAAATTACACTGAAGAAGGATGGAAACATTCTAACAGGTAAACATGCAGCAAATTACTTTGCAGACTCCTTTGCAATGACAATAATATTGAAACTAGCCTAGAAAAACGACAAGAGACCCGTTTAAAACAACAAAATGCAAGACAAGAAGAGACCACACATGAAGTAATGGAAACACCCATTACACAAAGAGAGCTAGAGCTGGCAATATCCAAATTAAAAATGAAAAAGTCACCAGGCAGTGATGGAGTGTCCAATGAAATGATTAAGAACTTGGGAACTGCAGCTAAAGCAAAACTACTGCAGATCTACAACATTTGCTGGATCACAGGTAGAGTGCCACAGGCATGGAGAGAAGCAATTATGATACCATTACTAAAGCCAGGAAAAGATGGTTCAATGACATCCAGCTATAGACCAATCAGCCTTACAAGCTGTTTGTGTAAAACAATGGAACGTATAATCAATCTCAGACTGCAGTGGTACCTGGAAAGTGAAAATCTCCTTGTCCCACAACAAGCAGGCTTTAGACAGTGTTACTCTACCGAAGATCAAGCAACCTATCTTTCCCAGGAAATTGAAGATGCGTTTCAAGAAAAGAAACTGGTACTAGCAGCTTGAATAGACCTAAAGAAAGCATTTGATAAGGTATGGAAGGAAGGGCTTTTGAAGAAACTGAGAAATTATGGAGTAAATGGCAGGATGTACAAATGGGTCAAAGCATACCTGCATAATAGGAGAGCCAGAGTGCAACTGGATGGTCTTAAGAGTAAGAAGGTCTTATTGCGCCAGGGCGTTCCACAAGGAGGGTACTATCTCCAACACTTTTTCTGATCTACATCAATGACCTAGTTACTGAACTACCACATGGCATCAAAGTGGCAATGTATGCAGATGACTTGGTAATGTGGTGCACAGAGGAGTATGCAACAGTGGCCTCCAAATTGCTACAAAGAGCTATGAATGCACTGAATTCATGGACAAATAGATGGTGTATCAGCATCAATACAGACAAATGCAGTACTACACTTTTCACACTCTCCCCAAAACAAAAGCAGGAGCCATCTACATAAACAATGAGCCTGTGAAAGAAGACATACAAGTTACATATCTCGTAGTTACATTTGATAACAAACTATCTTGGAAACAGCAGATAAATAAGGCAACCCAAAAAGCAAGGAGGAAATTGGCTATTCTAAGAAAGTTGTGTGGAACCACATGGGGTGCGAGTGGGAAAATACTCAGTAAAGTTTACCAACAGAGTATACGCCCACATTTAGAATATGGATCATCCGCATGGTGCTCAGCATCAAACACCACATTGCAAGAACTGGATAAAGTACAAACCAGGCACTTAGGGTCATCACAGGAGCAATGAAATCAACACCAATATTGGAGATGGAGAAATTGTGGAGGATACCAGCACTGAGAGAACGGAGAGACACAAAGGTGCTGATACAGGCAGAAAAATTTGCTTGCATGCCGAGACATCCAATGAAGGACAGATTCCAAAATCTTGCATTGGGACGACTTAAGAGAAGCAGTTTTATCCACCAAGCCAAGCGTATTAGTAGACAAACACCAGACATGCCAAGAGTTGTTAAACCCCTTCTGCCCATACCAGAACAGACTCCCTGGACAGATGAATCAGGATTATCAGTTCAAATACGGACAGAAGTGAAAGGAATAGTTGACAAAGAGGAACAAAATAGTCTACAGCGAAAAACATAACTCTCAGTTTCCTGGATGAAGAATACCCACAAGACCTATGGATCCGTGTGTACACAGATGGATCAGCACAGAATGCAGTAAAGAATGGGGGAGCAGGTGCATATATAGAGTACCCAAATAACACTAGGATATGAATAAAATAGCAACAGGGAAATATTGTCACAATTATGATGCAGAAATACAAGCAATAAAGTTGGCAATAGAAAAGCTGCTGAACAGTAATCTTAGCCCACAGCCTGTAGTGTTTTTGACAGATGCAAGATCAGTACTCCAGGCACTACAATCCAGAAAATTACCACATCTACAGACCTTATTGACTGAACTCTGCAAGCACCACAGGGTTGCCCTGCAGTGGATCCCGTCTCACTGTGGAATACCAGGAAATGAGAAAGCAGATCAGTTGGCAAAGGAAGGTTCAACAGGCACACAACTAGATACACCAGTCACATACCATCATAAGAAACAGATAATCAAATCATCAGAGGACCACAAGCCCCATATCAGGATGCCTTTCATAATATGAATAGATATGAACAAGTTATCATTATACGCCTAAGAACAGGACACAATCGACTCCATAGTCACATGTATACAAAATTCAAGATCGGCACATCAACTACTTGTACATGTGGACAGGCACCCCAGACTGCTGAACACATACTTCAAGACTGCACTGAATATAGTAGACTGAGGAAAATCCATTGGCCCATAGATACAACACTACAGACAAAACTATATGGGCCACTGCAAGAATTACAAAAGACAGTAAAATTCATACAGAAAACGACATTGCTGATATAGACATACTTCGAGCGAACGAAAGATAGATAGATAGAAACCTCTGATCAACGGTTTTGTACCACGCCAGAGAAAAATAATTCCTCCATTTTGGATACAACCGGAAACGTTTAAATATTTACTGCCTGTGTAATACTCTCAGTTGGCTTCCTCACTGTGTGTCCTATCCAGCTCCATCGTCTTCGCTGTATCACTGTATCCACTGGTATTTGACTGGTACATTTCCATAATTCTATGTTAATGATTTTGCCCTGCCATTTCCATCCATTTATTCTGCGCAAACATCCATTAATGAAGATCCGTATCTTCATGATTGTTGTTCTCCATTGCCATTTTTGTTCGCCATGTGTTCACAGCCATTTAAAAAGACTTACTTAACGTTGGTTAACTAATTGTTATTTTTGCACTGAACTTAAATGGCTATATATTAAAGTATATCATACCGCCTGCATAATGATGACGTCATTATTCTTTGCCGTTCTTGCTTCGCCATTTCGCGGAAAACCCAAGGGAAACAACTAAAATATCGGCAACAAGGTACTGTGAACGGCTCAGAGCAACAAACACCGATTTTAGTAGCTACGACGACGGAGAGAAGCATAATACTCTTCGCCACACTGTTTCCCTATATGTCACGTGTGTTGATTATTTTTTAGTAGAAAATAAAATACATAACACAATTTTTGTTAATTTACAAGTTTAGCGCCATGAATTAAAATTATATCCCCTAAGAGAAACAACGCGAAGGTAAAGTCCTATTATGTTTTCTAATACTAAATCTTTAACACTATCCCCCAAAAATAAAACGCGTTAGTAATGAACATTGATGAACCATATAAATAATTTTTAGTATTCGAGACACGGTGAAGTTCTTTTCCATGGGAGATAACTTTAATTTACGACGCTAAACTCGTAATTTATCAAAAAATTTATACCTTTGCACTGTCATTAACATAACTTATATTTATTGATACACACCTCCCCAATCACGTATTCACTCATGCATTCGTTTACTCATCTCCTTATCACTGATTTTCTCACTAACCGCTCATTCATTTAGTCTGCCTCACTCACTTTCCCAGTCATCGCTCTCGACCACTCCTCGAGTCATTCTCAGATCAATACGAGCTTCAATCCCCAACCCGCGTCTCTGGGGTCATCTAAAGGCACAGGACGCATGCGTAAAGATATCAGCAGGCGCTTTAACTAACTGAAATGGCGTCAGATATTGCTAAAATTTTACGTGATTTATCTGTTAGCACAGGAACGGTATATTAATCATAGCCTGTTGTTACCTCGCAGATGCTCTAAGTGAATTCTATTGATGACTCATTGTGTGCGTGTTTGTTTTAAAATGGTTTAAGTTCAAGGACCACGTGCATCGAGTTAATTAATTCCAGCGAGAGCACATACATACCACTGTTAGCAACCAATCATCATTATGTGTCCTTGCCGCAAGGAAGTTTGGCCACCATGGGACACCCTTCTACTGTGCCTTATTTTCATAGCTTTCTTTCTTTCTTTCTTTTCTTTCTTTTTTTTCTTTCTTTCTTTCTTTCTTTCTTTCTTTCTTTCTTTCTTTCTTTCTTTCTTTCTTTCTTTCTTTCTTTCTGTTTTCTTTCTTTCTTTCTTTCTTTCTTTCTTTCTGTTTTCTTTCTTTCTTTTCTTTCTTTCTTTCTGTTTTCTTTCTTTCTTTCTTTCTTTCTTTCTTCCTTTCTTTCTTTCTGTTTTCTTTCTTTCTTTCTTTTCTTTCTTTCTTTCTTTCTGTTTTCTTTCTTTCTTTCTTTCTGTTTTCTTTCTTTCTTTCTTTTCTTTCTTTCTTTCTGTCGTTCACCTGATGACTACTAAAGGAATGAACAGTCCAGTTCGTTATCCATTCTTACAAGTACAATACGTGGGCATAGATGCACTGTGTTGTAATTAAATGCGCCTTTCGGCCCAACGCATCCGACTTCAATACGGCAAATTTAGTCCCTGGATGCGTTCTCTTTTTTATCCCTACTCACTTGACATGACTAGACTGATTAGTCTGTTACTGGAGGCACCACGAAGATGTGGAGTATGGGTTTCCAGCGATTGGATCTGTCTACCTTGGGTGATCCCTTGATAGCATTGCTACCACCAGAACAGTTCCCAGGGATATAGGCACTCATGGTTCTCTACCACTTTGCGGTTGAGATATCGCCAGAGACACAAGTTAGTAAAAAAGTAAAAGTTCCCTCCACGCCTTACTAGTAAAAAAGTAAAGTGCCCCCGTCACGCCAAGTGGCGTGTAGGGAATATGGTGTTAGTGACCATAAATTTTACAGACCTTCGGCACATGATTTTTGGGGTAATGTGGCCGGTATTACGCCCGTGCCGCTTTACTTTCCCAGAAAAAAAATCCGGTACTCATTTAAGGCTAGGTGAACCGGAAGGCGTCGGTTGGGATCGAACCCTACCTCTTGTCCTTTGTAGTCCAGTTCACTAACCACTGAGCTATCGCGGCTCCCATGCCTTACTAGGCGAATGGGGAATATGGTGTTAGTGACCATAATCTTCATTGACCACGGCATATTATTGGGTGACGTAGTCAGTATCTAGGCCGCCTTTACTTGTCAGAAAAATCTCTGGTACCCAATTTTAGAGGCTGGGTGAACCCCGGAGCCTTGTCAGTCCGAAAAAACAAGTCCCACCGCTGGGGATCGAACCCGGACCTTCTGGTCAGGAAGCGCGCACACTAATCACTCGGCCACCGAGGCTCCAAGTTAGTACAGAACTGCAAGGTTTGCATAAATGCATACAAGTTCACGTTATAGCAGAACATCTATTGAGTTATAATGTTGCATGGTGTCAGATCTGATCGATCACGGCTGAGGCTGTCAGAGCCACCTCATGCCTGTTTTGATACAGCACTCTATGTCCATCTTTTAATGTTAGTTATTTGCTTACTCTTTTTAATCCGATACTAAAGGAATACTCCTCTTCGTCATCCGCCCTTGAAAGAACGTGAAGTGGGCCGTGTACGCGTTTTGTTGTGGTTTGCAGTAGAACTGTGATATTGGCGCCTTTGGGCCCAACTCATCAGTCTTCAGCATGGCATTTATGAGTACCGGGGTTGCGTTTCCTCTTGATCCCTACGTACTGGGCCAGTAATCTGGTTACTAGAGGCACTGCGAAGAGGTAGAATAAGGTCTGGATGGTTGCTGTCCGAGTTGCCGGTCCCTTGAGTCAGCTCTGATCACACAGGCACTGACACACACATACATTAGAACGAAATAAGAATTGAGAAAGACAAAACCACATCATGTCATAAGTGTGAAGTTCATACTTGTCTTTCACCACCATTTTTTTTTTACAAGAGTAGGGTTCGATCCTTATAGACGGCTTCCAGGTTCCCCTAGCCGTTAATGGTTTACCGGATTTTTTTTTTTTTCTGTGGTAGTAAAGTGGCACGGGCGTAATACCGACCACATTGCCCCAAAAATCATGTATCGAAGGTCTGTAAATATTATGGTCACTGCCATCATATTCCCTATACGCCACTTGGCGTGGCGGGGCACTTTACTTTACATTTTTTAGCAATGTAGCACTACGCCAGGCCGTCTTTCTTTGCAAAGAAATAAAATTCACGATGGTCGTTTAACTCCGGATTAACCAAGAAACTTGTTGGTCGGGGAAATGACCCCTACCTCTTTCCTACATGATAGAAAAATATTCTTGGAGGAGACAACTGGAAGCAAAGATAATGTTGATGTGGAAGACATGGAATGATCTTAAAAGAATGACAAGAAACAGAACCGCTTGGACAGCGTTTGTTGAAAACCTATGCTCCACAGGGAGCTGGAAGGTAGAAGAAGAAAATAGTACAAACACAGCGGAAGTCAAGAGAGAGAGAGAGAGAGAGAGAGAGAGAGAGAGAGAGAGAGAGAGAGACTATTAAACAACACAGGGAGTTGAAAGGTAGAAGAAGATAGATGAAACGGAGCGGAAGTCAATAGAGAGAGAGTATTACACGACACAAGGAGTTAAAATGCAGCAGAAGAAAAGATTATATATATTCATTTTGTTATATTTCTCTATCTGTACATCAAGTATTATTGTTGTTTAAGACTTTTATCATTGACAAATCGGAGTCAGAGAGGAAGAAACGAACTATATAATTTCTTCTTCTTCTTCTTCTTCTTCTTCTTCTTCTTCTTCTTCTTCTTCTTCTTCTTCTTCTTCTTCTTCTTCTTCTCTTCTCTCTGCTTCTCTTTTCTTCTTCACATAACCCTGGGATTTGTTGGGGTACCACTGACAGACTTCATCAAACTTCTCCATTTTTCTCTCTCATCAGTAAATCTTTGTGACTCTGCACAGTTTAAGACGTTCCATTCGTTAATGATATCTTTCGTTCTCCTTTTCTCTCCTTTCCTTGCGGACTGATCTTTAGCAGATTGATAGCACGAAAGACCGCAAACTACCTCTTCCCTCAATGCCGAGAGGCAAATGAGTAAGACAAGAAGATAAAGAAGGGTAAAAAAATAATTTAAAAAATCATCGTGTCGAGATAAATAAATTGTTAAAATACCGCAGAATAAAATTAATGAACAAACATATTTATATGATCACATAGCCCCATTTGTCTTACTAACTGTGTGTACATCGGCTTATGCGTCCTCGCTTCGGATAAGTGATTCATGTGAAACATAATGATTCTATCGATCTGTCAAGACGAGTTAGCTTCAGGGTAATGGTATTTAATGATTAAACTTAGCTGTCATGCCAACCACTAGTAAGACTTGAAAAAGAAGACAGCGCTATTGAAACATTATATTTCTTCAGGTCTACTTGAAAGGAGAGCTCCTGGATAGCTGGGTTTGATTTAGAGTTATTGTTCCTGGAATGATAGTCGATAACGAGGTCGAGTCATCATCAACACCATCATGTGCTCTGCCCCAGTGGAAAATATAAGTTCTTGTATATATTACCACCATTGTTCTTGAAGTCGACCATTGTCCTTGAAATATAAGCCCGCCACTCTTCTTGTACATAAATCTACCACAGTTCTTGTGTATACGTCCACCAATCTTCTTGTATATACGCCCACCACTCTTCTTGTATATACGCCCACCACTCTTCTTGTACATAAATCTACCACAGTTCTTGTATATACGCCCACCACTCTTCTTGTATATACGCCCACCACTCTTCTTGTATATACGTCCACCGCTCTTCTTGAACATAAATCTACAACTCTTCTTGTACATAAATCTACAACAGTTCTTGTATATACGTCCACCGCTTTTCTTGTACATAAATCTACCACTCTTCTTGTACATAAATCTACCACAGTTCTTGTATATACGTCAACCGCTCTTCTTGTACATAATTCTACCACTCTTCTTGTACATAAATCTACCACAGTTCTTGTATATACGTCCACCGCTTTTCTTGTACATAAATCTACCACTCTTCTTGTACATAAATCTACCACAGTTCTTGTATATACGTCAACCGCTCTTCTTGTACATAATTCTACCACTCTTCTTGTACATAAATCTACCACAGTTCTTGTATATACGCCCACCACTGTTCTTGTATATACGTCCACCGCTCTTCTTGTACATAAATCTACCACTCTTCTTGTATATACGTCCACCACTCTTCTTGTACATAAATCTACCACTCTTCTTGTACATAAATCTACCACTGTTCTTGCATATAAATCTACCGCTCTTCTTGTATATACGTCCACCACTCTTCTTGTACATAAATCTACCCCTGTTCTTGTACATAAATCTACCACAGTTCTTGTATATACGTCCACCGCTCTTCTTGTACATAAATCTACCCCTGTTCTTGTATATAAATCTACCGCTCTTCTTGTATATACGTCCACCGCTCTTCTTGTACATAAATCTAATGCTGTTCTTGTATATAAATCTACCACAGTTCTTGTATATACGTCCACCGCTCTTCTTGTACATAAATCTACCACTGTTCTTGCATATAAATCTACCGCTCTTCTTGTATATACGTCCACCGCTCTTCTTGTACATAAATCTACCACTTTTCTTGTACATAAATCTACCACTCTTCTTGTACATAAATCTACCACAGTTCTTGCATGTACGCCCACCACTCTTCTTGTATATATATTCAACACTTTTCTTGTACATAAATCTACCACTGTTCGTGTACATAAATCTACCACAGTTCTTGTATATACGTCCACCGCTCTTCTTGAACATAAATCTACCACTGTTCTTGTATATAAATCTACCGCTCTTCTTGTATATACGTCCACCGCTCTTCTTGTACATAAATCTACCACTGTTCTTGTATATAAATCTACCACTGTTCCTGTATATACGTCCACCACTCTTCTTGTACATAAATCTACCACTGTTCTTGCATATAAATCTACCGCTCTTCTTGTATATACGTCCACCGCTCTTCTTGTACATAAATCTACCCCTGTTCTTGTACATAAATCTACCACAGTTCTTGTATATAAATCTACCGCTCTTCTTGTATATACGTCCACCGCTCTTCTTGTACATAAACCTAATACTGTTCTTGTATATAAATCTACCACTGTTCTTGTATATACGTCCGCCGCTCTTCTTGTACATAAATCTAATACTGTTCTTGTATATAAATCTACCACTGTTCTTGTATATACGTCCACCGCTCTTCTTGTACATAAATCTACCACTGTTCTTGCATATAAATCTACCGCTCTTCTTGTATATGCATCCACCGCTCTTCTTGTACATAAATCTACCACTTTTATTGTACATACATCTACCACTCTTCTTGTACATAAATCTACCACAGTTCTTGTATATACGTCCACCGCTCTTCTTGTACATAAATCTACCACTGTTCTTGTATATAAATCTACCGCTCTTCTTGTATATACGTCCACCGCTCTTCTTGTACATAAATCTACCACTGTTCTTGTATATAAATCTACCACTGTTCCTGTATATACGTCCACCACTCTTCTTGTACATAAATCTACCACTGTTCTTGCATATAAATCTACCGCTCTTCTTGTATATACGTCCACCGCTCTTCTTGTACATAAATCTACCACTGTTCTTGTACATAAATCTACCACAGTTCTTGTATATACGTCCACCGCTCTTCTTGTACATAAATCTACCCCTGTTCTTGTATATAAATCTACCGCTCTTCTTGTATATACGTCCACCGCTCTTCTTGTACATAAATCTAATACTGTTCTTGTATATAAATCTACCACTGTTCTTGTATATACGTCCACCGCTCTTCTTGTACATAAATCTACCACTGTTCTTGCATATAAATCTACCGCTCTTCTTGTATATGCATCCACCGCTCTTCTTGTACATAAATCTACCACTTTTCTTGTACATAAATCTACCACTCTTCTTGTACATAAATCTACCACAGTTCTTGTATATACGTCCACTACTCTTGTTGTACATAAATCTACCACTTTTCTTGTACATAAATCTACCACTCTTCTTGTACATAAATCTACCACTGTTCTTGTATATACGTCCACTACTCTTGTTGTACATAAATCTACCACTGTTCTTGTATATACGTCCACTACTCTTGTTGTACATAAATCTACCACTGTTCTTGTATATACGAACACCACTCTTCTTGCACATAAATCTATACCACGTCAGCAGGTAAGATGCTGTCATGTCCCACTAAACAACACAACATGACAGAAACACTAAAACATCACCTTTTTCACTGCCCAAAGCCCACCGATATCAGAGCAACTCTACTCTCCCCAAAGACCTGATAAAGGAGTACCTTGTACTGAACTGCAACGAAACTCACACATACCTACAGATATCATCATTGCATGGCATTGGGCCGAAGGGTTCAACCGCACAGATCGCCGGGTTAACAACAACAACAACAACAACAAATATTGGCAACCGGATCAGTGAATCACACCTAACCAAGATCCTACTTCACCACTCCGAGATTTAGTTTAAAAACAGACGAATCAATGGGGCTAAGTGAGTAGGGATCTAAGCGGATATGCTAGCCGGTGCACTTAAATGTAATGCTCCTCAAATCTGAAGTGTTGAGCCTAAATGAACGAGGGCTTGCTGCGAACCCTCAAAAACAAGGTGTTTACGTCCATCTGTTGTTTAACGGCAGACTTTGAAGAAATAGTCGTTGTGTTAACTTATAAGACTAGATATATATTATTTTGGTAAAAAAAAAACAAACAAACAAACAAACACACACAAAAAAAAAACAATACGGTTAAAGCTTCACGTAAGAAATGGACAACACAAATCAGCGCGAGGAACCACGGAGAGATGGAGCAGGGTCCGGATTGGTTCTGGTTCACCGATCCTGGCACAAGCCATCAGCTGTGGGTCGCTGACAGCTTCCAGCTCTGCTGCAGGGAGACGCCTTTGCCTCCCCTTTACTTTCTAATGTAACCTTTATACAGAATTGATCGAGCTTCTCCGAGAAGTGGACAGTGTCAGTGACAAGGAAAATAAACAGCGCAATTGATAAGAATCACCGGTGAAAGACAGATAATGGAACGACGTGATAAACTGATATTAGAAACAGAGTACGGAGACAAGGCGTTCGACAACAACACAGCTGTCAACGACTCATAGCTGACGGTTTGCGCCAGGATCGATGAAGAAGAACCACCCAGACCATCAACCACACCATAGCAGTGCCTCTAGAAACAAACTAACCACTCTAGTCTGCCCAAGCGAGTACAATTTCAAGATGGCAACCTGTTACTAACAAAATGCATGTTGAAGTTGGACGTGTTGGATGGAATAGCTCAGTCAAACCACAACAAAGCGTATCTGCGCCCACTTAACGTCTATGTAAGGATTGAAGACGAAGGGGACTATCAATTCCTCTAGTGATCTTCGGGTGAAGGCCAAAAAAAAAACATGTTAAAACCATGTTAAGTATTCATTGTTTACTTCAAAATCAATTCCGGTTAATATGGCGGATAGGCGGCAAGCACCGCTAAGGCTGTGTCTGAAAGGTGTTCCTTGTTGCAGTTCTCTCATATTCCAAGTTCGGCTTATGGCTTACTGCTAGAGCTACTGAGTTTAGTGCTCTATGCACACCGTGAACTGAGTGTTTCATCCGGATCGTATTTCGATATTCCGATTGATTACGATGAATGATGGTATAGTATTTCGAAGAACAGTCCAGCTGCGTTCACTTTCGGTGCCGCTTGGCCTTATGTCTTTTGGCGTATGCTGTAGCTGCTGTGATGGGGACTGCTGCAGCTGACTTTTTGTTTGGATCCTTCCATGAGATGAGTTTTAATTCGGATGATTCCACTGGCACGGGCGGGTTGAGCAATTATGGATTTTAATTCCTTTGCAGTGATACCGGGGCCTCTGATTAACCATAACCATGCTTCAAATATAATAACTAGCTCGGTGTAACAATGATGACCGCCATTTTCTTACTCAACGAAGTTACATGCATGGAATCGGTATTTTTTTTTTGAAGGTTAGATGTTTTTTTTCCTGAGCTCTTTCACGCCCAACCTCTGCTACACATCTGCTATCTGATGTTATCAACGTCCCTAGGTACACCTACAATTTAATAATTGCTTGAGCAGAAACGAACTTCAATTTCCCCCCAACACCACCAGCTGTGTATACATCTTTATGAAACGTTTATCATCACTTCTTTGAGCCTTCAACATTTGGTGATTCTGTTTTACCTGATCATGTTAGATTGAGGAAATTCCCTACAGGGAGCACGAAAACTATTCGCAGGCACTTGTAGATACCAACTAATGGCATTGGGCATCTGGGCAAGAGTCTGTATGCTGTTGGAGTCTTATTCTTCCACTTCTGCGCTTGTCCAGCCACGAATGTTTTTTTTTTTTTTTTTTTTTTTTTTTTTTTTTTTTTTTTAGAAACTATCTTTAGACAAAAACAACGTTCATGATCTTCTAGAAGTTATGGAAAAAAAAGTAAAGAAATACAAAGTAAATTGGACACATTTGAAAACAAATACTTCAGGATAATACTTCGTATACCATGGAATGAGTTCAAGACTAGTGCAGACATAAGAGAAATGACAAATCATCCCAAGATATCAACTGTAATCAGGAGAAGGTGGTAACATTGTCAGCATGTGCTGTGAATAGGCAACAAAAGAATCTCAAAGCAGGCCCTCAAATGGGAACCAGAGAGTAAAAGAAAAAGACACCGGCCTAGAGAAACACCAGAAAGAACACTGAGACGAAAGGCAACAACAGCAGGTATCAACTCCTTCGCTGAGATTGAGCAACTCGCCCAAAACAGAACCATGTGGCGAAACATAATGCTGATTCTGTGCAAGGTGTGACAGTTGAAAACAAAAAAAAGAACGTCGGACACAAAAGTCTAGAATTTCTGCCCTATATGGCGTCTTCGGCCAAAAAAGAACAATAGATTTAGTACCGTCTTTAAATAAGCGTAAAATGGACGTTAGGTGCGTTGTGTTGTAGTTTACAGCAAGCTGCGATATCTATTCCGTTGGACTTTATGGTGATATTATTTAGCATTTGCGTTTCGAATTCTGCTCATTTTTTTTCCGGATTGGTTAGTCTCATTAGAACGGATCAATAATTATGAAGTAGACTAGGATCCTCATCAGCTTTGGTTCACTAATCGTGACATAAGGAGCCAGCAGTCAGACTGAACTCTTTCTGCTTGGGTGTTGTTCCATGCCGTTCGGTTTCATCTCAAAGTGACGCATTGGCGTTAATCTGTCCGTCTGTCCGTCCGTCCGTCCGTCCGTCCGTCCGTCTATCTATCTATCTATCTATCTATCTATCTATCTATCTATCTATCTATCTATCTATCTATCTATCTATCTATCTATCTATCTATCTATCTATCTATCTATCTATCTATCTATCTATATCTATCTATCTATCTATCTATCTATCTATCTATCTATCTATCTATCTATCTGTCTGTCTGTCTGTCTGTCTGTCTGTCTGTCTGTCTGTCTGTCTGTCTGTCTGTCTGTCTGTCTATCTATCTATCTATCTATCCGTCCGTGCTTCTTTCTCCTCTTTCTACCTTCCTCGCTTTCACTCTCTCTTTCCCACTCTCCTCTTTCCCATTCTCGTTCACTCTTTCACCCCCCCCCCCCTTCTTTCCAGCTCACTATCCCTTCTCTCACCTTCCCTCTCTCTCAGTTTTTTCTCCCCCCCCCCCAACTCTCTGCTCCTATCAATATCTGAAGCAGCTGACGTTATTTCATATTTACAGACAACTAAACGTAATTCTCCACCATAAAACTTCCGAAACGTAAACTGTAAACGATGAAATGGAACAGTGAAAACTTAGACAGGTTTTTTCCGCGAAAAATGAGCGATTCAGCGTGCCTGGACTGGTCTTACCTTGCATATTTTCGTGATAAAAACCTGACACAGGATATTGTTCTAATTTTCGTTGTTTACCTAAGAAGTACCACAATCACGGAATCGTGTGACGAGGCGCAGACGAGGGGGCCTGTGACCGACTCGCAATGCGCAAACACCAAGTGAGTAATCTTTATTTAGGGGGAAAAAAATACTGCTCACTATTTTGGATGTTAAGAGGCAGAGCAAGGAAGGGAGAGAAGAGATGTTTGATCCTAAATGTTATCGCTGCTGTTCGAGGTTATGTTATTTTAGTTGCAGTCACTTGATAGCAATTTGGAGAGGGATGTTAGGGCGTATACAAGCTTAAATTGAACATTTAAAATGAAGGCATCTCCATAAAATGTTACATCTTCTCAATATTCATGTATGGTGCAGAAACATGGACATTAGACCAGAAAACAGAACAGAAAATTGAAGTCTTTGAAATGTGGGTTTATAGAAGAAAAGGTAGAATTGGATGGAAAGAAAAGAAAACAAACGATGAAGTTTTAAAACAACTAAAAATGAAAAGAGAACTATTAAACACAATTAGAATAAGACAAATTAAATTTTGGGAGCGTGTTAAAAGACACAACAGCCTAATAAAAGTAATATTGGAAGGGATAATACAAGATAAACGAGGCAGAGGCAGACCAAGACTAACACGGACGAGTAACATCAAAAGATGGACAAGTCAACCTATGAAAATCTGCATCATCAAAGCAACAGACAGAGCGGAATGGCGCTCCATGGTAGCCAACCTTCGATTTGAGACGGCACTCAATAATGATGATGAAACTGGAGGCAAGTTGTCTCACAGCAACAGAGCTGGACAATGCAAGCGACTTATATCTGAGTGACTTGCGTCAGGATCGATAATCCAGAACCATCCAGACCTTACTCCACATCTTCTCGATTCCTTTATCAATAAACCAACCAGTTTAGTCTCATCTTGCCACGCGAGTGGGAATCGAAGAGGAAGGACAGCCCGGCACTCAAAAACGCAGTGTTCATGTCGGATGTATTGGGCCGAAAGGGGTACCTAAAGCACAACTCATCTGCGGCTATTTATCATCCTTTTAAAGACGAATAACGAGGGAGGACAACCAATTGCCCATTAGTCATAAGGCAAACAACATACAGAAAGAAAGAGAATTATTCCTTCCTTTTCAGCTTCATAAAGGGTTCATTACCTGTCTTCTTCTTCCTATATTAAGTTCTATAATTACGCGTCTCTTCTTCCTTTTTTAATCTGATGCTGCGAATTGTTAATCATTTGGCAGAAATGTTAGACTTTAGAAGCAGAAATTAGATGCTAGACTTTAGAAGCAGAAATTAGATG